>CM024613.1:35868162-36265380 GCA_014182575.1 Eucalyptus decipiens
TTTGGCAAAGTCTCCTCGGTCTTAACTGAACAGGCTTCAACCTTGGCTCTCTTGTGAGGATTAGCAGAAATTGCTTCAGCAGCGGCAACTCGAACATCTTCAGAGACCTCGGTGCATATGTCTATACCACCGCCTCTAATCCCAGATAAATGCGACTTAAGTCTTGAAACACCGCCGGGAAATGTCTTGTGGCAGAAATTGCACGTAAATTTGCCATCTTCTTTCTTTGCACAATCCCAAAATTGATCTCTCTTTCTAACCATGTCTACTTCCTCGGCCTATATACACAAAAGAAGAGCAATTAATTTTTTCCCACGGACGTGAATGAAGTTATTGATAGTCACATTATTGACAACACCCACGACTTCCAATCCATGCAAGTAGGTTTTAAGGTTTAGCGGCCACATACTCCCTTAACATCTTCACTGAGAGATAATAAAACCCCTGCAATGAAATATCATGCAATTGACATTCACGCTAAAGTCCCTCCTTCATCAAAGTAAGGGAGTTTCACCAGAATTGTCCATGGGTCGACAAGACCTAAGCAAGCTTTTTTAACCACTACTAGTATACACACATATTGCTATGAGAGCTCCAAATCATAACACCAATATCTAAGCTGACCTTCAATTGAACAGAAATAAAACATTAAGTATCTTGACAGATAAATGAAATTCATTGTTTTGAGATCAAACTCAATAAGAATTGCTAACTATTACGCTGTAAACAAGCATGCTTCCTGAGAGCAATACAAAGTACCTAGAATAGCAACTATCCCTTCAGAAACAGGACTTGAAATAATTGAAATGCTTAGAACCCATCAATCGTCGCTCATATTCACATACACGGAAGTTGAGAGAGAGAGAGAGAGAGAGGATATGACCTGATTATAGCACGAAGAAGACGCAGAGAGGAGCGATATTTCTCCCGCGGCGTGAAGCCTGGAGAGGGAAGAGCGACCAAATCACGAACTTACACTGAATCGGAAGCAGAGGGAAGCGAAATCTCTCACGCCGTGCGGCACCTGAAGGGTGAAGAACGACCAAATCACGGACTTATGCAGTGTTGGGAAGAACGAGAGAGAGCTTGCGTAGGTGCTTGAATTTTACCTGTTTATATACGTGCCTTCTATTTTTTCCTTTTTCTCTTTTTTTATGGGTGTTGTTCTGTGGGTCAATGTTCTGTTTCCTTGCCTTTTCCCGCGTTCTGCATCTAATTGGCAGGGCACGTTTCTTTGGCTTGCGTGCGTACGCGAATTATTGCAAAAACAAAAGTACGCGTTCTTATCAAAGACACGTCTTTTAAGTTTATTTGCTTGTTACGAGTTTGAGGAAAAAAAATGGTGTGTTCCAATACATAAAGATAATAATTGCGGTTCGAACAGTATTAGAGCAATAAGTTGAAAGACACATTTAAATCTACAACTTGTATAACTGCCTCCTAAAAGATTAATTACTAATTATTTTTCCAAAATTTGTGCATTTGTTTCGTTTGAAATGGTTAATCAATAGATTTTTTTTTTCTAAGGAAAACACATAAAATGATTAGAAAAATATAGTCTCAACCATTGGATCTAAACAGATTCCTAAAAGCTCGAGGAGAAAAAAATAAATAAAAGATCATCCTAAAACGAGAGACTTTTATGTTCTTTTTCTTTTCTGGTCTTTCTTGGAGTGTTGCTTTGTGGTCCATGTTCTACTTTTTTGCTTTATGGCTTTTTCCCACGTTCCGCGTCAAGTTGGCACGCATGCCTACGCAATTTATTGCTAAAACAAAATTATGTGTTTTTTTTCAAAAATTCATCGTCCCTTTCACTTTATTTAATTGTTATGTGTCCATATGGTGTGTTTCAGTACATGAAAAGAACAGTTGCAATTCGAACAGTACTAGGGCAACAAGTTGAAGGGCACATTTAAATCCACAGCTTGTATAGTTGCTTCCTAAGAGATTAATTGCTCATTAGATTTTCAAACTTCCGTGCATTTATTTAGTTTGAAATAGCTAGTAAATAGAAAAATATTTTCCCCTAAGGAAACTCATACAAAAATTAGGAAAAAATAATCTCGATTACTGGATTTAAGTAGATCCTTAAAAGGGTTAAGGAGAAATAATAAGTGGGAGATTCGTTCTACAGCGAGAGATGCTATGTTCTTTTTCTATTCTGTTCTTTTTTGGGGTGTTGCTCTGTGAGTCATTGTTCTGTTTTTAAGTTTTTTCCCACGGTCTGCGTCAAATTGACAGCGCACGTTTCTTTGATGTGCACGCGGGCATACGCGAATTTTTGTGAAAACAAAACTACGCCTTCTTTTCAAAGGTACGTCCCTTCGTTTTATTTAATTGTTATGTGTCCGGGGAAAACATATGATGTGTTTCAATTCATGAAAAGAATAATTGCGGTTCGAATGGTATCAAGGCAATAAAGTTGAAGGGAACATTTAAATAATCCATAGCTTAATAGCTACTTCCTAAAAAATTAATCGCTAATGAATTTTTCTAAATTTTTATGCATTTATTACTTTTGAAAGGGTTAATCAATAGAAAATTATTTTTGTATAAGGAAAACACATACAAATATTTGGAAAATGTAGTAGTCTCGGTTGTGAATTAAGGATACCAAACATAACAAGCATCTACTCACAAAAACTCATCAACTTCTTCACTTTCTATTTTACAGTAGAGTTTTACATGCTTTTCAACATGCTACCAAATAAAACAAAACTAATAATTTTCCTTAAAAAAAAAAAAATCCACGGAAAGCATTTATTTTATCATGAAATTTACCGCAAAACAAATGCACCTAATAACTTTTCATCTTTGCATTTTTTGAATGAGGAAGAATACAAAATCTATTTTTAATTTTTAGACTAACAAATGAAAACGTGTCAGCAAGTTCGTGACTTCTTGTACAAGCATCCATCCCATTCTAATTTTAATTGAGTACAAGTTTCTCACTTGAGTTGGGTAAAACTTACTCCCTCGAATATAAAGTTTGTAAACATATACACATATTCTTTAATACCCACACACACACACTACTCATCATGCATGAACATTACTTGTAGATGAAAAGTAACTAGCCACAAAAATTTGTTATATCTCATGCTATAATTTATTGAAAAATTAATATTGACTTCAATGGTCAATTTTTTTCTTTAGGAAATAGGGTCAAACTTACTTTATTGTATGAAAAGGTAATATCTATATAGAAAATTTGCTAACCATTGAAAGGTCAAAGAATAATTTTTCTAGTTTTGAGTTACTTATCACATAAAAGAATACTAGCTATCAATAGGCACAAGTTTTTCAGTTGAAAAAAGTGCCATGCAAATGGGAATTCAAACATGTGAATTGAAAATGCGAAGCAAATGAATGATGCTATGCTAATAGAATTTGAACGTATATGTACCAAGATTGTCCAAATTGAAGGGGACCATTGATAACCAAATTTTTACCAACAAATCGAATATACATTTTTCATTAAAAAAATAATATAATAAAAATAAATTAAGTAAAGAACATACATAATAGATTATAAATAGATCAATAATTAACAAATAAAGATTAAGGGAAAAAGAGAGAATATAATTTTTGTTTTTAAAAAGGCCTTCGATTCGGTCAATACGGAAAGGGCCTGATCTGATCAATTGGGCCTGGTCCAATTCGCGCACCCCACTAATTCAAATTTGCGGCCGTTAGCCCAGCTCATGTCCGCTTTAGTGGGCTTGCCCTGTCATTCAGTTTATCCCCAGCTGTCTCTCTCTCTCTCTCTCTCTCTCTCTCTCTCTCTCTCGCCCTCATCCTCGTGCCAAATCACGAACGGAATCGTGATTCCTCTCTCTCATCTAACCAACCGGTTTCCCTTATAAGAAACGGAATTCATGCTCCAGTTCTGGACAATTCTTGGACGATTATCCTCTTCCATCACCTTCTGAGGTCCTCGCCACTGCCGGTCAACACCAATGGCCGCTCCTCATCTTGCTTTGTCAAGCTCTGTATATCGATCGAGACGCTCGAAGCAGTTCATTGTCGTGTGAAGCTCCTTCGCGTGTATCGATTTTCAACGGAGAGACTTCCAGTACTTCCTCTTGGCAGTTGAGCAACCCATCGTGACCGGTACGCGCTCCTCACTAAGGTAAATTATCAATGCTTTGTTTCAGTTGTTCTTCACACATAACAAAGGCCGAGACTTTAGGTGTGTTTTGTGCGAAAATACGCTTTAATTGAGGATCTATTTTTTGAGGGAATCTGCTTTGATAATGTTTCGGTTTAACTGCTCTGAATCCTTTGATGTTCTCTGGGATCCAGAACATTGGACTGAAAATGTATATCATGCGTGCGATGAAATTCTTGAACGATATTAGGGTCTGTTCGTTTTACAGAAAACAACTTTTGGAAAAACATTTTCGGGAATTTCTGGTATTCGAATGGCGGAAAATAGATGGTCAAATAAAATGTTTTCCGATCAATGGAAAATATCCTCATAAGATTGTGGAAAATGATTTCCTCTTTTAAGAAGAGGAAAACATTTTCCATAACTTCTTCCACCTTGTTTCTTTTCATCAACACTTTTATGCTTTCTTTTTCTAAAAATCGAGTTTTTAATTTGTTTTCCTTTTCTTTTTTTCCATTTCATCTTCTTCCTTGGCGGCCGATCACCAGCCACGGTGGCAGCCGACGACCGGCCATGAGCCAGCTCGAGCCTCGTTGCAGGCCGGCGAGGCTCCACCTAGCCTGATCACGGCTCGCCAAATCCGCGAGCGGGCGGGGCTCGGGCCTCGCCCAAGCTCGCCAGAGGTTCATCGGGCTCAAGCGAGCAAACGAGCTGGCGGATCCGCGGCAAAGCTCGGGCTCCCGATCCAGGCGAGCCCAAGCTCTACTGCCAAATCCGGTGAGCTTGCGGCTCGCCGAGCTCCGGTGAAACTCTGGCGAGCTTGAGTGAGATCGGTCGAGCCTCGAGCTCGCCGGATCTCGGCGATCGGGTCTTGGTCAGCCCGCCAAGCAGCTGGCCATTGTCAAGCATGCGACGGCGGAGGAAGGAGGAGCCGAGAGGAAGAAGGAGGAGGAAGGAGGAAGGAAAAGGAAAAAAAAAAAGAAAAAGAAAGAAATAATAAAAATAATAAATTTTTTGATTTTTAAAAGTACAAATAATTAAAATTTCATTTTTTAAAAAATATTAAAAAACTAATTTTTGGTCAATTAAAAATAGTAAAATTCAATTTTTGATAAATTTTCCCAAACAATTAAATTAGCTAACGAATAGTGGAAAATATTTTTTGCTCGAAGTTTAAGTTTTAGTGAACATAGGAAAATAAAGTCATTTTCCGGAAAATGACTTCAGGAAAATATTTTCCAGAAATATGATATTTTTCGCGAAACGAACGGACCCTTAGTGTTTGTTCAAGTTCAAATCTTACCAAGATTGAGGTCCGTGTTCTAATTTGTTTGTTTCTATCAAATAAATTGTTTGAATTTGGTTTCCCTTCGTCCAGTAGTTGTCCATGTTGCATGCTATGAACAGACACGCCACACGCGATACGACACGACACGCCGACATATCATTTCTCAAAAAGTAAAAATTCCGACATGTTCGACACGTTATATATTAAATAAATATTTTTATATATAAATGATTAATTATTATAGTTAAATTAATTTTTCAAATTCATAAATAAATAAATAATAAAAAATAGCATATAATAAATCTATACTAATAACATTAATAAATTTTTTCATAAAAAAATTGGAAAGACATTTTTGACTTTAACAAAAATTATTGATGAAATAAATATTTAACAAGAGATTAGAGTCAAAATAAATTTATAGTTTTCTACGATAATAAAAAATTATCATTATTTAACATTTAGTGCTTCTATTTTTCAAAATAATTTGTTAACCTGTCGATTTATTTATTTTTTAGCTTTACCATGTATTAATAAAATTATTTAACGTTCATTTACCAAAAAAAAAAAATCATTTAACGTTCGATATTTTTTTAGGGCTTAATGGATCCCACCCATTTATTTCAGCCTTTGTTTTCTTCCCACCGCTTGCGCCTCTGTCACTTTCCAAAGTCAGGCTGCAAAATTTCTTTCCTCCCAAAGCCAGAAGCCGTCGACGTGTCTCTCTCCTCGGTAACACTTCCCAAAGCTAGAAGCCGTCGATGCGTCTCTCTCCTTGTTCTTCTTCCTAAAACAAAAACCCTAGCAATCACCTTCTTTCTCCTCTCCCTTGCTCGGTCTCCACCTCTCTCGCCGTTGCGCCTCCACTCCCCCCTTTGCCGTCGTAGCCTCGCGTCCAGCCCTCCATCACGGCATTGCAGTTTTCCATCTCGGCGTTGCAGTCAGCGGTCGCAGCCAACCAAGACGATCAAGAAGGCTTCTCGGCGTTGTAATCGGC
The DNA here is from genome assembly GCA_014182575.1 of Eucalyptus decipiens. Taxonomy (NCBI): domain Eukaryota; kingdom Viridiplantae; phylum Streptophyta; class Magnoliopsida; order Myrtales; family Myrtaceae; genus Eucalyptus; species Eucalyptus decipiens. The sequence continues at coordinate 35,874,559 of CM024613.1, forward strand.
GGTCGTAGCCCTCCCTCGCCATCGCTCGCAGTGTCGCCTTGCTCCCTCACCCCTTGCCTCCATCCTCCATCACCTTCTTCCCTTCGCACCTGTAGATCCGCCTACAAACCTCCGGACACGCTCCAACGCGGGTGTCGGAAAGAGTTGACCACGTGTCGGAAACTCCGACACGTGTTGACCATGTGTCCGAGCGTGTCCGACACGTGTCGAGGTGTCCGACACGACACGGAAGCCTTCTAAACGTGTTTGTGCTTCCTTGGTTGCATGTCACGCCCCGATCCTCAAACACGTGCGCATCCCTTACCTTGGTCGATTTTAAATGCGATATCCCAGGACTACGTATCGCCGACTCTTTTCTTTGCATAAGCACATACGGAAGCAATTATAAATCCCCAGATAATAAAGTAATGGAATAGAAAAGCAGGGCCATAATTTTTCATAATGAAATTCACAACCTTACTTTCATACATAACATAGCTCATAGTATTTTACCATACTATTCACAAAGGTCCGATCTCACACATATCCACAAAAACACAAGGTTCACACAAAATGAGATGGAATCTCAGTACTCATCCGGGTCGTACTCAAGATCCTTCTCTGGATCATCTTCTTCTTCAAAATCTTCCTCTTCCTTAGGTTTCACATCAGGGTTCTCCTCCTCCTCAGGCTCATCAGGGTCTTGAAATGGTCATATAATAACCATTGAAACCACGTCTCAGTGAATTCTACCCCCTAAAACTCGATTAGTAAACCAATACGCTATTCGGGTTGCCTATGCACACACGGGTCAGAGGATTTACCTTGGCCTCAGATTCCACTTGCAAATTAGCATAGTTCAAATAGGCACATAATCATAATATCACGGATCGAAACATCGATTACATGTCAGTCGGACCATTCACCGATCTTTTCCATTCAATCAATCAATTCACAACATTAGATTAAATCAATTATCAATCGACCTAGTCGATTACATGTCAGTCGGATCATCTCTTGGTCACTCAAAACCATACAATACAATTTCCAGTATAATACCTAGTTACCGAACCACGTATTTTCTCTCAGGCACCGATTTCGCCAAGACAATGTACCAATCACCCATCCCACATATTTTTTAAGGCGCCGTTTTCGCCAATGCGATATACAATAAACACTTTATGTGCATGCTCTCGGGCGTCATTTTTGCCGGGGGGATATATTTAATCACAAAGCCAATAAAAACCAATTAAGTGCATTCTCTTTCAAGCATTCCAATTACTTTCGGCCACACAGGCATGATCTATACCACATAGGCATGTTCTATGCCAAATAGGCACGATTAATTATCGCCACACAGGCATGATCAATTATCGCCACACAAACATGATATATATCCAACAATTTACATACATTCTTTAAGGCATCTTATATGCCAAATCGATGTAATAATCGTCGAGCCACGCCACACAGCATTTCTTCTCATCTTTTATCATATCCGATAAAATATCGTACGTGGGCACACGGTTGGCCTTAACCAAAATATAATATTTTCCTTTTCATAACTTCCACATTTTCTATAGTCCACTAAAAATATTTCTGGCATTATCAATCGATGCCCGGTTATTTTTCAATTAATAACCAATATTAATTAATTCAGGAATAATTCCCAAATTCATAGATAATTCAATTCCGCACAAAATAAAACTCAATTAAATAAACGGATTGCGCACAACAATCAACATAAAATTCCAATCGTTGGCTATCCCTACCTAATTTCCGAAAATTAATTAATTAATTAATTAATTTTGAAAATTAATAAATAAATACTAAAAATCTAATTTAGGCCTGTAATGCCTAATTGGACGCCGTAACGAATCGGAAAAATCCTGAGATGCATTTAATAAATAGAAATACGTCTCTACTTGTTAATTACACTAATCAATCACCTAACATGCATCATTAAGTCACTAATTAAATTACTCTAAAATAATTTAACCACCTAATTGCACTATTAAATCTAATCAACCATTAAGCATCGTTAGTAAACTAAGCAAGAATTAGTGAACAAAACTCCTCGATTAAAGATTTGCTTGGATCAAATCGACAAGCACGCGACAAAGCTCGATCCTCTCCAAAGTGGTTCCGCCAATGGGGGTCGGGACGGCTCAAAAACGGGTCACAAAACCTGCAAACCCTTGCTGTAAAATAGCTGCTGATCAAGGGTTGAATGGCTGTCCCGGGGCTGATTTGAACACGGCTTGGACTAAGCTCGGTGGTGGCGGTTCGGAGCACGGCCCTTGGCTGAAACAACTGCAAACCGGGCCAAAATGAAGCTGTGGCACCTGCTGAAACGGCTGTTGTTTGGGCGGCCTCGAAGGAGAGAGCGACTTCTGCTTAATCGCAGCTGAGGACGTGGGATCCGACGACACAGGGGGGTTTTCGGTTTCAGCTGAGTTGACCGGAGAAGGGCGCATGCGGACGGAGGGGAATCGGTGAGGATGGAAGAATACTGAGGAGCTGCGCCTTCGTCTGAACCAAAGAAAAAAAAAGACAGATGCGGCCAGCGAAGAACCGAAGGGGAGGGGGCTCGTCCACCGGCCAAGAGAGAGAAAAGTAATCACTTATTGGAGAAGTGCAAGCTTGGTCAAAGATAAAAAGGTGAGGTTGAATTTCTGCAGGGGGGGAAAACCCTCGGTGGGGCAGCTAAGAGAGAGAGAGAGAGAGAGAGAGAGAGAGAAAAATAAAAGAAGAACGTGCGGGTGGGGAAGTTCGCACGCGGAGAGAGGAAAAGAGATCTGTGCGGCTGAGGGAGAAATGGAGGCGTGCGTGCGAGGGGCGTGGGTTCAAGGATAAATAAGGATAAAACAAAACAAAACCAACTTCCACACAACAATTTCAATAGGTCAAGCTAAGCTAAGTTCTATACCCACTTGATCAAATTGAAGTTTCATTGAAAGCCAAAATAAGACGGTCCTTCAATCCCACAAATTTTCTTCGAATTCGACGTTTATTTCAATTTTTGAAATCCGATTTTCGAATAAACAATTCCAGTTGAGATCCGATTTGAATTCGAGGAAAAGCTCAGACAACTTCCATTCACCGATTCACTTACACCAGGATGTCAAAAATCTCTTCAAATTGGCCAATCTAAATTTCCGTTCATTTTACGTATTGTCTAACTCAGTTTTCCGTAAAAATTCCGAACTCACCGGAATTTCCTCAAAAGGTGAGTCAACGTTTTCAAAATGACTCATGACATGACAAGACTTCCAATTTCTGAAATCGAATTCAAATTTGTGGTTATTTTCAACCAAACGCGCTTTTAGTGTGACCTTACCTATTGGGTAACTTTTGACCCGTGGTCGATTTTCTTCAAACCACAATGAACCCATCAGACACATTGGCAATTTTCGGTGGTCGTGAAAATCTCAAGGTTTCAAATACGGACACAGGGTACCCAAAATGATAGAAAATCGGTTTAGTGTTATTTGAGGAGAATTTTGCAATCATGTGGAATCATCCACACTTTGATCGTCATATCAGTCGAATCGACCTATCTCCGGTTTTTGATCGATTTTTAATTGTGCCGCAATGACCCTTGCAGACTAGCACGGTCGAGCAGTCAATTCCTGGTCGAATTCTAAAGTCTATTGCATTTAAAATCCTTTAATGGCTTCACTAGATAGGTCAGTTATCTCCTGAGTGGCAATCTCAGTGAAAAACACTATAGTCACGTTGATAAAAGGCCTGACTTATCCGATTGAAATCAGAACCTGAAAATCAGAATGTCACATTGCAGCTCCTTGACTTCTAAGTTTCAGTTTAGTTCAATAGCCGAGAATCAATCATACGAAATAAGTTTGAATCCGATGTGTTATGTCGATCCCAAATGAAACTGAGTTTGAGTTCAATGTTTGAATTGTCATTTCTAAATTAGAGCATGCTCTGTTCATGATTTCCTGATTGATTTTTATTAGATTAATGTTGAATTCTGAATGCAAGAGTTTGTAGTGCTTTTTACCGTGGATGAATGCTGAATGTGTTTGCATACCATTAATGAACAAAAACGGGAGTTTGTGCATAAAAGAAATGGAGGGAGATTGACATATGATAATATCATTAGCTTTAGAGCGCATGGGCATGGCAATAGAATGAAGAAGATGATGTTTGATTCTTCTCAATGGAGAATATAGGAATGTACAGTAGATTCAAGGTGTTTGGGCATGTGGAATGAAAAAAAAAAGGAAAGAGGAAGAGGTTTAGTGCATTTTGGGACGAGGAACCGAATGAGAAAAAAATGAAAGTAAATAATAATAACAATAATAAATATAACTATCCGTTGCGGTGGCTCAGCTGGGTAGGCGCTAGACTTCCATTGTGTTCAAAGTTCCTGCAACTTGCATTGCAGGAAGGCTAGCTTGAGACTCTTGGCGACTTACCCGGTGGCACATGTGTGGTGGCTAGCATGTGTCGCCCCCAGTGGTTTACCTCTGGCTGCCGGCCGTGTGGAGTTCCCTGGGTCACCAAAAAAAAAAAACAATAAATAATAACTGTACGACATAGGCAAAAGACAATATATATATATATATATATATATATATATATATATATATATATATATATATATATGAATAGATAATAATAAATAAAGTTCCTTTGGAAAACTAGTCTGATCAACATGTACGACATAGGCAAAAGACTATTAGATCCATAAATCAGCATTCAAAGTTCTATAGTTCATCAGCGACCCAATGCACAAGTTGGGTAGGGTTCATCGACAGCGTCCTTCTCTACCTTTCAAGAACAGGGGACATTTCCATCCTCTGTTTTGGCACAAACTTGTGAATGTCTGAAAATATAATTGGGAATGAAAAATACATACAATATTTATGAGTTTTCACCTGCATATCCAAACCCTAGCTAATAAAGTACACACCCAACACTTGCTCTGCCACAACAGCCCCACCATCGCCATCCACCGCAGTCAACCATCAAGATCTCAGGCGAGTCACCCAGCCTTCACTGACATAGTGACATCGCAGCAACCTCAGGAGAGTATGTCAAATCCCCCAGCGTTGTTTTCTGTGAAATAATCTGCAAGCAGGTGGGGCAAGAAGTACCGGTAGGGGCAGGGATCGAAACTGCACCATTTATTCTGCTGCAAGCAGTTTCTTGTGCATCACTAAAGCTCCTGCCTCACCACGGGAGACACATTCCCAAATCCGCAATGTGGCCTTAACGACGATAATTGCTTTACGACTTCCATTTATGAGGGTTCAATTGCTGAGCCCGTTCTACACTTCCTAGTCATAAAAACCATAAGAAGGGAGATTGGGACATTCACATGAAGGCTAGTGCGAGGAGCCTGTACATAGTTCAAGAGAAAAGGGAATGGGCATCAGCAAGACAAACAAGAAGGTTAAACAGAACTGCTAGTGCCATGTAACATGGTAAAGGAAATGACATGCAACTATTGCTGGGAACTCAAAATAGTACATTCGTTTGCAGGCTAAGATAGGTTACATGCTGTCTTATACATGCTGCGCAAAATAAGTGCTTCAAATTCAGATTGCCAAATGGGACATAAGGGGCCAACCCTTCGGAAATGACCATCAACTAATTTACATTGACGGAACTCAGTCTTTCGGTATATAATGTCAAGTTGGGCCATTAAAACTATTGAGGAGCTATGTAATCAAGATATCCCAGTGTGGCAGCAAGCGGGGACAATCTCAGTGACAATATCCATGACCCCATGCTAAAACATGATTGACCGATTTGTCTTCTGATTCTAGGGAGCCGTATAGAATGTCATTATCTAACAAGAAAACAACGAAACTATGGACATGTTTGCAGTCCAAGTATGAAGGCAAAAATCCTTACTCTGCGGCATGTTGCTTTGTCTTATTCATCTGGATTCTGCCCCGACAAATATTTGAATATTTGGATCAGCCCTCCTGCCTGTGATTACAAAGAAAAAAAGTGCTAGGAAAATTGCTTCCTGATCAATTCAAATGACCGGACTCTATTACTCATATATCTAGTTGTTTATCTGCATCAATAAAGTATTTGGATACGGTTACGATGTTTCAGAAACCACACATTTGTTGCCTAAGCTTTTAGATCAATTGGTATTGATTTCACAAAATTTCACATGATATCAAAGTTTCAGTCTAGTTTATAAATCACTTCAAGCCCCTTGTTTGCCTCACCTATGATTAAATTTCACGCTTTCACCTTAGGTTACATTCCAACTTATGCATGAGGGAGGGCTACAATATCTAAACAAAAATCATGACTTTATCTAATAACTCGAGTTTTGAATCAATTGACAGTGGTTTGACAAAATTCCACGATGACAAAGTTTCGAAAAATATTTCTCATTCAAAGTTATGTGAGTAATGAATAAAGAAAATAAAAATGGAGCAATCATATGTGATGTTGCAAAGTAACAAGGGCCATATTTAATCCATTGACATAGATTTTGGTGAGTCATTATCATATTGATACAACTAAGCACAACTTAAAGTTGAACACCACATTCTCTTACTCCAACAAAATAAAATCCGTACACATCATAACATATCTAACAAGCTAAAATGACAATTAAAGTTTATTATAAATCTCAGACGAGCTCAAAAGACAGCTTCCTCTAAGCAAAAGTCACCATCAATTCAATGGCCACGAATGCTGCCAAGGTGATTCCATTTTCAAAAGTTATTGCTAGCGCAATTGATTCAGAAATCACACCAGAAACACCAAATCTATTTCGTTTGCTATGTGTAGATTTCACTATTTCAACTTCACAGAATTAGGAAACATAGACAGGCAAGGCACCGTCTACTCATTTGTTAGCTGTTTCTTTCAAGCATATTCCATTTCTAGGATTATGGGTTCTGAAAACGGCACCAAACTTGAAATTCAGGCACTGTAGAATCTATTCTACTCTATCTTTTTTATTTTTTATATTTTAATTTAGAGAATACCAGACTCTGATTAAAGAAGATGCCATTGTTGCAAGTCTCTTAGCCTAGTCTTTGGATCTTATTATGTGGTTCCAGATGTCCGGTGTCAAGAACAAGAAAACAGAAAATCTTAATTGTCATTAAGTGTCTAAGCCAGAATCATGACTTACCATCTAAAGCAGAAAAGGCCAACAGTAAAAAAAAAAAAAAAAAAAAAAACATGAAGCGCCGAATTGTCATCAAGCGTCTAAATTTGAATGACCTACCATCTTCCACAGCCAAGGCATTGGATATGCCCTCAACGACACGCATTCCTTCACAACAAGCCAACGTAGTTTTGACCCCAAGCCTGAATTTTCCACTTCTTGTCCAGCTTGATACGTCATTGAAAGTGACGGCACCCAATTCTCCTATGCCTTTATTGAGGATCACAGAGAGATTACCAGTCAAGGGAGGCGTATTCCCCTCTCGCCCCATTATTTCATTCCTTTCAAAGAACTCTCTAGTCCAATTTTTACCAGCTTCTTCATCAAATTCACCTCCAATCACCGTCACCATCAACTCCAGCAATGATAAGGGTCCAGATTGCACAACCCTACCGGTACTAGAATCTGCCAAGATGACATGAATAAGAGAATATCTCTCCCCCTCAACCTCATCACCTTTAATAATGTTCGATGGTAGTTTTGTTATAAAATGAAGACGTACATGCTTTTCGCCCTCACCATCTTTTCTCGCTGATGCAGACCTGTCGATAGAAATACTAATTTTACAATTCACTCGATAAAAATCTGCACTGCAGAAGATAGTGCCTAGTACACACAATATGAAGACAGCCTTCTTGCCAACAGCAGACAAATAAAAAGGAAGACAATGCCAAGGGCAAATCCAACATATGAAATCATTCTAGCAGATATCAAAACCTACAGCCTTTTAGCAATCACTAGCTTGAACACGTCATATCATTTAGTCTTCTGAAGTATAGAAAAGAAGCACAGACACCAATACTCGTGATCAAAAGAAATGATTATGTCCCTATCTCTGTTATCGATATATAGAAATATACTTGGAAGGAATTCACGAATTCAAACAGTGTTGCTAATAAACTTAAGGTGAATTCCTGCGGAAGATCAGTAAAAAAAATGCAGAAACATTCTCAGTGACATTATCATTCACCAATGTCATATTTGATTCTAACTCTAGTAAATCATCCCACGTTGTTGGTGACTAATCAGCTTGGCATGCAATTAAATTGCAATCATCTCTAAAGTGTCTCAACAAAGATTCTTACCAACAATTTAGCTTTTCATCTGATAAAGGAACTTTGGTCTCATTAGGTAGACCACGAGTGAAATTCTCATTCATAAACTCTGCTAAATCAGGAAGTTCATCGAGTTTCTCAAGATCAAGTGGCTTCCTAATTTTTTCTTTCATGGTGTTGAAATTCTCCATCAGTAATGCATTTGTCCTCAAATATTGATAATCGTCCATCACTGCAGGCATCAGTGGCTCCCTCTTCTCACTTTCAAATGCACTCAAACTCTGCCTACAGAACGAAGTGCTGCAGGGTTGGCTTAGGATTCGAATTGCATACTTCTTCAATACAGGAAGGACATCGCCGCAATAGTCCCACCAGTCACCTTTATAAGCAACACTATTAGTATACAATTTCACATTGAAAACAAATAAAATATGAAATTACATCAACACGGTTAATTGATTAAAGAATAGATGCTTACAAGGGTGAGATGTTCCTAACATTGTCTTTGCTATACTAGTGAACAACTTTGGCACTTTTTTACGATAGAGCAGCATTTCTTGCACAAATTTTTTCTTTTCTTCAACACCTACCAATTTTTTCAAAATGAAATTCATGCCATCTTTCATTGCTTCATTCTCTATGAACTTCTCGCCACACATGTAAGCAGGGTTGAGAAAAGCAGCAGCAGCATGTATTGGATGAATGATATCATACCGCCATTTCTCAAATAGTGCCTGTAAACACCCATACTTAGGAACGTTAGTCTCATATATTTTTCTAATAGCCTCATCCGACATTTCCACGGCTGCATACAAGAACCCAAAAGTAGCGCCATAGCCATCAACTAGACAGAGTAACCGAAATACCGGTTCTAAAGCATGCAGGACTTCTTTCCCTTCAGTCCAAAATTCAGAACTGCGAATGATTTCACCCACTTCTATGCCTGAATCATCCTTCTCTAAACCCAACGAAAGCCACCCAGATGATGAAACAAGCAATCGCAGCTCAGTTTCAAGCCTCATGATTGATTGAAGCATATAATAGTTTGAGTAAAATTTTGTTGTTGATGATTGTTGCAACTGCCAGTAGTTTGTGGACTGCTTCATCGATGATAAGATGCCATCATGCTTGTGAATCTTGGTGACAACTGCTCTTGCTTGATCAAATGCCTTTTGAATCCAAGGGATACCAACGTATATATCCTCGAAGAGTAATTGTGTTTCATGGGCAACACATGTAGTCTTCTTGTCCACATGGGAAAGGTCATCATTTGGCATAATTTCAAAAAAACATTCTCCTCTTGCATCAGTTTCGGTTATGTACTGCACGACGTTGTTGGCCCCAATTTCTTGAGTGACAAAATATGAAATCTTGTCCACCAAATCAAAGATTAACGCATCATTGGGGATCTCCAACGCATTCAATAGGACCACCCCTTCAATTGAATAAGCAAAGATATACATGAAGGATCTCTTCTCACCCCGCCAAACATTATTGATGAGTGTGCAGCCAGTTCTAACCCATGATTTCTTCACATTTGCCTCATACTCTCCAATTTCCTTTTGCAAATCAGGCACTAACTTTGTTTTGACAACCGAACAACATGGCAACTTATAATGAGAACCATGTTTAGCCACAGCATTCACAAAGTCAATGAAGGATGGCCTCCGCACAATGTCGACATCAACACCATTAAAGAGGATGAACTTTGCAAGCAATTTATCCGGCATAACGTCGTCCTTGCTGATATGCATTTTAAGTGAGTTCTCCTCGGTATTAACTGAACAGGCTTCAGCCTTGGCTCTCTTGTGAGGATGAGCAGAAATTGCTTCAGCAGCGGCAACTCGAACATCTTCAGAGACCTTGGCGCAGATGTCTATACCACAGCCTCTAATCCCAGATAAATGCGACTTAACTCTTGAAACACCACCGGCAAATTCTCTGTCGCAAAACTTGCACTTAAAATTGCTATCTAGTTTCTTTGCATAATCCCAAAATCGATCTCTCTTTCTGAACATGTCTACTTCCTTGGCCTATATACACAAAAGAAGAGCAAATTAATGTTTGCCCATGGACAGTGAATGAAGTTATTGATAGTCGCATTATTGACAACATCGAGAACTATGGGCTGTGACTTCCAATCTATGCACATAGGTTTTAAGGTTTAACGGCCACATCTTCACTGAGAAATAATAAAACCCCTGCAATGAAATATCATGCAATTGACATTCGCGCTAAGGTCCCTCCTTCATCGAAGCAAGGAAGTTTCACCAGAATTGTCAGTGGGTCGGCAAGACTTAGGCAGACCTTTATACCACTACTAGCATACACACGTATTGCTTTGAGAGCTCCGAATCATAACACTGATATTTAAGCTGACCTTCAATTGACCAGAAATAATACATCAAGTATCTTGACTGAAAAATGAAATTCATTGTTTTGAGATTAAACTCAATAAGAATTGCTAACTATCTATATATAGACGTATGTATTCTGGGATCTTCAGAAGAATGGAATAGACAAATTAGTCAGAGGCCACTTTACTCAACAATTGTTAAAATCGAGGGGTATTTATACCCAAGAGACGCAGCTAACTTGGAAATAATCAAACAAATAATGCCCTCGAGATCAAATAATATCTCTAACAAGAAATTATCTACTATCCATGACTTTACTTCAACACTGTACGCTAGCATGCTTCCTGAGAGCAATACAGAGTACCTAGAATAGCAACTATCCATTCAGAAATGCCCAGAACCTGTTAATCGTCGCTCATATTCACATACACGGAAGTTGAGAGAGAGAGAGAGAGAGAGGATGTGACCTGATCATAGCACGAAGAAGACGCAGAGAGGAGCGATATTTCTCCTGCGGCGTGAAGCCTGAAGAGGGAAGAGCGACCAAATCACGAACTTACGCTGAATCGGAAGCAGAGGGAAGCGAAATCTCTCACGCTGTGCGGCACCTGAAGTGTGAAGAACGACCAAATCACGAACTTATGCAGTGTCGGGAAGAACGAGAGAGAGCTTTGCATTATACACGTTTATATAGGTGCCTTTTTCTTTTTCTTTTTTGGGGGTGTTGTTCTGTTTCCTTGCCTTTTCCCGCGGCCTGCGTCTAATTGGCAGGGGACGTTTCTTTGATTTGCACGCGCGCATACGCGAATTATTGCAAAAACAAAAGTACACGTTCTTATCAAAGACACGTCTTATTTAATTGTAATGAGTCGAGGAAATGATATGGTGTGCTCCGGTACATAAATAGAATAATTGCGGTTTGAACAGTATTAGGGCAATAAGTTAAAAAGCACATTTAAATCCACAACTTATATAACTGCTTCCTAAAAGATTAATTGCTAATTAGTTTTCCAAACTTTCATATATTTATTTCGTTTGAAATGGTTAGTCAATAGAAAAATATTTTTTAGTGAAAAATGCATACAAATATTAAGAAAATATGATCTTAGTCATTAGATCCGAATAAATTTTTAAAAGGCTTAAAAGGGAAAAATAGATAGAAGATCCATCTTCAAATGAGAGATCTTATGTTCTTGTTCATTTCTGGTCTGTTTTTGAGTGTTGCTTTGCGGTCAATGTTCTACTTTTTCGCTTTTTGGCTTTTTCCCACGGTGTGCGTCAAGTTGGCACGCATGCCTACGCAAACTATTGCGAAAACAAAAGTACGCGTTCTTTTCAAAAATTCGTCGTCCCTTACATTTTATTTGATTGTCGTGTCCGAGGAAAACATATGGCGTGTTTCAATATATGAAAAGAACAGTTGCGATTCGAACAATATTAGGGCAACAAGTTGAAGGGCACATTTAAATCCACAGCTTGTATAGCTGCTCCTAAGAGATTAATTGCTAATTAGGTTTTCAAAATTTCGTGCATTTATTTGGTTTGAAATAGTTAGTAAATAGAAAAATATTTTTCGCTGAGGAAAACTCATACAAAAATTAGGAAAATATAATATCGATTACTGGATTTAAGTAAATCCTTAAATGGCTTAAGGAGAAATAATAAGTGAGATTCATTCTGTAGTGAGAGATCCTATGTTGATTTCTGTTCTTTTTGGGGGTGTTGTTCTGTGAGTCAATGTTTTGTTTTTTGGCTTTTTCCCACGGTCTGCGTCAAATTGACAGCGCACGTTTCTTTGACTTGCACACGGGCATACACGAATTATTGTGAAAACAAAAGTACGCCTTCTTCTCAAAGGTACGTCCCTTCCGTTTGATTTAACTGTTATGTGTCCGCGGAAAGCATACGATGTGTTTCAATTCAAGAAAAGGATAATTGCAATTCGAATAGTATCAAGGCAATAAAGTTGAAGGGAACATTTAAATAATCCACAGCTTAAATAGTTGCTTCCTAAAAAAAAATAATCGCTAATTAATTTTTCTAAATTTTCGTGCATTTATTACTTTCGAAAGGGTTAATCAATAGAAAATTATTTTTGTATAAGGAAAACACATACAAATATTTGGAAAATGTAGTAGTCTCGATCGTGAATTAAGGATACCAAATATAACAAGCATCTACTCACAAAAACTCATCAACTTCTTCACTTTCTATTTTACGATAGAGTTTTACATGCTTTTTAACATGCTACCAAATAAAACAAAACTAATAATTTTCCTTAAAAAAAAAATCCATGGAAAGCATTTATTTTATCATGAAATTTACCGCAAAAGAAATGCACCCTAATAACTTTTCATCTTTGCATTTTTTGAATGAGGAAGAATACAAAATCTACTTTCAATTTTTAGACTAATAGATGAAAACGTGTTGGCAAGTTCGTGACTTCTTGTACAAGCGTCCATCCCATTCTAATTTTAACTGAGTACAACAAGTTTCTCACTTGAGTTGGGTAAAACTTACTCCCTCAAATATAAAGTTTGTAACATATACACATATTCTTTAATATCCACACACACACACATGTAAGGGTTTTCCTAATGTGGACTACATTAATTGATATTGTAATTTATTGTTTTTACGGTTACCGTAAAACAGGGTTGGTCTAAAGTGAGATAGAATGTTTTTTAATTAGTCTAATATGGGGTTGATTAGTGTGGGCCGAATTGAGCTTGGCCCGTAATGAGAGGGCCTAGCTGGAAACTCTATAAATAGTACTCAAGTCTTTCTTCTAACCCTAATTCTCACATGTATCCTTACATAAAGAGCATTAACCTAACGCTAAAGAGTGAGAGGGCCGCCTCATTAAGCCAATAATATGGAGGGCAATAGAGGAGAATGACTTACACATGGACCATTAGTTTTCCACTTCCGCTTCAAGAACGATTAATATCAAAACATGTGTGTTAATCTTTCTACTTAATCATGTATGTTCTAGTTCTAGTTATAGAGATCTTGGGATTGCGTAATTTGCATCTAACATGTGGTATCAGAGCAACCATAACCCTAGAACTTGAATGCATAAAACTTTTGCCCTAATTTGTGATTTTCGTGATTTTTTGTTTAATAAAAATAAAATTAAATCAAATTCAGACTGTGCTTGACAAGATGAGCAGATCCGTGGGCGGCGCGTCGCTGGGGGATGCCGCACTCGCCCCCACGAGCGGCCACATGCCGCTGGGGCGTCGGAGATGCGACCCACGCACGGTCACGCGCCCTCATGCGCGGGGCGCGGCTTGCGACGCATGCGCAAGGTTGACGTCATTGTCCGACCCCGTGACCATTGACTGACCCGACCCGACCCAACCGAGATCCGACCCAACCTATTGACCGACCCAACACGGTCAACTATTGACTAGACTGATCAACTGGTCGGACCAGACAGTCGAGTCAGGAATCGATCGGACCAGACGGTCGAGTCAGGAATCAGTCAAACCGGTCTCGACCGGACTTGTTTTGACCGGTCAAGATACGCCCGCGCGTGGGCTCCATGCGCCGCGCACTTAGGCGGCATGTGCAAGCGCGTGGAGCATCGTATCAGCACGTGGCTGGCGACGTTGGATTCGTATGTTCATCATCTATCTTCTGGTGTATTTATTTTACATGTTTGATGATTTTATAGATGTGAAAATACATATGAAACCCTAAATACGTGTATTTTTAGTATACTTTAGTGTATTTTTCTTGTATCTTTCTGTGATTTAGGAAATATAGGTGTTGGGTTACTGGTATATTATCACATAAACATTATAAATGTGTGTCTCATTAATAAAATCAAGCTTTATTATAAATTGAAGCTAAGATACAACCAATATGAGATAGTATTTGAGCTATGTATTGAGGTGATGAGAAACTATAAAGGTTATGAAACTTTTGTTGCTCAAGCATACTCTTTTATATGTTGGTAACTTTTGAATGATGGACATCTTAAGAACTCGTGACTAAACTGACTGTACTGATTAACACATCTGCTGAATGTGAGTAACGTATGTTAGTTAAGTTATTGCATATTGTACCTAAGCTCATTTGGTCACTTGTCCATCAAGTTGAATATTTTTTATGGTTAAGGAGTATGACAACATTTACGCATAGCAATAATATCTCCTGTTATAATTTAGATATTTAGTTATTTGGTTTGACTCAATTTATAGATGTTGGAGAAAATTTCCTTAAGTGTTTTGAAGTTGATAAAACGTTTCCATCAGTCTAGTCTGAAGACTTGCAAACTCATCCATCAAAGTCTGAAGACCTCCAGACTGCTAGACTCAAGATCCAAAATCTATCCTCATTGACAGTTTCTAGACGGTTGAAGAAGGCTTATCCGAAACTGAGTATTTCGTTAAGGATTTGATTCTGTTGGCTGAAGAAGATCTCTTGGCTGGATATAGCATGTCAGAATCCATTATTCAAATTGAGATTGACTCAGGGATTTTGGATCCGTTGATTGGCAAAGTAAACTTGTAAGGTTCTACTTATGGAAACCTAGATCCTGATTGTATGTGTGAGCAAGATTGGTGGGCTATCGTCATATTCCTTAAATAACTCAAGATCTTCCTAATTGATTCTGTCCAACGGGTAGATTGGAAGAATTCATTTGGTAAGTGCCAACGGGTGTGATGTCATGAAGGAGTATATAAGGAAGTCGTTCAAGTTGTTTGAGTGTGTGCGTGATAGAAGAATTCCAAAGTTTGAAGCTCTTTGTTCTTAGTTAATTAAATTGTTGAGCGAAATTTTGTACGCAAAAGAGAGTTTATATCTTTGAGAGACCTTGAGGAAGTGTAGCAGAGTCTCTACACTGTGGAATCAAGGAAGAGCTTTACTGTAACAACTCTTTTGTTTCATAGTGAAATCCAGCCAGTGGGCTGTCAGTGCGGAAGAGTGGACGTAGGCTTGAACTAAGCCAAACCACTATAAACCATGTGTTCTTATTCTCTTCCCTAACTCCTTTGTTTTATTCGAAATTTATTTTATTCTACATATATTTGCCAAGGTTTATTTTTACACCTATACACCCCCTCTAGGTGCTTGTACTAGCTTTCACAATTGGTATCAGAGCCTGTGTACTCACTTAAGTTAAAGTGTTTTACTTCAGAGTTAAAGATCCATGGCTAGTATGTTGGCTCCAGGATTGGTTGAAGGGCAAAGCAATACCAAACCACCTTATTTTGATGGAAAATAATACAACATATGGAAAAATAAAATGAAGGCATTCCTGAGATCAAAGGATCCTTTGGAATGGGACGTGGTAGACAAATGAATCATTCCTAAAGCTGCAACAGTCTCAGAAAGAGGAAAATAAGCTATTGAGTCTAGTGAAATGACTCAAGAAGAGATTACCAAGAGACAAGCTCTTGATGCAAAAGTAATTTATTCTTTATATTATGCATTATCTCCTACTAAATATAACAAAATATCTTGTGAAACAGCTAAAGAAGTCTGGGATAGATTACACATCACCTATGAAGGAACTGATCGAGTGAAAGAAACTAGAATCAACATTTTGCTTGGCCAATATGAAGCATTTAAGATGAAATCAGGAGAATCTATCACTGACATGTTTAGTTGTTTTATAGAGATCGTGAATGGTCTTGAATATTAAGGTCAACCAATTTCTGGACCCATGAAGGTAAACAAGTTACTGCACAGATTGTCTAAGGATTGGAATCACATAAAAACCTCAATAAGGGAGACTCAAAGAACCATGCCACTCTCTATTGATGAACTGGTTGGGACTCTTCAGTCTTATGAAGTGGAGAAAATCAACGAAGATGAAGATCCTAAAGGTAAGAAATCCATTGCATTAAAATCTAATGATGATTCTGATGTCACAGATTCTGAAGACGATATGGATGATGAAGAGCTTGCTCTTATGATAAGAAGGTTTAGGAAACTGAACAAAAATGGGAGAAGATTCAATCCAAAGAAACAAAGTTTTCAAAAGCTACAGAATAAATCGGTTGAGGATGATGAATCCAATAAAGATGTAGTTTGCTTTGAATGCAAAAAAAGGGACACATCAGACCCAACTGTCCCATTCTGAAGAAAAAGAAAGGAAAAAATGAGACATATCGAAAGGCACTTAAAGCAGAAACTTGGAGTGATACCGAATGTGAGGAAAGTGATGATAAATATGCTAATATATGTCTCATGGCACAATCAGACTCAGATTCAAACTCCGAGACAGACTCAGACAGTGAAATCGAAGTAAGTAATTTAAAAATCCCTATTAAAATTTCTAGATACATTGATGAATTGTGTCTTAGTCTCAAAACCTCTCTCAAAAGGATTTCTGAACTTAAAAGGGAAAATCTGCACTGAAACAACATAAAGATGTTTGGAAAGAAAAGGTCAAAAGTTTAGACAAAAGTGTTACTACTCTGAAAGAAAATGTAGACAATCTTTCAAAAGAAAATGCATTCTTGAAAAATGATATCTCAAGTATTTCTACAAGATTTTCTATAGGATTTGAGAAACTTGAAAAAATTCTTTAACAAATCAGGTTTAGGAATGACTTGCTGAAACCATTCCTCTAATTGATTTTCCTAAAGTAAAGGAAAGAATTAAGCAAAGACCCACAAGAGATTCTTACAAAAATCATTTCTAAAAAGTTTTTGTAAAACTTGTAGGCCGCAATACTCTTAAATGTTCTAAGTACAATAGCTCAGATCATTTTGAAAAAAAATGTCCTATGATTTGGAAACCCGTTAAGAAGGTAAGGGTAAAGACCGTATATTACACTAACACCAATGGACCCAAGAAAATATGGGTACCAAAGAAAGCTTGAGTCTCTTTTCTAAATGCAGGTCACTATCAAGAAAAATGTTAAATGGTACTTGGATAGTGGATGCTCAAGACATATGACAAGAGACTCAAATTGCTTCATAAAACTCGTACAAGTTAATGGTGGAAAAGTTTCTTTTGGAAGAAGTGGCAAAGGAAGAATTGTGGGATACGGAACTGTAAGGATTGGAAGCCTCACGATCAGTAATGTTTCTTTAGTGGAAAGACTCAACTATAACTTGTTGAGCATTAGTCAGCTGTGCGACACTGGTTTCAAAATCAACTTTCAAGAAGGAATATGTTCAGGAACCAGTAAAGACTCTTCTCAGTTTTTCACGGGGCGAAGACATGGGAATATTTATCTTTTGGATATCAAACCAGATGAATCCCAATGTCTAATCTCAATTCAAGAGGAAGCAAACTTATGGCATAGAAAACTTGGACACATCAACATGAAGCAAATAGCCAAAATCTCAGCAAAGAAGCTTGTTCGTGGACTACCTAATTTGACATACCAAAAGTCTGAGTATGCGTGTTGGGAAAACAGGTAAGAAACTCATTCAAACTAATAAATCAAGTATCCATTAATCGTGTACTGCAGCTTTTGCATATGGATCTCTTTGGACCAACCAGAACTCAGAACATTGGAGGTAAGAAATACTGCCTAGTAATTGTGGATGACTATTCACGATTCACTTGAATATATTTCTTAGCAAGTAAGTCTGAAACCTTTTCTTATTTTATAAAGTTTGCTAAAAAGGTCCAAAATGAGAAAAGGGTATGTTATTTCAAGTATACGGACAGACCATGGAGGTGAATTTGAAAATCAAGACTTTACAAAATTCTGTGATAAATCTGGCTTTCAGCATGTGTTTTCTTCACCATATACTCCAGAGCAAAATGGAGTCGTGGAAAGAAAGAATATATCACTACAGGAAATGGCTAGAACTCTTTTAATTGAAAGTAACATCTCTTCTTGTTTTTGGGCTGAAGCAATTTCTACAGCGTGCTATATTATTGGTAAGTTTGAAGAAAAATCAGATGAAGGTATTTTCCTTGGATATTCTATCACAAGCAAAGCGTACAAAGTATACAACAAAAAGACTCAATCTGTGGAAGAATCGATGAATGTCAAATTTCAAGACTTTATGCAAGATCAATCGATTCAGACTCAACTTGAAGATTCTGAACCTACTCCAGACTCTACAAAGTCTAAATCTTCAGAAGCAGCTTAGACTTCAGAAGACCAGCAACAAATAATTGTCGAAGATTCAAATGAGAGAAATGATCAATAGTCTGACAAATCAACCAGCAATTGGAAGCATAAATTCAGTCATCCTAAAGATCTCATTATTGGTGATATTAATGAAGGAATTCGCACAAGATCTAAAAGGCGTGAAGAGTCCAGTGCTGTGGCTCTTATTTCTAAAATAGAACCCAAAAGCATAGAAGAAGCTTTAACTGAGGAAAGCTAGATTAAAGCTATGCAAGAAGAACTCAGGCAATTCAGCATCAATGATGTCTAGGAATTGACTCCTAAACCAAAAGGTAAATCCATCATTGGAGCTAAATGGGTTTTCAGAAACAAGTTGAATGAGAAAGGAAAAGTCGTAAGAAACAAAGCAAGACTTGTGGCCAAGGGATATACGCAAGAAGAAGGGATAGACTATGATGAGACTTACGCACTAGTAGCAAGGTTAGAAGTTATTAGATTATTACTTGCTTTTGCTTGTCATAAGAATTTCAGGTTATTCCAAATGGACGTCAAAAGTGCTTTCCTAAATGGATTCATCAAAGAGGAAGTCTATGTGGAACAACCACTCGATTTTGAAGACCCAAGGAAACCAGACTCTGTATTCAGATTGAAAAAGGCTCTATATGGTTTAAAGCAAGCACCTCAAGCTTGGTACGATAGACTAAGTAAGTTTTTAATTCAAAATGGCTTTATCAAAGGTAAAGTAGATACTACATTGTTTATCAAAAGAGAAAGCAAAAGCTTTTTACTTGTTCAAATTTATGTTAATGATATTATTTTTGGATCTTCTAATGAAAATCTGTGCAAGAAATTCTCTAAGTCTATGCAAGATGAGTTTGAAATGAGTATGATGAGTGAACTAACCTTCTTTCTCGGGGTTCAAGTGAAACAAGCGAAGGAGGGAATCTTTATTCATCAAGAAAAATACGCTAAAGAACTTGTCAAAAAATTTGGACTAGAGAATTGCAAAAAGTCTGATATACCAATGTCAAGTTCCTTGAAGCTAGACAAAGATGAAGGAGGAAAGAAAGTTGACAAGAAGCTATACAAGAGTATCAGTGGTTCACTTCTTTATCAAAGCGCTTCTAGACGACATTCTGTTTAGTGTTTGTATTTGTGCCAGATTTCAATCAGACCCTAAAGAATCTCATCTAAGTGCAGCAAAACGTATTATCAAATACATTGTCTCAACTTCAAATTTAGGTCTCTGGTATCCAAAAGAAGGAGACTTCACTCTTATTGGATACTCAGACGCAGACCTAGCCGGATGCAGAATTGATAGAAAGAGTACCTCGGGCACCTGTCAACTACTTGGAAACAGGATAGTATCTTGGTTTTCAAGGAAGCAAAGTACAGTAGCTCTTTCTACGGCAGAAACAGGGTATGTAGCTCTTGGAAGTTGTTGTTCACAAATTCTGTGGATAAAACAATAGTTAAGAGACTTTGGAATTGAAGATTAATGCACTGAGATCAAATGTGACAACACCAGCGCAATCAATCTCATCAAGAATCCGATTATTCACTCAAGAGCAAAACACATAGAGATTCGACATCATTTCATTAGAGATCATGTTCAAAATTGAGAAGTTTCAATTCAGTTTATTGATTCAAAGAATCAACTGGCGGATATATTTACAAATCCTTTAAAGAAAAATCAATTTGAAGTTATTTGTTCCAGACTCAATATCTTAAAGTCTGATGAAGTTCAGACTTAGGACTGAAAGTCTAAAAGATACTCAGACTTAGACGATCAAGATTTACGACTGTAAGTTACTTCTATTTTGGAAATTTATCTCTTGAATCAAATCTCGAAAAGGTATGATCATCTATCCGTAATTGATTTCCCATTTTTCGTGATTATTGCAATTTTTCTTTTCGAAAAAGAAGTTATTTTTAAAATGACAGTTATCTAATTTTTGAAAAGGCAGTTATTTTTTTAAAAGGCATTTTTATATTTCCTTTTTACGACGTTCCGTATGCCTTGCTTTGACTGCCTTATATACTGTTGGTTCTTCTTCGTTTTACTCACAAAAACCCTAAGAGAGCACAGATCTTCCACTTATGTTTTCTTCTCTTGTTTAATCCTCGAAAAGTTTTCACCTTTCTTGCGAAACAAGCTTGGAATCTCTCAAAGACTGTGAAAGATGTTGTCTCAAAGAAAGTCTTCGAGGATCGCAAACAGGGGACCACAGCAAATGCGTGAGGGGCCTACACAATTTGATCTCACCGAGGAAGAAGAATCTCCTAGACAGCAGCAGAGCCCACAACATTCTCAGCAGCATCCATCTCCTCCATCTAGACCTCAGAATATTGAACTTAGAGAAGAGGAAGAAATCATTGAAGATGCAGAACCCGTAAGAACTCATAAGCTCGCTTTTACTTACAAGCTTTACCGTGCTTTGAAGAGGAGTGGTACTCCTTTGAACTATATTGATGAATCTCTGAAAGACAAATGGTATAGAATTGAAACCTTCTTTTTACGCACAATAGAACGATTGGGAATTGCCCCTGCGGGGTCAGCAGAAGAAGCATTGGCAAATATCCCAAGCGATCCACGTGTTGGAGGGCTGAGTCAACCTGATGGGAATGATGATGATTGGATGTATACTCAGTTTAAACTGAGAATGGGTGTTACAGCGAAAATCCAAAGCAAAAGAACAGATTTGTTTCGCTCGGAGGAACACAAACAACTGTACTTTAAGTTGCTAAAGCGTGGTGTAATAAACCCTAGAACTGTGGACTTTGATTTTCTTGATTTTTTTAATGTCAAGCTGAGAGAGAAATTCAATCTTCTTCAACTGGAATGGTTTTTTTCTGAATCGACAGAGGCTCATGCTAAACTCACTGCTTACTTCTATTCGAATCTAAGTTTCCTGGATGCGAATAGATTCTCTTTTAGTGTTCGAGATCAAGATTATGTGGTTGATATGGATACATTGGCTGATGTGATTGGGGTTGAAAGAGGGAGATACCAACCTATCAGTGTGTCTATTGGTCGTGCGACGATAGAGTTTGTTCAGGATAGAACAATGGAAGGAAAGATTTCATATTCGATGATGAATGCCTCCAATATTTTGTTTCACAAGATAGTGATCAATTTCTTCAGACCTAAATCAACTTCGAAGACCGATGTTTCAAACTCAGAGGCAAAGCTGATGTATGCCATTAACGCTAGTAAGTTCTCTCTTCCACACACTATTATGTTCCACATGTACAGAACGACGGTGAAGGACAAGGGCCAACTTCCTTACTCAGCACTTGTCACCAAGTTATTCAGACATTTGAACATTCAGCCTCTCCGGATTCTTTGTGTTCGAACATACGATCAAATGGTGGTGGGATTAAAGATGGTCTCTAAAATGCGTCTAAAGGAACATAACAAGGCTTTGGAGTAATTCAAGGTGAAAACCCCTGTCAAGATTCACCCAGTCTCTTCGGCTGCAAAGCGGAAAGGGAAGGAGCCCATGGTTGCTCCATCCAAGAAAAGAAGAGCACTCATCTTGGAGGATGAAGAGGATGAGGATGATATCACAATTTTCTGCTTTTGCATTGAAAAACTTGAACCATTCTGTTCCAAAGACAAAGGAGAGACAGGAACAAGACAAGGACGAGATCGAACAGAGGACTAAAGAGAGAGAATCATTGGAAAAAGAAGCAAAGGAGGAAATGATTGAGGAAGATAAAGGAGGGCAGAGGAGAACAAGAAGAAGCAGAACATGAGAAGTACTTCTCTCCGCCTAAAGGCATTGAAACAGGGGGAAATCCTGAGAAAAGAGGTACGTTCTCAATTGCTGCCACTAGTGAAGGAGTAAGTCGTTCTCCAGCCGATCTAGAAGACATTTATACCTCTCAATTTCCTAAGGAAGGCCATGAGGTTTCAACACCCAATCTTCGTGATCGTGCTGACTTGCCATCATCTGCCAATACTCCATCTGATCAAGCAGAAGCCAGTACTCAGAATGACAATTCAACAAACTTTCGTAGAGTGCTTAATGTTCTCTTGGAGATGCGAGGTCAAATTTATGCTCTGGGATATGAAGTACATAATTTGTAAAATGCAGGACAAGCCTCTTCAGTTTCTTTGTATGATCAACTCCATGCCCTTGTTCTTCAAGTTCAAGCAAATGCTAAGGGTGAAGATATGGCTCAACTGAAGGAGGATTTGAAAAAGCTGGAAGGGATTGTCCAATCAATGGAAGATTTTCAGCTTGTTCGTGTTCCCAAGCAATCATAAATCCATTCTCTTTTCATTTCTATCTTTTTAATGCTGACAAAAAGGGGGAGAGATGTGGTGCAAATTTGACTTTAAACTCTTGACTCTTGAACTCTTGACTTTTGTGACGTTTATGTTTGATTGACTTTACTTTTGTGTTTGGCTGTTTGGTTTTGGATTGGATTTGGGTTTGACTGTTTAAGCACTACTGATATTTCATGGCAAAGATAGTTGCTCATTTACAGGACTAACCTACTTTCTGTGGATGCAGATTTTAATGTTTTCTTTACTAAGCCAATTATCTTTTATGAAATATCCATGTTTGCTTGAGTATCTTTGTGCGGGTCAAAGTTATCCAAATCTGCAGGAAAGTTTTGTCACCATAAAAAAAAGGGGGAGATTGTTGGAGAAAACTTCCTTAAGTGTTTTGAAGTTAACAAAACGTTTTCATCAGTCTAGTCTAAAAACTTGCAGACTCATCTATCAAAGTCTGAAGACCTCCAGACTGCCAGACTCAAGACCCAAAATCTATCCTCAATGACAGTTTCTAGACCGTCGAAGAAGGCTTATCCGAAACTGAGTATTTCGTTAAGGATTTGATTCTATCGACTGAAGAAGATCTCTTGGCCGGACATAGCATGTCGGAATCCATTATTCAAATTGAGATTGACTTAGGGATTTTGGATCGGTTGATTGGCAAAGTAAACTTGGAAGGTTCTACTTATGGAAACCTAGATCCTGATTGTATGGGCGAGCAGGATTGGTGAGCTATCGTCATATTCCTTAAATAACTCGATATCTTCCTAATTGATTTTGTCCAACTAGTAGATTGAAAGAATTCCTTTGATAAGTGCCAACGGGTGTGATGGTATGAAGGAATATATAAGGAAGTCATTCCAGTTGTTCGAGTGTGTGTGCGATAGAAGAATTCCAAAATCCGAAACTCCTTGTTCTTAGTTAATTAAATTGTTGAACGAAATCTTGTACGCAAAAGAGAGTCTAAGATATCTTGAGGAAGTGTAGTAGAGTCTCTACACTGTGGAATCAAGGAAGAGCTTTACTGTAACAACTTTTTTGTTTCATAGTGAAATCCAGCCAGTGAGCTGTCAGTGCAGAAGAGTGGACGTAGGCTTAAACTAAGCCGAACCACTATAAACCCTATGTTCTTATTCTCTTCTCTAACTCCTTTGTTTTGTTCGAAATTTAGTTTATTCTGTATATATTTGCCAAGGTTTATTTTTGCACCTATTTACCCCTATCTAGGTGCTCATACTAGCTTTCACAATATGCCACTGGTTAATGCAATGATATTTGTTACTTAAAATTGGCTAAAAAATCAGTTGTTGGCCTTTGAGTCATGTTATGGCTTATGAAACTCATGAGTTATAGTGGATCAGCTGTCAGGCTTGTCGATCTGTGGTACCCCGTATTGCTATTGATGTTAACTTGTGATAGATTCTTTAGATCAGTATTATTTTATGTTGTTCTGGTAATCCGTAATTCGGGTTCATAAGAGATGCTTTCTTCTTTGTTATGAGAAATTTCTTATGTTGCTATGATCGGTGATCTTATTAGAGTCTGTCTTTCGGGTTTCTTTATATAAATGATTGATTTTAAATAATGTAATTAATGAATAAAGCAATATAATTAGCATGATATGTGATTTTTGTGATTTACTACCTCTATCACTAAAGTTAAAATCACATGTATATGGTGTATGTGAGAAGAGTAAAGTTTATATCCCTAGTATGAGAAAGTTTCAAGGATTCAATTGCTTAGTGACTGCCAAAGTGGCACGCTTGATTTGGTTTGAAAAATATCAGTCTCGTATAATGATTGTGATGTCTCCTGATCTAACGTGTGGTCATACTCCCAAAGGAGGTGATTGCATATTAGTTCACGGAGGGATACATGATGATGACGTGGTAGAGAAGTGACTGATCCTAGTGGTTCATATGCCCAAATGTGATGAATTCATGAAAATTGGAATATATTCTTATAACCGCTATCATGTGAGGAGTGTACAACTGCATGTCATGTATTCTGCCAAAATGTGATTATATGATTATGCGTGTAACTCTCTAGATGTGTACTTGTACATTAAGTTACATAGTGTTCACATAATGCTAATTATAGATATTGCTTATTTTTTTATTTACATTTTCTATAATAAATAACTCAATTATTATTGAGATTTTTACTGCTTCAAATTTTAAGTAGTGGACATATAATTTGTTGTTTGGGAAAATAGCAATAGAATTTGCTTACTGTCCATAAAATGTTCCATTCAGAAACACTTGAAAAGTGGTTTACCAATTGACTGCACTGCTAAAAGATGATGGAAGTTTTAGTGACTTGAAATTATGTCTTGTTTAATACCGAAATTAGGACACATCTGCAAAGATTGTGTTTAAGATAATTATATATATGTCTCGTATACAGTTGAAAAGATTGTTTCCAAAAGTTTTCTATCTAAGGAAAATGACCGAGATAAAGAATAAAACAGTTACAATTAGTCTCAAAGGTTGTTAGGCCTAATAGTAGCGATGAGTGTTTTGACAAGTATGACAATGTTAAATTACTTAAAGGGTCATTTGTCAAATACTAAGTAAATTCTGGGGTAGTAACTTAATTTACTATGCCCGAAAATCCTGACAAAAAGATTTAACCGAAAGGTATAATGCACCATAATGAACATGGTGATGAGTATGATTAATAAGACTAATTTATTTGATCTTCTATAGGCTGATTTTTTGAAAATAACATTTTCACATACAAAATATGTTTCTTACCAAAGTTGTTTCATAAACTTCTTTTGAGTTATGGATTTGACGTAAATTACTTGAATTATAATAAATTTAGAAGTGTCATGCAAAAGTGAGGTTATCTAATCTAATATTAAGTGTGTTGCAATTCAAATCCACTCGGAATTATTTTGTATCTTACGTAGATTGTTCAAAGGAGTATTAATTTTATGACCCTAAAGAGGGTACAGGAATTATGGAATTACATACTGTAAAGTTTCTAGAGATCAACGTAGTTATAGAGGATAGCTGCTCTTAGACTATTAAAGATAATAGTACGATGGAGGTTACTGTGTCTTTGTCTCTACCTATACTGATAATTGTGGAATCTCATGTACCATAGACTAAACTTGTTGAGGTTTAAGGTACTATTTTTGATATAGTTTATGATAAAATTTCTCAAACCTCTCAATTGTAGAATGAAGTGATTGTAGCTTTACTCAGAAGATTTGTTAGGGAAAGACGATCAGTTATTCCATGAGACTATATAGTCAATTTGTGAGAGCATGATTGCAATATCCACTACATGGTTAATTTAGCAACATATATGAATGTTTTTTCTTATCCTTAATTAAGTATGTGATTAGATGTCATAAAAGAATATATGCAATCTATGAAACATCATAATGTTTGGAAAATTACTAACTTGCCTAAAAATCACAAGTTCATTAGTTGTAAATAGGCATACAAAACTAAAAAGATTTTAAAGAAAGATTATGGAATTTAAAGCCAAAATGGTAACTAAATTTTTCACTCGAAAGAATGGTGGATAGTTTTTTTTTTTGGTACCCAGGAAACCTCTGTGCGCCGCTTCAAGGTGAAGTAAACCCTGGAGGAGCAGTAGAGTCACCACCACCCTTGCTGTCCCGGGTAAGTCGTGAGTTCCTTTCTCGCAAGGCAGATGACGCAGCGATTCGAACTCAAGACCTCTCTCGAAAGGAACTTGTGCTCAACCACTACGCTACCACCACGGGTGGTTAGGGTGGATAGTTAATAGTGAAAAAATAATTATTTATTTCTAGTATCTTTTAAAGATTCTTTTAGAGTGAACATAATATTAATAGTTTATTTTTGATATGGAGTTACGTCAAATAAATACAAAATCCATATAGTGCAATCGGAAGATTTTGCAGCACATGTTTTAAGTAAATTTGTGTGTAGACTGAAAATTCTTATTCATGGTCTTAAGCAAGTTTTCAAATAATATTATTAAAGTTTCATAGTATTATTATTTTGTTCAATTG
This sequence comes from Eucalyptus decipiens, assembly GCA_014182575.1. NCBI lineage: Eukaryota > Viridiplantae > Streptophyta > Magnoliopsida > Myrtales > Myrtaceae > Eucalyptus > Eucalyptus decipiens. Next base: position 35,901,477 of record CM024613.1, read on the forward strand.
GGAATAAAGTAATTCAATATATATATATAAGATTAACGAGATCTATATGAAAGCGAGGAAGGATGTATCTAAAAGGAAATGATGTATAAAAACAAGAAAGTAAATGATATAAGAACAAGAAAGTAAATGACTTAAATAAAATCACGAGAATTAAAAATAATGTAAAGAGCAAAGGCAATATATAAAATATAAAGTAAAAGTATGCATAAACAAAAACCAACCATGAAGGTGGTATGAACTTGTATTATATAAAGCTGAAAAGCTGAAATTATATGTATTGAAGGATGCATAAACTAAAGCATCAAGTCATCCACTAGAGCAGTAATCCGCACTCCAGGGAGTATTGATGTTTGTATTACAATAAATGGTTAACCAACTATCATGTAAGTTGGTAACCCTGTATAAAATTATGTATATGAAAAACTAACTTACTTTGAAACCAGGGGATACAAGGTAAGAGAGCTTGGAGATGGAAGAGATGAGGATGGAGATGAAAGAGATGATGGTTTTCAAGTGGGAGAGGGAGGAAGAAGAGAGAAATGTGAAAAATTTCGGGTCCCCCTCTTTTATGTCGAGAGGGTGTATTTATAGAGAGTGCTATAGTGAAAGTACTACAGTGCTGAACAATGTAAAGTGAACAGTACTAAGTGAACAGTGTAAAGTGAATAGTTAATAGTGAACAGTGTATGTCTATCATGCCACGGTGTATAGCCTTTGCGCCGCTTGTAACAGTGTCGGCATGTGATGTCTTGAATTTAATCTCTGTCTAGGTTGATCCCGTAGCAGTCATCTTCATTGGTGTTTCCACTATGATGTGACTGTGAAGATCCGTCTGATTGTCTTGAGATTTGGAAGATCCACATTGTGATCCTTCCGCTTCTGAGAGCATTGTTCTAAGGATGTTGCAGTATTCCTCTATGCTCTGGACTGCGGCAAGTGCTGCACTTGCCATAGATTTCTCCTGTAAAAAGGATGTATTCGATGGGACTGTGGTTATCATGTTTTTCTAGCTGTTTAGTCATGTTTTAACCGCAGCTTCGGATCCTTGTTCATGGTATTTGAATCCATCCCACCATTTTGTTTTGTATTTTCGAACAAGAACTGGTACATCAGGTTTTGTGGATGTATTGTATTCAAATTCTCATGCTGTTACCCAAGAGATTCTGAATATTATAAAGAAATGCATAAGGCATGGGAACCTTATATCATGTGGTGTTGGTACGAAGTATTCACTAAAAAAATTGTATCCTTGTTTGACTGTGGGGTGTAGTATTATGTCCAAAGGACCAAAGAGATCCCACCAAGAGTCAAACCAGTTTGGTAAGATTTGTCTTGGGAAGTTATCTTTGAAAAATAACACCCAGTTGGAAATTTGTATTTTGTCTGATGAAAACGTTCCACCAAGCTTGTTGGTAGTCCCAATAGGTGTATGAGGAAGAATATGGTAGGTTTTGGGTAAGTCTGGTTTGGAATTTTCTGAGTGTATGAGGTGAGGCTCCCCAGTGTAAGGGGTGTATGACTTTACTGATGGATATAGTGGAGTATAGAATGTTTTACGTATTGTTTTTGTCGGCAAAATGGGTAAATCTTGCTGATTCTCGTATCCACTAGAATTTGCTCATAATAAGCAAGGGTTTTGTTTGTATTGTGTGGTTTGAATAACCGGTTTTTTTGAAAGATGCTTTTTGCAAATTTGATTGGATCTTCGTCGAAGAATCCATCTTCTACAGTCAATATTTTTTGAAAAGATGTTTTGGGGAAAAATTTTGATTTTTGAGATTGAGGGGTTGCTTGTGGCCTAATAACCACCTCATTCGAAATTCTTTTGTATTCTGCTGGTTTTTGTGTAACTAGCGGGGAAGGATTGGTGCTTACCTTGATGGCACTGGATGGCTCTTTCTTTGCCTTGTTTTGTATAGATTGTGCAAGTAACAAAATGGTTTCTTTTGGTTTTTATGTCGGCTAGCTGATTAAAGGCTAGCATGGGATCGAATGATGATATGTGTTCTATTTTCAAAGGTGTTTCTTTGTAAGAATGTCTAGTTGTTTTTCGCCATTTTAAGCCATGTCTTGACGGATGTTAAGCCCTTTGGCTTTGGTGGTGTATTGGAGGGTTCGACAGTGGCTTTGCCTTTGCCTTTGTCTTTGTCTTTTTTGGATCTTGGCATATTGGTATCCCCTGTAAAAATTCTCTTGTGAGAAAATCAGGCAATGAATTTGAAGAACCACTTATAAATTCAATGTCAAAATCGAATATTGAAAGTATAGCTTGCCATGGCGAAAATCTGTTTTGATGCAATGTTTAAAATGTCTTTTTGTAAAACTTCTTTGACTGATTTGCAATCAATTCTTAAGAGAAATTTTTTTATTTAATAAATCTCATTGGAATTTTGATATAGACAAAACTATAGCAAGTATTTCTTTCTTTATTGTCGAATAATTTTGTTGAGTGGAATTCCAATGTTTTGATATAAACCAAACAACTTGTTCTTTGTTGTTATTGACCTGTTTGAGAATACCACCATATCCTAATTCTGAAGCATCTGTTTCAACTATTTTGAAAGCGGAAGGGTCAGCAAGGTGTAAGCATGGTATGTCTTTCACATGTATTTTTATTTGTTTGATTATGTCTGTATGGACAGAAGTCCAGGGTGGAGGATCCTTTCGTAACCTTTGATGTAAAGGTTTACAAATGATATTTATATTGGGAAAGAAATCTAAAATATAATTGAGACTACCCAAAAACCTTTGTAATTGAGTTTTGTCTTTAATTTCATCAGGGAATTTATCAGTAAAAGAGATTGATCTTTCTATGGGAGTGATGGTGCTTAAATGAATGTAATGGCCTAAGAATCTAATCTTTGTTTTGATGAGTGCAATTTTAGTAGGAGAGACTACAAGATCGTTTTGTATGATTATTTTTATGAAAGTAGATAAATGTTTGAAATATTGTTCTATATTGGAAGAGAATACTATAACATCATCTATATAAACTATGATATATTCTGAATAAAGATTGAAAATCTCGTTCATAATTCTTTGGAATTTTGAGGGGGCATTTTTGAGGCCGAATGGCATAACATTCCATTCATATTGGCCAAAAGGGACTGTAAAGGTTGTCTTGTATTTATCATTTTCACTGACCTATATTTGCCAAAATCCTGACTTCATGTCAAATTTTGAAAATATTTTTTTATCTACAAAGTCTGTTAAGCAAATATTTTTTATTGGGTATAGGATATCTCATCCACCTAAGGGCTGTATTAAGAGGTTTATAATTAATAACTAACCTGGGAACTCCTCTTTCAAGTTCAGCATTTTTATTGACATAAAAAGCAAAACAACTCCATGGTGATTGGCTTTTTCTTATGAGGTTTTTATTCAAGAGATCTTGTATTTCTACTTGACAAAATTTCAAAACTTCTTGATTCATTTGTGTTGGGCGAGCTTTTGTAGGTATTTTGTTTTAAGAAAAATCTTTTTTTTTTTTGGTAGAAGGTAAGATTTTTCAGAAAAATCTTGTTCATAGGGTAAATCAACAATATGCTTCTTTCTTTCCCAAAAGGCATTGGGTAGAGTAAAGCATATAGTCTTTTCTATGTGTTTTTGTAGGGAAGTTATTTTTTCTATGATGTTTGGTTTTATAAGATTTTCTTCTATTCTTTTGAATTCTAAATCTTCTTTTAAGAATTCAAGCTGGTTTTCTTTGTCTTTTATAAGGCAATTTATTTCCAAAATGGAATGTTCTTATAAAATATTTAAGCTTCTCTTCTGTGGTTTTGTTATGAAGTTGAAGGTGATTTTTTTGTTTAAAGCATGGGTTTCAATACCTTTGTTAGTAACTGTAAAATGTTGGATTAATTGTATGAAGGGTGTTCCAAGAATTACTTGTTGCCTCATATTTTTTACTAAAAGAAAAGATGTTTTGTAAGACATTTTGTCTTTTATTATTAGAGCTTCGGGTAACTTGTATTGTATATTAAGTTTGTCTCTTGAGGCTGATTTTAAGGATTTAGAAGTTTTGTCAAAGTATCTTGTTGGAACAAGGCCTTCCTTGATACAATTGAGGTCGGCCCCTATATCAAAGAGTGTTGTTGTTTCAATAATATACTCATTATTGATTTTTATCTTAATATTTATTATCCATTTTCTAGATGTTATTTCTGTTAATAACATAAGAAAGGCTGGATCAGAGGTATACGGGGTACTAGTGATTTCATTCGGCCATCTAGTTTTGTTTTTCCTTTTATGATAAGAGATTTTATCTCAGAAATTTCCTGTTTCATTTCTAATTGAGTCTTTTTCAAGGCTTGTATTTCTAATTTTTGTTGTTTTATTTCGTTTTGGAGGTCATTAATATTTATAGGTCTAGACTGTGGTTTTTTGTCTCTATTCAGAATGTCTTTAAGATTGTAGGAAGTATTAGGCTTGGAAGTAATATTCAAAGAAGAGTGTAATCTATCTAAGTATTCTTTTTTGGCTTCAGGGTCAAGTATTTTGTTATCAGTGCTGAGAAGGAATTCTTCTTCTTTTGTTAAGACGTTTACTTCGGGAATGGGTTTTCTGGAGAAGCGTCTTCATAGTCGGAATCGAAGAGGATTTTATCTCATTAATCGAAGACCTTCTTCCTCAATAAGTTCATTATAAGAAGTATCATCATTTTCTATGAAGATGTTGTTTAATTGGTTAATAGTATTGTCATATAAAGAAAGTTCATTCAATTTTTTACTAATCCTATAGTATTTTGAAATATGACCTTTTCTACCTCAAGAGTAACACTTAATGTTTTTAAAATTTTTCTTATCAGTGTGAGGTCTATTTTGGTTATTCTGGTGTCTTTGGTTATTCCTACGGGGTTGAGGTTTGTTGCAATGTTTCTTTGTTTCTTTCTTGGGAGGACAAGTTCCCTTACATTTTGGTTTTGTTTTTTCATTATAAGAGAGGTCATATTGAGCACAAAAATCTCCTAGACTCCTATTGGTGAGGGATTGTTCTTCCTTGAGTTGTCTTTGTAATTTGATTGTATTACACATTTGTGTTCCTTGTCTATAAACATAAGAAACTATTACTCCTTAAGAAAGGAGATCATAAGGAATTTGACCGTTGTAATCTTCCCTAATTTTATCTCTAACTTGGTCACCTATAATTTGAGGTAAACCGACTAAGAATTTATCTTTCCAAAAGGGTTGATTGCAGTCGGGTCTAATAAGAACCCTTTGAAAGAAAAGCTCTTTATATTCCCTAAATCTTCCTAAGGATTTGCAACGCATATTGGAAAGGAGATCTTGGTTTCTATCCCTAATATGTGAAGGATCTCCTACGAAGTGTTGTGAAATGGAATAGATAAGGGTATTGACCGCATCTTGGATGAGATGTCCTTGGTCATCATCCATGCGTTGACCAAAGTCATCTACCTTATAAGCTGTTAAAATTTGTGTCTTTTGTTCATCTGTCAAGTAGTTATCCCACCAACCTTTTAGTTGTCCAGTAAATTCGGCTACTAAAAGATTAGCAACAGCATGGTCAAAAACATCTTGCTGTGTTTTGTAAGCATTAGCAATCATCACCATGTTGTTAAGAATGTTCATAATATTGGTTTCTGCAACACCATCAATGTTCCATTCATAGATGGCGTCGGGAGAGTATTTATTATGTGTTTTCTGTGATGATTCTTCTTGGGCAATGTCTGGTGGGGTAGCTCTACTATAATAAAACTTCTGAGGTTGTCTCCAATTGAGTTTGTTAATCTCAGTAACTGACTCATTATCGGAATTACCAGAGTGTTTGGTTAGGGTACTAATAGTGGGTTGGTCTTGAATGTCTTTAATGATAAGACTTTGGAATTTAGGAGTGTCCAGTATAGGATTAGGTTCTAACTTTGATTTTCCTAAGAGTTTTTTCTTTTGTTCTATAGCTTTAGCAAACTCTAGGCTAAGATTTTTTGGAAATTCAAAGGCTTTGAAAATGGGTTTTTTGAGAGTGTCAACTTGTGGTGTGATGAGTTGGGTAGGATTCTGGATGGTGGATTCTATCCTATTTAACCGTTTTCCTATGGTTGCCAAATGTTGATTAGTGTAATTGTTTTGTTCAATGACTTTGTAAGTATAAAGAGAGTCTCCTTGATCTGGTAGTCTGAAAGGAGTAGCGATAACCTCACTTTCTCCATGTTGTATTTTTATTCTTCTAATAGGGGGATGATTGGATTCTATGGTTTCACCATTATCAAGTTTCCACTTATAATGATGATCTAAAACAATTATTTCTTTTGGTTCGAGGAATTGTTTTTCTAACCAATCAAAGAAAAATATATGGACTTCATATTCGTATATGTAGTCGTAATATTTTTGCTTGATGTCTTTTGTTTTATCAGCAAAGGTTTTGAAGAACTATTCTCTGATTTGTCCGTTGTCTTCATAATTAAATTCTTTATTAAGGAAAGTCTTGTTTGGTTCAAAATGTTTTTCTAAAACATTAAGCTCGGCATCTATCATTTGCGAATAAGTGGGAGATTGATGAGGAGAATCTGTATTTTCTAGGACTGGTTCAGGCTGGTTTTATTGGTAAACTGGCCTGTAAATCCCTGATCTATTATCTAAATCACTAATTTTTGGTTCAAGAGGTGTCTCATGATTGCTTCTACTAGTGGGAGGTAAATGTGTTGTATCGCGTGTGGGAGTGTCTCTATGCATACTAGGAGGAGGAGTGTTTCTATGAGTACTAGGAGGAATTGTGATTATAGGAGGAAGATTAGGTTAAGATCTATGGACCTTGTATAGGAATTATGAAAAGAAGTACTAGATGTTGAATCGAAAGATCTTCTAAGAAATCTAATGGTCACTCTTCCTTCTGGATGTTGAATGACATTAGTCGGATCTGTATTTTGAACAACTTGTTGGGGAATTTGGTTTTCTAATTCACATTGTTCTGGTAAAGTAACCTGGTTCCAATTAATGGACCTAGGAATTGTCGTATTTGCTCTAGAAATGTCAGTTTGGAGAAGAAGTGTTTCTCCTCGTGAACTATGTTTGAAAGCATTTTCTCCAAAAGTGGAGGACATGGCTTTATAATGAATTCTATAGACAAGGGCTAAAGGAATAGATCCATCTGCCACTTTGTAATTATGAGTTTTGATTTGGAGTGTTAGAGCTCTAAGAATGTTCTTATCTTTGAGAGAACAGAGAAATTGGGGTAACAGTCAAAATGTATAGGTCATTTGCAGAGACTTGTCTCCACAGTACCTAGAATGGACTCATCATAATTTAAGAGACGTGAATCTCGTAAAACCAAGAGAATAGAAGTATTAAGACCCTCTTTTATGAGAGGTTTGACTTCTACTTGGACTAATCCTATATGAATGTAATTGTATTTTTGTTTATCTTTTGGATTGACTCTTTGTTTAAAAGATGTATTTTTTCATAGGAATTAGAAAGAGGAACATCTCTTTCTTCGGTGGTTATGACACAGTCTGATTTTTTGAAAAATTTCAATTTTGATTGTTTGTATATTTCCTTAAGCTGTATTTTAGGAATTTCCCAATTTTCTATAGATTTGTTGAAATCTTCTATCCTTACTTCTTCTCTATGTATAGGATTTGGATCTGAGTTCATTTGTGATAGAGAACTAGAGGAAGATGTAGATCTTCTATGTAAGCTCATACTTAAGATCGAAACTATTCCTTCTTCAGAACCGTTACAGAGCTAAACCAACGGTCTAATAGCCACTCAGGGGCTTACGACCTGGACCACTTTGTAGAAATAAGAAGGATGCCAACGAATGGCTCTCGATCTATGTATATGTTCTTACATCAAGTTTTGGCTCTGATATATATATATATACATTGTAAGGTCAATGGGAGGAAATTTATTTTTCTCATATTTTATGTACACGATATTTTGCATACAAGTAGTGACCTTGAGACATCTCTTGTTCTTTGCACTAAGGTCCGTAAGGATTGTTCTCATCATGTTTTATTAGATTTATCTCAGAGGACATTTGCTGATCATATTTTCGAAATATTCAATATACATCAATGTAAGCCAAGAATTGCTCCTAGGGTGATGGACTGAATTTATCACATTATCCTTATTTGGATATTGAGAAAATCTAATTAAATGATGTACCTTGTGTTAGTAAACTTAAAAGTATAATGTATGCTCGAATTTACACTAGACTAAATATTGTCTTTGTGATGAGAGTTCTAGGTAGATATCAATCAAATCCAGGATGTGATCACTGGGTTGCTGCAAAGAAGGTTTTGAGGTACTTAAAGAGAACAAGAGATTATATACTAATTTACAGACATGTTCAATTCTTGTAGTTAGTAAGGTATTTAGATATAAAATTTGCTAACTGTTATGATGACATGAGATCAATAACAGAATACATATTTATGTTAGTAGGAAATTCAATAAATAAAGTTTTATGTCATCTTCTACTATGGAAGCAGAGTTTGTAATATTCCTTTAGGTCATTACTTGGGCTAATAGACTCCGAAACCTCATTAAGGAATTAACCGTTTTTAATTTTATGTATAGACCCATACGGTTGTATTGAGACAATAAATTTATAATATCATTAATAATAGAGGTTTTAACGAATCTGGATCTAAATATATGGCGGTCAAATTTTTTTACCATAAAGAAACGATGCAGAAATGTGATGTAATAATATAACATATTTTCACAGATGATATAGTTGCAGATCCACTAATTAAAGGCCTATGCTCATGTGTATTTGAGCAACATGTCATTAGCATGGGCCTAGGCCTAGGAGCATCATGAGATGCTATGATGCTATTGTTTAGTGGGAGCTATTTTGATTTTACTCTGATAAATGTTTCATCTGTGCTCGTTACACTTTGTAACGGTTTGATATGTATCAATTTTTACATTCAATAAAATATTTTTTTTGAATGTGTTGTTATTATGTTGAATACATATTGATAAAGTCTCAAGGTATTGTATAAACCTTGAGTGAAGGCTAGGGGCATCCGGTTATTAGCCTTGTGCATATGCTTTATTATACATAAAGACAGGTTAACCGTAAGGACAAGGCATATGTGGGTTTATTGGAACCATAAAGACATTCTCTAGTGGCACAAGTTTTTTGCGATGCGTAAGGTAAGAAAATGGTGACTGACAAATGGAATATCTCTATGAGAGATGTTATCAATTTGCCACGCTACCATATTGAATTTATGTCAATAAAGTTGAGAGCATTCGTGATCATGGAAGGCTCTGTGTGTATATATGTAGTTACCACCATGATCCGGTGTTTAAAACTTTATGGAATATGATTGACTATTAAAAATTATCTATTGACCAATGTGCGCACATACAATACGATTTTAATTAATATAGTCCAAGTGGGAAAATGTAAGAGTTTTCCTAATGTGGATTACATTAACTGATATTGTAATTTACTATTTTTACGGTTACCGTAAAATATGGTTGGTCTAAAGTGAGATAAAATGTTTTTTAATTAGTCTAATATGGAGCTGGCTAGTGTGGGCTAAGTTGAGCTTGACCCATAATGAGGGGGCCTAGTTGGAAACTCTATAAATAGTGCTCAAGTCTTTCCTCTAACTCTAATTCTCATATGTATTCTCACATAATGAGCATTAACCTAACGCTAAAGAATAAGGGGACCGTCTCATTGAGCTAGTGATACGAAGAGGAGAAGGATTTGCACGTGGAATATTAGTTTTCTGCTTCCACTTCAAGAACGATGGATCCCAAAACAAGTGCGTTAATCTTTCTACTCAATCATGCATATTTTTGTTTTGGTTATGGAGATCTTGGGATTGCGTAATTTGCATCTAACAACACACACTACTCATCATGCATGAACATTACTTGTAGATGAAAAGTAACTAGCCACAAAAATTTGTTATATCTAATGCTAGAATTTATTGAAAAGTTAATATTGACTTCAATGGTCAATTTTTTCATTAGGAAATAGGGTCAAACTTACTTTATCATATGAAAAATGTAATATCCATAGAGAAAATTTGCTAACCATCGAAAGGTCGAAGATTAATTTTTCTAGTTTTGAGTTACTTATCACATAAAAGAGTACTAGCTATCAATAGGGACAAGTTTTTAGTTGAAAAAAGTGCCATGCAAATGGGAATTCAAACATTTGAATTCAAAAAGCACAGCAAATGAATGATGCTATGCTAAAAGAATTCAAACATATATGTACCTAGATTATCCAAATTGAAGGGGGCCGTTGATAACCGAATTTTTACCAACAAATCGAATATACGTTTTTTCATAAAAAATAATATAACAAATTAAATTAAATGAAGAACATACATAATAGATTATAAATGGACCAATAATTAACAAATAAAGATTAAGGGAAAAAGAGAAAATATAATTTAAAGAAAAGGGCCTTCGATTCAGTCAATACCGAAAGGACCTGATCTGATCATTTGGGCCTGGTCCAATTCGCGCAGCCCACTAATTCGAATTTGCGGCCCGTTAGTCCAGCTCCTGTCCGCTTCAGTGGGCTTGCCCTGTCATTCAGTTTATCCTCAGCTCCCTCTCTCTCTCTCTCTCTCTCTCTCTCTCTCTCTTATCTCTCGTGCCACCCCAGGAGCGAAGCGAGCAATTCAATTTGATGGAGGTGACGAACGGAATCATGATTCCTCTCTCTCATCTAACCAACCAATTTCCCTTATAAGAAACGGAATTCATGCACGAGTTCTGGACAATTCCTGGACAGTTATCCTCTTCCATCGCCTTATGAGGTCCTCGCAACTACCGATCAACACCAATGGCCGCTCCTCATCTTGCTCTGTCGAGCTCTGTATATTGGTCGAGACGCTCGAAGCAGTTCATTCTCTCGTGAAGCTCCTTCGTGGGAATCAATTTTCATTGGAGAGACTTCCAGGACTTCCTCTTGTTAGTTGAGCAACCCATCGTGACCGGTAAGCACTCCTCACTAAGGTAAATGATCGATGCTCTGTTTTGGTTATTCTTCACACCTAACAGAGGCCATAACTTTAGGTGTGTTTTGTGCGAAAATAAGCTTTACTTGAGTTCTGTGTTCTAATTTGTCTGTTTTTTTCTATCAAATAAATTGTTTGAATTTGGTTTCCCTTCATCCAGTAGTTGTCCGTGTTGCAGCTCATTGACTTCTAAGTTTTAGTTTAGTTCAATAGCCGAGAATCACTCACGCAAAATAAATTTGAATCTGATGTGTTCCGTCGGTCCCAAATGAAACTGAGTTTGATTTCAATGTTCAAATTGTCATTTCTGAATTAAAGCATGTTCTGTTCATGATTTCCTGATTGATTTTTGCTGGATTAGTGTTGAATTCTGAACGTAAGAGTTTGTAGTGCTTTTTATCGTGGATGAATGCTGAATGTGTGTTTGCACACCATTAATGGACAAAAACGGGAGTTTGTGCGTAAAAGAAATGGAGGGAGCTTGACAGATGATAATATCATCAGCTTTGGAGGCATGGGCATGGCAATAGAATGAAGAAGATGATGTTTGATTCTTCTCAATGGAGAATATAGGAGTGTATAGTAGATTCAAGGTGTCTGGGCATGTGGAATGAAAAAAAAAAAGGAAAGAGGAAGAGGTTCAGTGCATTTTGAGACGAGGAACCGAATGAGAAAGGAAAATGGAAAGTAAATAATAACAAAAATAATAATAAATATATAAATAAATAGATAATAAGAAATAAAGTTCCTTTGGAAAACTAGTCTGATCAATATGTACGACATAGGCAAAAGATTATTAGATCCATAAATCAGCATTCAAAGTTCTATTATAGTTCATCAGCGACCCAGTGCACAAATTGGGTAGGGTTCATTGACAGCGTCCTTCTCTACCCTTCAAGAACAAGGGATATTTCCATCCTCTGTTTTTGCACAAACTTGTGAATGTCTACAAATATAATTGGGATGGAAAATACATACAATATTTATGAGTTTTCACCTGCATACCAAACCCTAGTTAATAAAGTACACACCCAACACTTGCTCTGCCACAACAGCCCCACCGCCTCCGCCGCAGTCAACCAGATCTCAGGCGAGTCACCCAGCCTTCACTGACATCGCAGTAACCTCAGAGGAGTATTCTCTGTGAAATAATCTGCAAGCAGGTGTGGCAAGAAGTACTGGCAGGGGCAGGGACCGAAACTGCACCATTTACTCTGCTGCAAGCAGTTTCTTGTGCATCACCAAAGCTCCTGCCTCACCACGGGAGACACATTCCCAAATCCGCAATGTGGCCTTAACGACGATTATTGCTTTACGACTTCCATTTATGAGGGTTCAATTGCTGAGCCCGTTCTACACTTCCTAGTCATGAAAACCATAAGAAGGGAGATTGGGACATTCACATGAAGGCTAGTGCGAGGAGCCTATACATAGTTCAAGAGAAAAGGGAATGGGCATCAGCAAGACAAACAAGAAGGTTAAACGGAAGTGCTAGTGCCATGTAACATGGTAAAGGAAATGACATGCAACTATTGCCGGGAACTCAAAATAGTACATTCTTTTGCAGGCTAAGATAGGTTACACGCTGTCTTATACATGCTGCGCAGAATAAGTGCTTCAAATTCAGATTGCCAAATGTGACATAAAGGGGCCAACCCTTCCGAAATGACCATCAACTAATTTACATTGACGGAACTCAGTCTTTCGGTATATAATGTCAAGTTGGGCCATTAAAACTATTGAGGAGCTATGTAATCAAGATATTCCCAGTGCGGCGGCAAGCGGGGACAATCTCAGTGACAATATCCATGACCTCATGCTAAAACATGATTGACCGATTTGTCTTCTGATTCTAGGGAGTCGTACAGAATGTCATTATCTAACAAGAAAACAACGCAACTATGGACATGTTTGCAGTCCAAGTATGAAGGCAAAAATCCTTACTCTGCAGCGTGTTGCTCTATCTTATTCATCTGGATTTTGCCCTGACAAATATTTGAATATTTGGATCAGCCCTCCTGCTTGTGATTACAAAGAAAAAAAGTGCCAGGAAAATTGCTTCCTGATCAATTCAAATGACCGGACTCTATTACTCATCTATCTAGTTGTTTGTCTGCATCAATAAAGTATTTGGATAAGGTCACGATGTTTCAAAACCACACATTTGTCGCCTAAGCTTTTAGATCAATTGGTATTGATCTCACAAAATTTCACATGATATCAAAGTTTCAGTCTAGTTTATAAATCACTTCAAGCCCCTTGTTTGCCTCACCTATGATTATATTTCACGCTTTCACCTTAGGTTACTTTCCAACTTATGCATGAGAGGGAGGGCTACAATATCTAAACAAAAATCATGACTTTATCTAATAACTCGAGTTTTGAATCAATTGACAGTGGTTTGACAAAATTCTACGATGACAAAGTTTCAAAAAATATTTCTCATTCAAAGTTATGTGAGTAATGAATAAAGAAAATAAAAATGGAGCAATCATATGTGATGTTGCAAAGTAACAAGGGCCATATTTAATCCATTGACATAGATTTCGGTGAGTTATTATCATATTGATACAACTAAGCACAATTTAAAGTTGAACACCACATTCTCTTACTCCAACAAAATAAAATCCGTACACATCATAACATATCTAACAAGCTAAAATGACAATTAAAGTTTACTATAAATCTCGGACGAGCTCAAAAGACAGCTTCCTCTAAGCAAAAGTCACCATCAATTCAATGGCCACGAATGCTGTCAAAGTGATTCCATTTTCAAAAGTTATTGCTAGCGCAATTGATTCAGAAATCACACTAGAAACACCAAATCTATTTCGTTTGCTATGTGTAGATTTCACTAGTTCAACTTCACAGAATTAGGAAACATAGACAGGCAAGGCACCGTCTACTCATTTGTTAGCTGTTTCTTTCAAGCATATTCCATTTCTAGGATTATGGGTTCTGAAAACGGCACCAAACTTGAAATTCAGACACTGTAGAATCTATTCTACTCTCTCTTTTTTATTTTTTATATTTTAATTTAGAGAATACCAGACTCTGATTAAAGAAGATGCCATTGTTGCAAGTCTCTTAGCCTAGTCTTTGGATCTTATTATGTGGTTCCAGATGTCCGGTGTCAAGAACAAGAAAACAGAAAATCTTAATTGTCATTAAGTGTCTAAGCCTGAATCATGACTTACCATCTAAGCAGAAAAGGCCAACAAGTAAAAAAAAAAAAAAAAAAAACATGAAGCGCCGAATTGTCATCAAGTGTCTAAATTTGAATGACCTACCATCTTCCACAGCGAAGGCATTGGATATGCCCTCAACGACACGCATTCCTTCACAACAAGCCAACGTAGTTTTGACCCCAAGCCTGAATTTTCCACTTCTTGTCCAGCTTGATACGTCGTTGAAAGTGACGGCACCCAATGCCCCTATGCCTTTATTGAGGATCACGGAGAGATTACCAGTCAAGAGAGGCATGTTCCCCTCTCGCCCCATTATTTCATTCCTCCCAAAGAACTCTCTAGTCCAATTTTTACCAGCTTCTTCATCAAAGTCACCTCCGATCACCGTCACCATCAACTTCAGCACTGATAAGGGTCCAGATTGCACAACCCTACCGGTACTGGAATCTGCCAAGATGACATGAATATGATAATTTCTCTCCCCCTCAACCTCATCACCTTTAATAATGCTCGATGGTAGTTTTGTTATAAAATGAAGACGTAAATGCTTTTCACCCTCACCATCTTTTCTCGCTGATGCAGACCTGTCGATGGAAATACTAATTTTACAATTCACTCAATAAAAATCTGCAACAGAAGATAGTGCCTAGTACACACAATATGAAGACAGCCTTCTTGCCAACAGCAGACAAATAAAAAGGAAGACAATGCCAAGGGCAAATCCAACATATGAAATCATTCTAGCAGATATCAAAACCTACAGCCTTTTAGCAATCACTAGCTTGAACACGTCATATCATTTAGTCTTCTGAAGTATAGAAAAGAAGCACAGACACCAATACTCGTGATCAAAAGAAATGATTATGTCCCTATCTCTGTTATCGATATATAGAAATATACTTGGAAGGGATACACGAATTCAAACAGTGTTGCAAATAAACTTAAGGTGAATTCCTGCGGAAGATCAGTAAAAAAAATGCAGAAACATTCTCAGTGACATTATCATTCACCAATGTCATATTTGATTCTAACTCTAGTAAATCATCCCGCGTTGTTGGTGACTAATCAGCTTGGCATGCAATTAAATCACAATCATCTCTAAAGTGTCTCAACAAAGATACTTACCAACAATTTAGCTTTTCATCTGATAAAGGAACTTTGGTCTCATTAGGTAGACCACGAGTGAAATTCTCATTCATAAACTCTGCTAAATCAGGAAGTTCATCGAGTTTCTCAAGATCAAGTGGCTTCCTAATTTTTTTCTTTCATGGTGTTGAAATTCTCCATCAGTAATGCATTTGTCCTCAAATATTGATAATCGTCCATCACTGCAGGCATCAATGGCTCCCTCTTCTCACTTTCAAATGCACTCAAACTCCGCCTACAGAACGAAGTGCTGCAGGGTTGGCTAAGGATTCGAATTGCATACTTCTTCAATACAGGAAGGACATCGCCGCAATAGTCCCACCAGTCACCTTTATAAGCAACACTATTAGTATACAATTTTCACATTGAAACAAATAAAATATGAAATTACATCAACACGGTCAATTGATTAAAGAATAGATGCTTACAAGGGTGAGATGTTCCTAACATTGTCTTTGCTATACTAGTGAACAACTTTGGCACTTTGTCACGATAGAGCAGCATTTCTTGCATAAATTTTTCCTTTTCTTCAACACCTACCAATTTTTCCAGCATGAAATTCATGCCATTTTTCATTGCATCATTCTCTAAGAACTTCTCGCCACACATGTAAACAGGGTTAAGAAAAGCAGCAGCAGCATGTATTGGACGAATGATATTACCCCGCCATTCCTCGAATGTCGTCAATAAATCATGATATTTAGGAACATTAGTCACACATATATGTCTAATAGCTTCATCTGCCATTTCCACAGCTGCATACAAGAACCCAAAAGTAGCGCCGCAGCCATCAACTAGACAGAGTACTCGAAATATCGGTTCTAAAGCATGCAAGACTTCTTTCCCTTCACTCCAAAATTCAGAACTGCGAATGATTTCACCCACTTCTATGCCTGATTCATCCTTCTCAAAACCCAACGAAAGCCACTCAGATGATGAAACCAGCAATCGCAGCTCACTTTCAATCCTCATGATTGATTCAAGCATATAATAGTTTGAGTAAAACTCTGCTGTTGATGATTGTTTCAACCCCAAGTAGCTTGTGAACTGCTTCATCAATGATAAGATGCCATCATGGTTGTGAATCTTAGTGACAAATGCTCTTGCTTGATCAAATGCCTTTTGAATCCATGGGATATTATCATATATATCCTCGAAGAGTAATTGTGTTTGATGGGCAACACATCCGGTCACGTACACATGGGGATGGTCGTCATTTGACATAATTTCAAGGCAATCTCCTGGATTTTGGATTACGTACTGCACGACGTTGTTGGCCCCAATTTCTCGAGTGACAAAATATGAAATCTCTTCCACCAAATCAGAGATTAACTTAAAACTGGGGATTTCCAACGCATTCAATAGGACCACCCCTTCAATAGAATAAGCAAAGATACACATGAAGGATCTCTTCTTATCCCACCAAACATTAATGATGAGTGTGCAGCCAGTTCTAGCCCATGATTTCTTCACATTTGCCACATACTCTCCAATTTCCTTTTGCAAATCAGGCACTAACTTTGTTTTGACTTCCAAAAGACATGGCAACTCATAAGGAGAACCAAGTTTAGCCAGAGCATTCACAAGGTCAATGAAGGATGGGCTCCGCACAATGTCGACACCAACACCATTAAGGAGGATGAACTTAACAAGCAATTTATCCAGCATAACGTCGTCCTTACTGATATGCATTTTCAGTGAGTTCTCCTCGGTCTTAACTGAACAGGCTTCAGCCTTGGCTCTCTTGTGAGGATGCGCAGAAATTGCTTCAGCAGCGGCACCTCGAACATCTTCAGAGACCGCGGTGCATATGTCTATACCACCGCCCCTAATCCCAGATAAATGCGACTTAAGTCTTGAAACACCCCCAGGAAATGTTCTGTGGCAGGAATTGCACGTAAATTTGCCATCTTCTTTCTTTGCATGATCCCAAAATTGATCTCTCTTTCTAACCATTTCTACTTCCTCGGTCTATATACACAAAAGAAGAGCAATTAATTGTTTCCCACGGACGTGAATGAAGTTATTGATAGTCACATTATTGACAACACCGAGAACTATAACCCACGACTTCCAATCTATGCAAGTAGGTTTTATGGTTTAGCGGCCACATACTCCCTTAACATCTTCACTGAGCAATGATTAAACCCCTTGCAATGAAATATCATGCAATTGACATTCACGCTAAAGTCCCTCCTTCATCAAAGTAAGGGAGTTTCACCAGAATTGTCGGTGGGTCGACAAGACCTAAGCAAGCTTTTTTACCACTGCTAGTATACACACATATTGCGATGAGAGCTCCAAATCATAACACTAATATCTAAGCTGACCTTCAATTGAACAGAAATAAAACATTAAGTATTTGACAGATAAATGAAATTCATTGTTTTGAGATCAAACTCAATAAGAATTGCTAACTATATATATGTATTCTGGGATATTAAGAAGAATGGAATAGACAAATTAGTCAAAGGCCCGTTTACTCAACAATAGTTAGAATCGAGGGGTATTTATACCCAAGA
This sequence comes from Eucalyptus decipiens, assembly GCA_014182575.1. NCBI lineage: Eukaryota > Viridiplantae > Streptophyta > Magnoliopsida > Myrtales > Myrtaceae > Eucalyptus > Eucalyptus decipiens. The sequence continues at coordinate 35,919,287 of CM024613.1, forward strand.
GACCCAGCTATCTTGGAAATAATCAAACAAATAATGCCCTCGAGATCAAATAATATCTCTAACAAGAAATTATCTACTATCCATAAATTTACTTCAACGCTGTACACTAGCATGCTTCCTGAGAGCAATAAGAATAGCAACTATCCCTTCAGAAACAGGACTTGAAATAATTGAAATGCCCAGAACCCATTAATCGTCGCTCATATTTACATACACGGAAGTTGAGAGAGAGAGACAGAGACAGAGACAGAGACAGAGGATGTGACCTGATCATAGCACGAAGAAGACGCAGAGAGGCGCGATATTTCTCCTGCGGCGTGAAGCCTGAAGAGGGAAGAGCGACCAAATCACGAACTTACGCTGAATCGGAAGCAGTGGGAAGCCAAATCTCTCCCGCGGTGCGGCACCTGGAGTATGAAGAATGACCAAATCACAAACTTATGCAGTGTTGGGGAGAACGAGAGAGAGCTTTCATAGGTGCTTGAATTTTACATGTTTATATAGGTGCGTTTTTTTTGGGGTGTTGTTCTGTTTCTTTGCCTTTTCCCGCGGTTCGAATAGTATTAGGGCAATAAGTTGAAATGCACATTTAAATCCACAACTTATATAGCTGCTTCCTAAAAGATTAATCGCTAATTAGTTTTCCAAATTTTCATATATTTTTTTTTGTTTGAAATGGTTAGTCAATAGAAAAATATTTTTGAGTAAAAAAATGCATACAAAAATTAGGAAAATCTAGATCATTGGATCTAAATAGGTTCTTAAAAAGCTCAAAAGGAAAAAATAGATAAAAGATCCATCTTCAAAGGAGAGATCTTATGTTCTTGTTCTTTTCTGGTATGTTTTGGAGTGTTGCTTTGTGGTCAATTTTCTATTTTTTTGACATTTTGACCTTTTCCAACGGTCAGCGTCAAGTTGGCACGCATGCCTACGCGAATTATTGTGAAAACAAAAGTACACGTTCTTTTAAAAAATTCGTCGTCCCTTACATTTTATTTGATTGTTGTGTTCGAGGAAAACATATGGTGTGTTTCAGTATATGAAAAGAATAGTTGCCATTTGAACAGTATTAGGGCAACAAGTTAAAGGGCACATTTAAATCCATGGCTTGTATAGCTGCTTCCTAAGAGATTAATTGCTAATTAGGTTTTCAAACTTTCGTGCATTTATTTGGTTCGAAATAGCTAGTAAATAGAAAAATATTTTTTCGCTTAGGAAAACTCATACAAAAATTAGGAAAATATGATCTCAATTACTGGTTTTAAGTAGATCCTTAAAAGGCTTAAGGAGAAATAATAAATAAGGGGGAGATTCATTCTACATCGAGAGATATTCTTTTCTTTTCTGTTCTTTTTGGGGTGTTGTTCTGTGAGTCAATATTCTGTTTTTTGACCTTTACCAAAAATAAAAAAAAATTCTGTTTTTTGGCTTTTTCCCACGGTCTGCATCAAGTTGACAACGCACGTTTCTTTGACTTGCACGCCGGCATACACGAATTATTGTGAAAACAAAAGTACGCCTTCTTTTTAAAGGTATGTCCCTTTCAAAAGGTATGTCCCTTTCGTTTTATTTAATTGTTGTGTCCGGGGAAAGCATATGATGTGTTTCAATATATGAAAAGAACAATTGCAGTTCGAATAGTATCAAGGCAATAAAGTTGAAGGGTACATTTAAATAATCCATAGCTTAAATAGCTGCTTCCTAAAAAATCCATTGCTAATTAATTTTCCCAAACTTTCGTGCATTTATTTCTTTCGAAATGGTTAATCAATAGAAAAAATATTTTTGTATAAGGAAGACACATACAAATATTTGGAAAATGTAGTAGTCTCATTTGTGAATTAAGGATACCAAACATAACAAGCATCTACTCACAAAAACTCATCAACTTCTTCACTTTCTATTTTATGATAGAGTTTTACATGCTTTTCAACATGCCACCAAATAAAACAAAAATAATAATTTTCCTTCAAAAAAATCCACGAAAAGCATTTATTGAAATTTACTGCAAAACAAATGCACCCTAATGACTTTTCATCTTTGTATTTTTTGAATGAGGAAAAATACAAAATCTACTTTCAGTTTTTGGACTAATAGATGAAAATGTGTTGGCAAGTTCATGACTTCTTGTACAAGCATCCATCCCTTTCTAATTTTAAGTGAGCACAACAAGTTTCTTTTGAGTTGGATAAAACTTACTCCCTCGAATATAAAGTTTGTAACATATACACATATTCTTTAATACCCACCCACACACACTACTCATCATGCATGAACTTGTAGATGAAAAGTAACTAGCCATAAATTTGTTATATCTCATGCTAGAATATATTGAAAAATTAATATTGACTTCAATGGTCAATTTTTTCTTTAGGACATAGGATCAAACTTACTTTATCGTATGAAAAGGTAATATCCACATAGAAAATTTGCTAACCATTGAGAGGTTGAAGATTAATTTTTCTAGTTTTGAGTTACTTATCACACAAAAGAATACTAGCTATCAGTAGGCAGAAGTTTTTCAGTTGAAAATAGTGCCATTCAAATGGGAATTCAAACATGTGAATTGAAAATGCGAAGCAAATGAATGATGCTATTTTAAAAAAATTCGAACGTATATGTACCTAGATTGTCCAAATTGAAGGGGACCGTTGATAATCGAATTTTTACCAACAAATTGAATATACATTTTCCTAAAAAACATAATATAATAAAAATAAATTAAGTAAAGAACATACATAATAGATTATAAATGGGCCAATAATTAACAAATAAAGATTAAGGGAAAAAGAGAGAATATAAATTTTTTTAAAAAGGCCTTCGATTCGGTCAATACCGAAAGGGCCTGATCTGATCATTTGGGCCTGGTCCAATTCGCGCAGCCCACTAATTCAAATTTGCGGCCCGTTATCCCAGCTCATGTCCGCTTCAGTGGGCTTGCCCTGTCATTCAGTTTATCCTCAGCTCTGTCTCTTTATCTCTCTCTCTCCCTCGTGCTACCCCAGGAGCAAAGCGAGCAATTCAGATTGATGGAGGTGACGAACGGAATAGTGATTCCTCTCTCTCATCTAACCAACCGGATTCCCTTATAAAGAAACGGAATTCATGCGTGAGTTCTGGACAATTCCTGGATGGTTATCCTCTTCCATTGCCCTTCTGATGTCCTCGCCACCGCCAGTCAACACCAATGGCCGCTCCTCATCTTGCTCTGTCAAGCTCTGTATATTGGTCGAGACGCTCGAAGCAGTTCATTCTCGTGTGAAGCTCCTTCTCGTGTATCGATTTTCAACGGAGAGACTTCCAGTACTTCCTCTTGTTAGTTGAGCAACCCCCCGTGACCGGTAAGCGCTTCTCCCTAAGGTAAATGATCGATGCTCTGTTTCGGTTGTTCTTCACACATAACAGAGGCCGAGACTTTAGGCGTGTTTTGTGCGAAAATAGGCTTTAATTGAGGATCTATTCTTTAAGGGAATCTGCTTTGATAATGTTTCGGTTTAACTACTCTAAATCCTTTGATATTCTTTGAGATCTGGAACATTGGACTGAAAATGTAAATCACGTGTTCAATGAAATTCTTCAACGATGTTAGTGTTTGTTCAAGTTCAAATCTTACCGAGATTGAGTTCCGTGTTCTAATTTGTTGGTTTGTTTCTATCAAATAAGTTTTGTTTGAATTTGGTTTCCCTTCGTCCAGTAGTTGTCCGTGTTGCAGCTCCTTGACTTCTAAAGTTTCAGTTTAATTCAATAGCCGAGAATCAATCATACGAAATAAGTTTGAATCCGATGTGTTCTGTCGATCCCAAATGAAACTGAGTTTGATTTCAATGTTCAAATTGTCATTTCTGAATTAAAGCATGTTCTGTTCATGATTTCCTGATTGATTTTTGCTGGATTAATGTTGAATTCTGAACGTAAGAGTTTGTAGTGCTTTTTACCGTGGATGAATGCTGAATGTGTTTGCATACCATTAATGAACAAAAAGGGGAGTTTGTGCGTAAAAGAAACGGAGGGAGCTTGACAGATGATAATATCATTAGCTTTGGAGCGCACGGGCATGGCAATAGAATGAAGAAGATGATGTTTGATTCTTCTCAATGGAGAATATCGGACTGTACAGTAGATTCAAGGTGTTTGGGTATGTGGAATGAAAAAAAAAAAAAAGGGAAAGAGGAAGAGGTTCAGTGCATTTTGAGACGAGGAATCGAATGAGAATGGAAAATTCCAAAAGTGTAAGCAGTAGATGCGGTTAAGTCATTCTTGTTTCAAGTGGAGCTGTGTTCCTTAAACTGATCACATGCCTCTTCAATTGAGTTTTCTCGTCGAATGAGGGTGTAAGATCAATCAGCATTCAAATATCTATAGCTCATCAGCGACCCAATGCACAAATTGGGTAGGGTTCATTGACAACGTCCTTCTCTACCCTTCAAAAGCAGGAGACATTTCCATCCTCTGTTTTCGCAGAAAATTGTGAATGTCTGCAAATATAATTGTCAATGGAAAATACGGACAATATTTATGAGTTTTCACCTACATATCCAAACCCTAGCTAATAAAGCGCACACGCAACACTTGCTCTGCCACAAAAGTCCCACCGTTGCCATTGGCCGCCATCCACCATCAAGATCTGAGGCGAGTCGCCCAGCCTTCACTGACATCGCTGCAACCTCAGGAGAGGAGGTCAAATCCTCCGGCGTGGTTTTCTGAGAAATAATCTGCAAGCAGGTGTGGCAAGAAGTACCGGCAGGGACCGAAACTGCATCATTTACTCTGCTGCAAGCGGTTTCTTTTGCATCACCGAAGCTCCTGCTCACCACGGGAGACAGGTTCCCAAATCGGCAATGTGGCCTTGACGATGATTATTGCTTCACAACTTCCATTGATGAGGGTTCAATTGATGAGCCTGTTCTACACTTCCCAGTCATCAAATTTAGCATGGGGGAGGTTGGGACACATCCGCGGGAGGGTATTTTTCCAACAGGGATATCAAAGATTGTACCTAGTTCGAGAGAAAAAGAAATGGGCATCAGCAAGACAAACAAGAAGGTTAATCAGAACTGATAGTACCACGTAACATGGTAAAGGAAATGACATGCAACTATTGCCGGGAGCTCAAAATAGTACATTCTTTTGCAGGCTAAGAGAGGTTACATACTGTCTTATACATGCTGCACAGGATAAGTGCTTCAAATTCAGATTGCCAAATGGGACATAAGGGGCCAACCCTTCCAAAATGACCATCAACTAATTTACATTGACGCTATTCAGTCTTTAGGTATATAATGTTGAGTTGGGCCATTAAAACTATCGAGGAGCTATGTAATCAAAATATTCGCTATGTGGTTGCAAGTAGGGACAATCTCAGTGACGATGTCCTTGACCCCATGCTAAAACATGATCGACAGATTTGTCTTCTGATTCTAAGGAACCATACACAATGTCATTATCTAACAAGAAAACAATGCAACTATGGACATGTTCGTAGTCCAATGATGAAGGCGAAAATCCTTACTGGGTACAGTCCGACACTTTGTTCTGTTGACAGATCCTCGGACACATCTCTTCCTTCTGGCGTCCTAATTTTGACCCGACAAATATTTGGATCAGCCCTCCTGCCTGTGATTACAAAGAAAAAAGTGCCAGGAAAATTGCTTCGTGATCAATTCAAATGACCGGACACTATTACTCATATATCTAGTTGTTTGTCTGCAACAATAAAGTAATTGGATAAGGTTACAATGTTTCAAAATTAACCACACATTTGTCCAACAACCTAAGCTTTTAGATCAATTGGCATTGATTTCACAAAATTTAATATGATATCGGAGCCTGAATCAAGTTTATGAATCACTTCAAGCCCCTCGTTTGCCTTGTCAATGATTAAATTTCACGCTTTAACCTTAGGTTACATTCCAACTTATGCATGAGAGGTAAGGCTATAATATCTAAACAAAAATCATTTCTTTATGTAATAACTCAAGTTTTGAATCAATTGACAGTGGTATGATAAAATGACAAAGTTTCCAAAATATTTCTCATTCGAAGTTATGTGAGCAATGAACAAAGAAAATAAAAATGGAGCAATCATATGTGATGATGCAACATAACAAGGCTATATTTAATGCATTGCCATAGATTTCGGCGAGTCATTATCGTATTGATACGACTAAGTGCACTTTAAAGTTAAACACCACATTCTCTAACTCTAATAAAATCAAATCCGTACACATCATAACATATCTAACCAGCTAAAATGACAATTAAAGTTTACTATAAACTTCAGACGAGCTCAAAAGACAGCTTCCTCTAAGCAAAAGTCACCGTCAATTCAATGGCCATGAATGCTGTCAAAGTGATTTCATTTTCAAAAGTTATTGCTAACACAACTGATTCGCAAAGCACACTACAAACACCAAATCTATTTTGTTTGCTATGAGTACGTTTCATTTTTTGTTCTTCCTTTCAAGCGTACCCATTTCTAGGATTATGGATTCTGCAAACAGCAACCAAACCTGAAATTCAGACAACTGCAGAGTCTGCTTTGCTCTAAAGTTGTTTTAAAAAATCAAAGCATACTAGATTCTGATTAAGCAAGATACCGCTGTTGCAAGTCTCTCAGCCTAGTGTATGTATCTTATTACATGGTTCCAGACGTGTCAAGAAAAGAAAAACAGAAAATCCTAAATGTGAAGTCTCTAAACCTGAACCATGACCTACCTCCTACAACAGCAAAGGCTAACGAAAAAAAGAATGAGAGCTGTCATCAAGAGTTTAAAATTGAATGACTTACCATCTTCCACGGTGAAGGCATTAGATGTGCCCTCAACGACACGGATTCCCTCCCAACAATCCAACACAGTTTTGACTCCAAGCCTGAATTTTCCACTTCTCGTCCAGCTCGATACATCATTGAAAGTGATAGCACCCAATGTCCCCATGCCTTTATCGAGGGTCACAGAGAGATCACCGATCAAGAGTGGCATATTCCCTTCTCGCCCCTTTAGTTCTTTGCTCCTAAAGAACTCTTTAGTCCAATTTCTACCAGCTTCATCATCAAAGTCACCTCCAATCACTGTCACCCTCAACTTTAGCATTGACAAAGGTCCAGATTGCACAACCCTACCTGTACTGGAATCTACCAAGATGACATGAATAGGAGTTCCTTTCCCACCTCTAACCCTGTTGCCTTTAACTAGGCTCAATGGTAGTTTAGTTATAAATTGAAGACGTAAATGCTTTTCACTCTCACTGCCTTTACTCACTGATGCAGACCTGTTAATAGAAAGACGAATTTAAGGATTCATCCAGAGACATTAACACTGCAGAAGATAGTGCCCAGTACGCCCACTATAAGGACAGCCTTTTTGCCAACAACAGTCTTGCAAACAAACAAAATCATGCCGGGGGCCAAATCCAACATATGAAATCATTCTAGCAGGTCATTCAGATTACTATAATAATTGGAATCAATTGACTATCAAAACCTACAACCTTTTAGCAATCACTAGCTTGAACACATTGATCTCACTTAGTCTTCGAAGTATGGAAAAGCACAGACGCTAATACTCATGATAAAAAGAGATGATGCCATCGTCCCTGTCTCTGTCATCGATACATAGATATACTTGGTAAGAATTCATGAACTCAAACAGTGTTGCAAATAAACTAAAGGTGAATTCCTGCGGAAGATCAATAAAGGAAATGCAGAAACATTCTCAGTGATATTATCATTCACCCCTGTCATATTTGATTCTAATTTCTAACTCTAGTAAATCCCGCTATGTTGGTGAATCAGCTTGGCATGCATTTAAATTGCAAAAAAAGTGTCTCAACAAAAAAGATTATTACCAACTATTTAGCTTTTCATCTAATAAAGGAACTTTGGTCTCATTCAGTAGATCACGAGTGAAATTCTCATTCATGAACTCTGTAAAATCAGGAAGTTCACCGAGTTTCTCAAGATCAAGTGGCTTCCTAATTTTTTCTTTCATGGTGTTAAAATTCTCCATCAGTAATGCATTTGTCCTCAAATATAGATAATCGTCCATCACTGCAGGCATGAATGGCTTCCTCTTCTCAGTTTGAGCAGTTTCAAATGCACTCAAACTCTGCCTGCAGAATGAAGCGCTGCAGGGTTGGCTTAGGATTCGAATTGCATACTTCTTCAGTACAGGAAGGACATCACCGCAATAGTCCCACCAGTCACCTTTACAAGCAACACGGTTAGTATACAATTTTCACATTGAAAACGAATAAAATATGAAATTAAATCAACACGGTTTATTGATTAAAGAATAGATGCTTACAAGGGTGAGATGTTCCTAACATTGTCTTTGCTATACTAGTGAACAACTCTGGCACTTTGGCACGATAGAGCAGCATTTCTTGCACAAATTTTTTCTTTTCTTCAACATCTACCAATTTTTCCAACATGAAATTCATGCCATTTTTCATTGCATCATTCTCTATGAACTTCTCGCCACACATGTAAGCAGGGTTAAGAAAAGCAGCAGCAGCATATACTGGATGAATGATATCACCCCGCCATTCCTTGAATATCATCCATAAAGTCCGATACTTAGGTACATTAGTCTCATATAATTGTCTAATAGCCTTATCTGCCATTTCCACAGCTGCATACAATAACCCAAAAGTAGCGCCGTAGCCATCAACTAGACAGAGTACTCGAAATATCGGTTCTAGAGCATGCAAGACTTCTTTCCCTTCACTCCAAAATTCAGAACTGCGAATGATTTCACCCACTTTTATGCCTGATTCATCCTTCACAAAACCCAACGAAAGCCACTCAGATGATGAAACAAGCAATCGCAGCTCACTTTCAACCCTCATGATTGATTGAAGCATATAATAGTTTGAGTAAAATTTTGTTGTTGATGATTGTTTCAACCCCCAGTAATTTGTGAACTGCTTCGTCGATGATAAGATGCCATCATGCTCGTGAATCTTAGTGACAACTGCTCTTGCTTGATGAAATGCCTCTCGAATCCACGGGGTATCATAACATATACTCTCGAAGAGTAATTGTGCTTCATGGGCAATACATGTAGTCTTGTACACATGGGGATAGTCGTCATTTGGCTTAATTTCAAAAAACCATTGTCCTCCTACATCAATTTTGGTTATGTACTGCACGACGTTGTTGGCCCCAATTTCTTGAGTGACAAAATATGAAATCTCGTTCGGCAAACATATGATTAACTCATCGTCGGAGATTTCCAATGCATTCAATAGGACCACCCCTTCAATAGAATAAGCAAAGATACAAATGAAGGATCTCTCCTCATCCGTCCAAATATCATAGATGAGTGTGCAGCCAATTCTAACCCATGATTTCTTCACATTTGCCACATACTCTCCAATTTCCTTTTCCAAATCAGGCACTAACTTTGTTTTGACTACTGAACAACATGGCAACTTATAATGGGACCATGTTCAGCCACAGCATTCACAAAGTCAATGAAGGATGGCCTCCGCACAATGTCGACATCAACACCATTCAAAAGGATGAACTTGATGAGCAATTTATCCAGCATAACGTCATCCTTACCAATATGCATTTTTAGCGAAGTCTCCTCGAGCGAAGTCTCTTCGGTCTTACCAGAAGAGGCTTCAGCCTTCGCTCTTTTATTAAGACTAGTAATTGCTTCAGTAGCCGCGACTCGAACATCTTCGGGGACCTTGGTGCATATATCTATACCACAACCTTTAATTCCAGACAAATGTGATTTAACTCTTGGAACGCCACCAGCAAATTTTCTATCGCAAAACTTGCACTTAAATTTGCTATCCAAAAGCTCGACATAGTCCCAAAATCGATCTCTCTTTCTGACCATGTCTACTTCCTCGGCCTATATACACAAAAGAAGTTCGAATTAAAGTTTCCCTTCAATAGTGAAGTTATTGATAACACAACCCATGTTTTAAAGTATATGCACGTAAGGTTTAACCCCACATATTGCCTTAACATCTACACTAAGCAATAATTAAACCCTTGTACTGAAATATCACGCAATTGACATTCACACTAATGTCCCTCTCTCATCAAAACAAGAGAGTTTAACCAGAATTGTCGGTGGGTCAACAAAAGTAAGGAAGCTTTTCTCCCACTATGAATATTGTTATAAGAGCTCCAATTCACAAGACTGATATTTAAGTTGACCTTCAATTGAACAGAGATAGAAGTTCAAATATCTTGAACGAAAAAAGAAATTCAATATTTTGAGAACAAAATTAAATGAGATTGCTGGCTATATATAAGTGTTCTGGGTTCTTCCAGAGAGAGGAACACAGAATTTAGTCAAAGGCTACATCTTTACAGAATTATTGTTTATTTAGGGGCATTTATCCCCAAACAATAGGTATAGGAAAGAAATAGAATTAGCTATATTAATCTAACATGAAAATCTGCTATTCAGCAAACAACGAAACAAATGAGATACTTAAGATCTAATATTCTCTGATAAGGAATTCTCTTATACGCATAAATTTACCACAACGTTGGACACTAGCTTGCTTCTTGAGAGTATCTAGAATTGCAGCTAACCACTCAAAACCAACATGACTACAAAAATGAGGGAAAGCGCTTGAAATAATTGAAACGCCCAGAATTCCTCAACCAACTATCGTCGCTCATATAAACATCCATAGAAGTTGAGAGAGAGACTAGAGAAAGACCTGATAGTAGCACGAAGAAGAAGCCGAGTTAAGCGAAATTTCTCGCGGCGCGACACCTCAAGAGGGAAGCGCTACCAGATCACCAACTTACAGAGAGTCGGGGAGAGTGAGCGAGAGAGAGAGCTTCTTGTATAGGCGCTTGAATTTCGCTAGTTTATATAGAGGTGCTGTGTTTCTTTTTGGCTTCTTTCTGGTTTGGTCTGCGGTCAACATCGTTTAATGTTTTCTTTTTCCCGCGGTCTGCGTCAAATTGGAAGGGCGCGTTTCGTTCACTCGCACGCGTACGTACGCGAATGGTTGCGAAAGCAAAAGTACGCGTTCTTTTCAAAGTCACGGCTCTTACGCTTACTTCGTCGGTTTCGTTAGCTTCGCGACAGTGTTGAGCTATTCTTCTCCTTTTTACATTATCCAACCACTCCTGTCGGATCCAACGCATCTTTTATGTGTACTCAAACCAAAACTCAGATAACTTATTCCAATTGTAACCGGCTACAACAAGTTTCTCAGGCAAATTTGAATTAAACTATTTCCAATGAATAAAAAGTAGACATGTATTCAAAATTATTTTAATATATATAGATAAACTATTCATCCGTGGAATAAAAAGTTACTGCCCACATAAAAAATTTCTCCGATGCTAAAATTTGTCAAGAAAATGGTCAATTTTTTATTTTTTATTTTTATGATATGAGGTTAAAATTACTTTATTGGTATTAAAGTTAATATTAACATAGAGAATTTGCTAAACTATTGAAAGGTCGGAGTCTAATTTTTCTAGTTTAAAGTTACTCAAATAAAAAATATTACTTATTAGTCGCTACGTGTTTTTCAATTTAAAGAAAAAAATGGATAAATGTATTAGAAGTTCTAAAATTTATCACGAAAGTGTAATTAAATTCTTTTATTAACTTCGTCCAATTATACTAAAGAAAAATGCTAATGTAGTTTTTTAAATATTTTCTCTCTTCTACGTAGCATTGACCTTATTAAAGTATCAAAGATAAGACTAAAATGTTGTCGTTTTAGCTAAAATCCTATTTTTTAACCAAAATCTTATCAAATAAAATTATAAGATAAAAAGGGCATTTTTTTTTGCAAATACAAAAAAGAAAAAACAAAGCAAGGACAAAGGCAAGGGCTGCCGTTGTCGCCCCACCGTTGCTAGAAATTGTCAACTGGGGCTCAACAAGGGCTGGTAGGGGTCATTGGCCCTTGACTAGATAGCAGCAAGGGTGCCTCACATTGGCTAGCCCTCATCCCGATCTAGCCAGGGCCGCTTGATTTGGGGGAGGGCTGGTGATCCTCACTCAAATCTGGATGGAGAGCTATGATCGCTCACTCTAGGCAAGGGTTAACGCAACCCTCGCTATGCGCCCTTGCCAAGCCTCTACTATTCTTACCCCAACTTGGATTGTCCTGCTTTAGCATATAATGCTGGCAAGTTCATATTTGGAGAAGCTGGTCATATTTTTTAAGACATTACGCTGTGGCTTCATCTTGGTTTTCCTTACTCTACTCCTTGATATATTGATTTGGGTATTGCATGTGAAAGAATTGACCAGAGCTTTATCAAAAGGAACTGGACGTGTTCCGTCTTTATCAATTATAAAAGTTACGTTTCCCTCACTCCCTCCATGCTTTCCCAATCTAAACTTGTGAAACTTGGTATTATGTTTCTCTTTTACATGAGAAACAAGAATATTCTGGAGCTACAAGGCGAGTTATTAAATCGTCAGCAACGCAGGAAAAATTCCTCCAATAGAAGCATTTAAAAGAATAAGAGAAACTCTATTATAGCGAATTTTGTACATTCAATATACTCTATGGATAGAGGATTGATCTATTCCCTTGCCATGTTAGAAATATTGCTCATAAGGAATCCTATTGTTCGACCCAAAAAAAAAAAAAAAAAAAAGTCCTATTGAAACCAAGAAGTATAGGCTTGCCATCGACATAAAAATAAATGGAGTTTTTCGAGAAAAAAACTTATCAGTGGAGGAAGACCTTCTAGGGATAGGAGACATAGGGCTAAAGAGAGGACCTTTGCAACCTTGTTCGCAGCAGATTGGGCGAGGGTTTTATGGCTTGACCCTCACCGGCCCTAAAAAACCAAGGGAAAAAGGAAAATAAAAATGAAACAAACTAAAAAAAAAATCAATTTATTTTACATTACTCTAATGTGGCACTAAACTTAGTGGAAGAAAAAGTTATGACATTTAAGTGAGTGTCTTTTTCTCTCCAATAATTGCAAGTACAAAGTGCCACTAATTTCTTATGATACATATGTTAAAGCAATACAGCAAAGTCAGCCATGAATAAATTTTATAGCGACGATGGGCCTACTCCAGTCGATTCCTCAAAATCTTCGCGTTCAGGAAGAGAAAAATAAAATTGATCATAAGGAAGTACTAAAATCAGGTTGGAACCATGCGGCTGCATAATCGTGACAGCTAGTTGCATCGAAGTATGTCTCAACCTCACCGTTGTCCATGCGGTAACTCTTCTTCTTCTCATCTATGTTATCTATGAAATAGACGTGGTTTGGCTTGACCCCGAGAAGGCAAGACTCGGCCTGGAACTCCACCGAGAACGAAGAGTTGCCATTCAAGAAGAGAGATGCGTTCCCCAAGCTCTTGACCTCTTCCTCAGTTCCCTTCTCCAAATCAACTTTGAAAACTCTGATCTCTTTCACGGTTCCATACCCTTCGCCCCATATCATCCATGCCGCCAACAATGAGCCTGAACACTCAACGAGATACGGATGACCTTCGAAAATGTTCTGCCCTAGAATTAGTCGCGATTCCATGCGATGATTTCTCTTGTTAAAAGTCATTATTTGCTTGTTCGCATCCAAGGCCACAAATAGCCCATCGTAATAAATCAGTTGAAGGATGGTGGACCGACGCAGATACATCGCTGGACTCACTGCCGTCCAGGCATCTTCTCCTGATCTGTGGAAGGCAAACCCTAGTGGTCCAAGACTTTGATGAATATGGATCATGACTACGTAGCTCCTGGTTGAAGAAGGGCCTGAGGACAACGCGATCCTGTTGATTCTGGGATGGCGGCACTGGAGCCTCTTCGGCCCATCGAGTTGCACCCTGAGACGTGACTTGCGGCGAAGCTTCTTCAAGGCAGGGAGTTCGATGCTGACGCGCGAAAGCGGATTGAAGATATGGTACTCCCTGTCCTCCTGCGACGCGAGTATCCATCCTGGTGCAGACAAGGTCCGGACATGAGATCCTGGCACCTGCATCGGATAAATTCTCCCTGTGGTGGGGCTGCGGAACTCAGCTCTTCGGTTGTCCGCATAAATCATGAGCCACGGCGTTTTCGACTTGGTGTCGTACGTCTCTTTGGCGGCAGTGGACCGCCATGATGTGCACACCCCTCGAAAAGCTAAAAAGTCTTCTATGGCTAGCCGTCGAGCAATGAGTTCTAGGATCTCTCGTGGGAGTTCTTCCCAATTCACCATTACTTGGTCATAGATTGAATGGCCAAGTCGCGTGGTGTGCAACTTCTTTGATGAATTCATTCCTCAAAACATGAGGCGGGTCCATGCTTATCTAAGGCGGGTCGTTGCTTATGTAAGGAAAGACCACTATCGGGAATTCGGTTTCCTTTTTAGTGTAAGATTAGCCCAATCCGACTTCCTCTTTCAACAAATTGCTTCACAAAACTTATGGCTCGATTTTTTTTTTCTTGAAATGGATATTACTTTGTCATGGTTGGCAAGATAAAGCTTCCTCTTATTTGATGTTATAAGATTCAAATCTTTCTATAGAATACATCATATCTACGAGATAGTTCATCTTCAAGTTTTTAAGAATAAAACACGAAAGAGCTCTTACATAAAATATTTAAGTAAATTGTAATTGTTTCATAGTAAACGACGCATGAAATTGTAATTTAAAAGTAAATTGACTTGTAACACTCAAATCATTATTCCTAAAATAGTCAATACTTTGAGGAAAAAAAAAACTATATGTACCATTTCAATAAGAAACTTGTACATAATAAATGATGTGGCAAAAAAAAAAATGACGTGTGAAATTATAATTTAAAGATAAACTGACTCTCAACACTTAAATCATAATTATTACATAATAGGGAATTCATATGTGCACTCCAATAATAAATAAATAAATAAATAAAAGGCACGGGGGAAACAATCACTTTCTTAAATTATAAGAGCTTAACATATAGACCACTCTTTTCTTTCATACGTACACTCTTTGTACTATTATATCTATATCCCCACTGGTAAATTATAACCTACTTTACCACTTAAATTGGAGCCATATGAATTTAATATAACTCATTTATAGTTTTGTCTCCTAATTCTCATTTTCAATATGCTTGATGTAAATGCTAAAGGAGATACGATTCATTAAGTACTGATCCAATTTCTAAAAATATATTCTTGTTCTTGAGGACCATAAGATTCAAATCGAAGGAAACGCTTCGCAAGATTCGGAATTCTACTAAAGTAATTGTTGCTGGTCAGTGCCTTCAGGTGAGTAAAATCATTTCATTTTGGGCTTTCTATTTATGGTCTCACTTATGATACTGGAATTCCCCTCATACTCATATAAATTTAAGTCTTATATTCTGTTTATTGCAGGCTGTATTTACCTATACCTTAACTTTGTGAAGTCTTTTTCTATACAGAATCATGTCATGAGAAGAATATCATTGTAAATGTAACCGACCGGATCTGGTGCATAATGCACTTGTCTGACTGGATGTGAACTGGTGTAGGTCAATGGCATGCTGCATGTTGATTCCCAATGATTAATGTATGGCTGAGTTTTTTATACTGGACCTGGGTTTGACATCAAAATCTTCATAGTGAGGAAGAAAAAAAAAACTCAAACATTAAGTTCAAAAATTAGGTTGGAACCATTCGGTTTCATAGATGTGACTGCTAGTTGCATCAAATTGTGTCCGGACCGTCCTCCATGCTAACTCTTCTTTTCTCATCTTTGTAATCTATGAAATAGACATGGTATGGCTTGATCTCGGGAAGACAAGACTCCGCGTTCAACTTTCAAGAAGAGAGACACGTTCCCCAAGCTCTTAAACCTCTTCTTGAGTTCCCTTCTCCAAATTAACTTCGAAAACTCGGATCTTTTTCACAGGTCCATGCCCTTCGCCCCATAACGTCAAAGCTGCCAAGACCTTCAACATAATTTAGCCCTAGAACTAGTCGCAATTCCATGCGATGCTTTCTCTCGTTAAATGTCATTATTTGACCATGCGCATCCAAGGCCACAAATAGCCCATCGTAATAATTCAGTCGAAGGACGATGAACTGACGCAGATTCCACGCATCTTCTCCTGATCTGGGAGAGGCAAATCCTGGTGATTTGGTGTAAGAGATCATGACCATGTAGCTCCTGGACATACAAGGGCTTGAGGACAGCGCCATCATCCTGATCACATGAGGGCCGCACTGGAGCCTCTCCAGTTCTGTAATTAGGTGTGACTCGTGGTGAAGCTTCTCCTAGGCGAGGAGTTCGATTATGGGTGATTGGTTGCTTTTTTTTTTTTTTTTTTTTTTCTATTACTTGTTATATGTTATGAAAAAATTTAAAAAAAAAAGCTGTTCACTTTTTTCTAAAGAAAATAAAAAAAATAAAAATATATGTAATTGGTCTAGTTCCTCTTTGGAATTGTGAGCTGGACTACCTGGACACCGATTCCACTTCTGGGAATTGGGAACCAAACCGACACTCCTCAAAATTGGACCGAACTAGCTGGTTCGATCCCATTCGGGCGGTTTGGGCCGTCCATTTTTCACACCTCTAAGTTCGATACCGACGCCCGAAAGCAGATTGAAGATATGATATTCACTGCTCCCATCTGACACGAGCATTCATCCTAGTTTAGACAAGGTCTCGGCAGGAGATCCTGGCAAGCGCACTGTGTAAATTCTCCCCGCAGAGGGGCTGTAGAACTCAGCTACATTGTACCCGTAAGTCACGAGCCGGCTTTTCCACCTCGCATTGTACTACTCTTTGATGGCAGTAGGCTTTCGACGTACAGCGGACTGCCATGAGGTGCACACCCCTCCGAAAGGTAAAAAGTCTTCTGTGGCTAGTCGACATGCGATGAGTTTTAGGATCTCTTGCGGGAGCTTTTGCCAATTCGCCATTTCTTCGTCGCAGATCCTATGATCAATTTGCTTGGTGTTCAACTTTTTTGATGAATTTATTCCTCAAAACACAGAGACAGGTCCTTTCTTATGGGAGGAAAGACAACTTTTGGGGGTTCTGTTTCCTTTTCGATGTAAGATTACCCCACAATCCCCTTTCAACAGGTTATTTCACAAATCTTATTGCTTCTTTTAAATTTCTTGAATGAATATTTTCGGCCGCAAGATACAGCTCCCTCTTGGTTTGATGTTCTAAGATTTAAATCTTTCTATAGCATACACCAAATCTAAAAGATAGTTTCTTTTTCAAGTTTTACGAATAAAATCCATAAAAGGATCCATACGTATTTTTTAATTGAGTGATAACCACGCCATAGTAAACTATCCATGAAATTGTAATTTGAAAGTAAATTGACTTTTAATAGTGGAATCATACGTTCTTATGTATATAATACTTTTTAAATTTAAATTCAGACACCGACAAAAAAAAATTAATTAAATTCAGATTTCGTCATATATTTGATGAGTTAAATCCTCCTGATCTTGCAAAATAGTTCGGGTTTTTCCTGAACAGATGAAACTTCAAATCAATTTTTTTCCTGACATATCTATTGTTCTTAAATTTCTTCCCATGTGCAAAGCGTCTGCTCTTTTCCTACGCAATATTTAAGTAAATAAAAGTGACACTTCGAATATAGTAGATCTTAGACCGACCAAATATATATAAAGTAGATCTTTATCAAAACAAGACGAAGGGCAGAAAAAGATGGGTTAACAAGGAAGTAGTGATGACTGATGAGCCGTTATTGTACTATAACACCAATAGACGTCATCCATTGGTAATATGATTTTTTTCAATGCTGCATCTGGTTATTTGGATTTGAATTGGAATGGAATGGGATAAAGGGAATTTGAAATCTTTCAAATATTTCCTGATTGTAAAAATATCATATGATATACTTGGTGCAACCTAAAATAGGATTTGAAATCTTTGAAATTTTTTGAAAATCTGCGACTTAAAATAGGATTGAAAATCTTGGAAAATATTTTTCATTTGAAAATCTTTAAAAATCTCTGAAAATTCCATCTCCAACTAGCTCCTCCTATACGACGCTCGAACCCTACTGACCATGTCTCTGGGAAGTCGACTTTGGGAGCATAACTGACTTTCAATCGACACAGAGTCGATGACTGTCAATAGACACAAGTTCACGGAATTCTAGTACGGCCTTGTGAACAGCGCGAGGCACCTCCTGTGGGTTATGTGGCTGGACATCATCATCGAAAAAAGCATTGTGTCGTTGTTGCGTTCTTGATGCGCGGAAGGTGGAACTCGACACTCGGGAGTATGGTCACTAGGAAGCTGATGGTGTGCTGGCCATTCTTTGCAGATGAGCTGGTGAGCAGCCCGCTTATGAGTCATGCATGAAAGTTCGAGCCCAATGTGAAGGACCTCCGTGACAAGAGGCGGTGGAAAAGGTGATCTAGGCAATCCTGGTAATTATCTTGAGATCCCTTTTCACCCTCACTCGTAGGAACATGATCACTAGCTGGTGGTGATGACCACTATGGTTGGAGGGTAGTCAGAAGTGACGACAATTGGCCTTGTGTGCTCGTGGCGAAGCAATACCCAATGGTTGCTCCACCAGTCTCTTGGAAGATAAGAGGAATTGTTAAGTTGTTTTTTTTTTTTTTTTTTTTAGAATAATACCATAGAAAACTCAAAATAATACACCTATAACAAATTTATCCTAAACTAATATTTTTATCACAAAAACCTTAAACTAATATACATGTGACAAATTTTATGGAAATTAATAGAGAATAAAATTGTCATAAATGTACTAATTTAAGGTTTTTAATGGTTAAAAAATTAGTTTGAGTAAATTTTTCATATATGGACCAAATTGGGATTTTTTTTTTTTTTGTGGTAAAAAATTAGTTAAGGATAAACTTGTCACGAGTATATCAGTTTGGAGTGTTTTGTGGTATGAACCCAAATTGCTTTTGACAATGAGGATGAAATTCATGATAAGATAAAATTTATCTTTTCTTATGTTTGGTGCCTTCTCAAGACAAAATAAAGTTTGATATAAGAGGAATATGGGCCAGATAAAATTATCCTATGAGAAAAGCGGGATAAAAGTGGATAGAATTTCTAATATTTACAAATATTTTCGAATAGCAAACTTCTTAAATAAACAAATTAAAATTAGAATTCAATATAAATAATATTCAAATTTTTATATAATAAATTCAAAGTAAAAAAAATAACAATTTAGTTTAATAATTTAATCTTATGTTTATTTTTATATTCAAATTTAATTGTATCTTATAATATAAATTCAATATATAAATATAAATTTATATTTATTACATATTTGAGATGTTTTAATATTTTACGTATATTAGTACAGTTTACTATTTAACAAAATTTTATTAGAGAATGATGGAAGGGAAAAAAAATAAATAAGCAAATAAAAATAAAGTAGGCAAAAATATCGTGAGAAATTTTTATAATCTCCGTTTGTCAATTTTTAGGTTTATTTAAATTGATATGCCGTTTATATTAAACAATGTACATCGTATGATATGAATATATTTGACTTTATCACTATGATTCACCAAATAGTTGATAGGATATAGCGAAATTCCTAGAATTCATATTCTATCCTATTAAATCATATCCTAATTAGGAATACAAACGACCAAACAAAACCTTAAAATTTTTTTATCTTGTTCGGGTTTAGCCCATCCCCAATGTCGGAGTCCTAATCCAGCATTTTATCCAAATGTATCAAAACATATTTGAGTTTGCTTGTTTAGGAGAATATCACCAAACATCGGATAGGACACTTTGTTATCTTATCTAGATGCAAATACGTGACTATCAAACATAGCCTAAGAGGATAATAATACTAAAAGTGCCTAAATCTTTGTCTCATGTACAATTATCATCCTTGAATTTTCGACTGGTGCAATTAGATACCTCAATCTATGTTTAATGTGCAACGTCACTCCTAATCTTTAAATAAATTTGACTAGCAATGTCACTCCTAATCTTTAAATAAATTTGACTAGGTCCCTGAATTACTTCAAATGTTCAATTGTCATCCTCCCATTAGTTATCTTACTGAAAATTTGTTGTCATTGAGAAACTCGAGTCGATATACGTCTTTAGAAAAATGCAGGGGTATTTACATTAAGAAAGTGTTTCCAACATTTTCTAATTGTTGAAAAGAACCCCCTTCTTGCCCGATCAAGAAGCTTTTTCTCTTTACCATCCTCTAACCAACTAAATAGCTTTCTCTGACCAATTTCTGCTATGCTATCACCTAATCCTTCTAAACACAAAGTTTTCACCCCTCTCTCTCTTTCTTCCGTTTCCACATTGAAACATTTTTCAATTACTCCATCCAAGCTCCATTACGAAATGAAATAATACTTTAATTTAGCCATTCTTATTTAACATCATATTCATTCAATATTTTATCCATTTAAGTAATTTCAAATAAAATTATTTTTTTTCAAAGATAATATATGAATAAGTTCACCAGAAGTCATAAAACTTATAACGAAAGTGTAATTGCATCCTAAAACATTTAAAAACTATAATCAAATTCTAAAACTTGTCATAGTGGTACAATTGAGTCTTTCTGTTAACACCATTGACTTAACTAACAAAAAATGGCAACATGGCATTTGAAAATTAATTTATCTCTCTTACATGGCATTATTATTATTTTTTATTAAAAATTATTTAAATTAATTTTAAAACTAAAAAAAGAAATTCTGAAATTTTATTTTTTAAAAATTGAAAATAAAGAAAGGGAGGGATAGATCGCAATGGGGTGGTGCCACCGATCGTCGGCCCTAGGCTAGGGTGGCCAGCCCTCGCCTAGCTAGGGTGAGACCTTGCTAGCCCTAGGCGAGGTCTAGCGACCCTTACCAACAATGCCGGCCCTCACCTAGGGCCAACAACCCTCGCTAGGTTGCTAGCAAGGCTCCATCCAAGGCGGGCGATGGTCACTCGCCCTAGGTGAAGACCGGTGGCGCCCAAATCTTAATGCCCTCACCAATGCCGATGGCCTCTGCTAGCCCCTCCAACAATGGGTGGTAATACCCCCCACTGATGAACTAAGTAGCATTGATTTTGATACATGACATGCGACACGACACACCGACATGTCGTTGATAAAAAAAAATAGAGAATTTCGACACGTCAGGTAGCGTTGTGTATTAAATGTATATTTTTATATATACATGATAAATTATCATTTTTATGATTATTTGAATCAAATTAATTTGATTCAAATTTACAATAAATAAATAAAAAAGAGCCTAGAATGATATTACACTAAAAACATTAATCCACCATTTGTTGATATCATTCATTATTTCAATTAGATTAATTCAACTCCATTCTAATAATCCAAAAAACTTGGAGGGGGAAAAAACAATCCACATTTTAGACTAGCATGTCAAGGTGTATTGGAAAAGGGGAAAAACTTGGGGGTGAATTGAGTGTCACGGGAATTGAGAGTTGAAAAAGAAGAGAAGATAGGTTTTTCTTCTTTCCCACTTTGTTATTTTATTATTTTTATTTTGTTACGTATTTAAATTTTGACCCATCATTTATTGAAAATTTTAAAAATTGACATTGTGCATGTCAGAATTTCGAACTCACATGTTAAAATTCCGAACTCAAGTGTTGAAAGAGTCAACCAAATGTTGGAATTATGCGTCGGAATTTCGAACTCGCACATCGGAATTCTAGACTCAAGTGTTGAAAAGTGTTAGGAAAATTGACCAGATGTTGGATTTTTCGACATGTGTTGATCAAGTGTCGAAGAGTATTGAATACATGTCGAAGTGTGCGATATGATATAAAGACTTTCGAAGAGTGTTTGTGCTTCATAGCCGACGAATGTGCCCCTCCCTTTATCCTCAATTTTTAAAAAAAAAAAATTAAAATTTTAGTATCTCCCTTTTAGTTTTTAAAACTAATTTAAATAATATTTGAATATAATAATAATTATAAATGCCACATCAGTGTTTTCCATTATTTAAGTTGACGGTGTTAACAAAAAGACTTAAATGTATTTTTTGAAAATTTTAGGATCTAATTATACTTTCGTAATAAATTTTAGGATTTCTAGTGAACTTATCCCATATATATATATAAAACTTATATATCACGCATGAACCTTACTAGTAGATGAAAAGTTACCAGTCACATAAAATTTGTTATTTATGATATCAGAATTCATAGGGAAATCAATATTTACTTATGACCATTTTCCTATCGCCTTTGCCCAATGTGCCATTTATGAACAATTTGGCTAGGTCCTTCATTAGGGCCGCTCTACCCACGGCCTCCGCTGTTCAAAACTCTTGCCTATAAACTCTCAAAATCTCCTCGCTAAGACTCATTCCGCTTAGGCCAAAGACCTCAAGTTACTAGTGAAGTTGTTAAACTGTCGCAATCTATCCATCAAAGAGCTGTCATTAGCTATCATTTGAGGGTCAATTAGAAACCCTAGCTAGAACGCGGGAGTATCATCTTGATGCATGCACAACTAGAGATTTAGAGTTCAATGACTTGATTATGCTAATTATACAATTAGTGCTTTTTCGATACCTAAATTTGATTACGTGCTAATCAAAGTATTAGAGTAGCCTATCAAAGATTTTAATGTTTATCTTAACCATTCTAAAAATGAAATTAACAATCAATGAACGAAGGAGTTATATTTGAAATGAATAGTGCAAGCAGCAACCTAGCATCATCTCAAGAAAGGAAACGGCATCCAAAAATGGTACAACCCTAAAGGCTTGTTCAATTGAGTTTCAATTTTTTAAGGATTTTTCCTTTACTTCTTAAGAGAAAACTACTAAAAAATTAATTTTTTAGCTTCTTTCCAAATATTTATGAGTTTTCTACGATTTTACCATTTTTATAATCCTTTATATTTTTATATTTTTATAATTTTTTAATATTTTTTTAATTCTGGGAAAGGACTCCGGGCCGTGTCAGGGAACCCGGCCCGTACTTGGGTCTAACCTGGACCCTAATGGTCCGGGTAGAGTTCAAATTCGGGCCAGCCCAGACATAGCAAGTCAGCCTGCGAAATCTCATACACTCGGCCCAACCCAAACTCATCCCAATCTTGTTATCAGCCCACTTTTCTAATTTAGCTGACCCAAAACGTTTAGCCCATATCCTGGGCAGGTCTCCAGCCCATTATTTCTCTTTTATTATTCCCAACCTAACCCGCCTTCCTCGTGAGCCCAGCCCGGCCCGAGCCCACGGCCCCTTGGCCGGGTCCGACCCGCCTTCCATTATAATTTCTTTTAATATATATATTTTTATTTCTTTTGTCTTTTTCTTTTCCTGCGCCATCTTCCTCTCGACGACTCCCTCAGGCCACCGCCGAGCCACCCCTCCGTCGATCGTTTAATCCATCCGATGCCAGTTACCGCTGACCACTCGCTGGATGGTGGTTCCTATGTCGCCGGAATAAATCCGGCAAAGGATTTTCAAAGTCCGAAATCACCTATCAACATGAATCTATCCATTCTAGCCTAGCCAACAGAGACGTGCACATCAAAACGAAGGGGAACGGACTAACAAGGGCGGCCTCAAACCGGCCTCAAACCGGCCTCTCCGGCGATGGGTATGGATTTTCCGGCAGAGAGGTATGCATGGCCGACTTGGACGTAAATGATTATTCTACGAAATTACATAGAAACACAGGGAAAAACCACAAAATTAGACATAGTGCATCAACCATGAAAGAAAACATGAATGAAACTCGAGCATAAACACTAATTGAGATTCGGATCTTTATTAGGCATTTTATCAAACAGGTGCCATGCGATTCACAAATTAGCTTCCTACTCAAGATAGATGTAATTCTTAATCAAGATAAGGTGTACAGACACTTATATCACGTTGTTCTACAGCATATCAGTCCTATTCTATCAGCATTTTCTTGCGATCTCGTCGCTCAAAGCTAGCATCTCACTCTGCTAAAGGTTAGGTCCAAACGGGCCAATTTCAGCGAGTGGGTCGGATTAAATTGGTTCAAAAATTTTATATTATTGTATTTTAATCTTTTAAAATAATTTTATTTAACAAAAATGAGGTGTCAACATCCAATATACTCAAACAACTCACATGATATAAGACATGTACATCATTTCAAATGTGAGAGTCGATATAACTTCTTGCAGTGAGCCCATATATCACATCTAGATTTACAACGCATATTTAAATTGAATATACATATAAAGAAGCGCAATAACAGTTATGTTTTCACATTTCTTTTTCTTGTAATTAACCCCAGAGGGATATGTATAAGATAGTTGAGCATGAACCATAGGAAACATTAACATGCATATAATGAAGGAATAACGCACAGGCAAAAGACGATTAGATTTGGCGTGCTAGTAAAAAATGAAGATTCAAACCTGTCAAAAGTCGTTCTTGTTTTCACTGGAGCTGTTTTCCCTAAACTGATCAAAATGCCTTTTCAGTGGAGTTTTCACCTCAAATGAGAATAAAAACAGAGAAGAGGAGAGGAGAAGAGAAGAGAATGAAAATGAAGATTGGTTGAGCCAGTTAGTCTTCTCCAAGTTGGAGTGGTCGTTGTGCTGTCTCCATGCTGATTCAATCTGTCTCGCACAAAAAACAGATGCAGATCTCCATCAAGGCAAGAAGTTTCAGCAACCGAAACTGCATCAATGGCTCCTGCTCACCACACCAAACACGCTCCCAACTTGAGGACAATCGTTTCTCCGTGACTACCATTGATGGCTCTCAGAATTCCATTGATGGTGGATCTCGGAATTCCAGTATCTGCAAGTAGCAAGAATCTTAGTGACAATTTTTTTTTTTTTTCAAATTCTAGGGAGCTAGACAGCATGTCAATGTCTGACGAGAAAACAACACGACTATGGACATGTTCAGTCTAAGGATGAAGGAGAAATGAGGAAGCAGAGAGTAGAGGTGATTGTGAAGGCAAAATCCTTACACTTATCAGAAATTGTTCACCGGAAGACGTCGGGGAGGAAAATTGCATAGAAAAAAATCATGCTCAGGAAAATTGCTTACAGATCAAATTAGATGATTGGACAGTATTACTGATATATCTTGTTGCTTGTATGGTGCAATAAAGTAATTGGATAAAGTCAGTCGTTATGGTATTTAGATATTAACCACACATTCATAAACAATTTAAGTTTTTAGATTAGCTAGCAATGGCCCCTCAAAGTTGCACATATTATTATAGCATCACAAGCCCCGGGTCTGAATTGCTTCAAGCCCCTTATTTGTCTCTTCCACAATCGATTTTCATGCTTTGATCTTAGGTCACATTCCAATTTATGCAAGAGCAGGAGGGCTATCATATTTAAATATAAATCATGCTTTTATCTAGTAATTCAAGTTTTGAATTAATTGACAGTGGTCTCAGAAAATTCTATAGTGACAAAGCTTCCAAAATATTTTTAATTCAAAGTTATGTGAGCAATGAACAAAGAAAGTAACAAAATGGAGAAATTAAATAATATATGGTGATGTAAAGTAAACATGGGTCATATTAATTGCATTGCATAGACTTAGGTGAGTCATTATCATATTGATACAACTAAGCACAGTTCAATGTTGAATACCACTTTCTATTACTCCAATATAATCAAATTCATACACATCTTAACATACCTAACTAGCTGAAATGACAATTAAAGTTTACCATAAATCTCAGACGAGCTCAAAAGACAGCTTCCCTAAGTAAAAGTTGACGTCAATTTAATGGCCACGGATGCGGCCAAAGTGATGCTATTTATAAAAGTCATTGCTAAAGCAACTGATTCAGAAGGCATACTAGAAACTCCGAATCCATTTTGTTTGCTATGAGTGGGTTTCGCTAGTTCCAACTTCACAGAACTAGGAAATTCAGACAGGCAAGGCACCGTCTGCTCATTCGTTTGTTGTTTCTTTCAAGCATACTCCATCCATTTCTAGGATTTTGGATTCTGCAAACAGCAACCAAACCTGAAATGCAGACACTGCAGAATCCGCTTTGCTCTAAAAAAAAACCTTTTAATTAGAGCATACCGGGTTCTCATTAAACAAGATGCCGCTCTTGCAAGTCCCCTAGCCTAGTCTTTGCATCTTATTAAGTGAAGAAGAATGAACAAAGAAACATAATTTTCATCCAGTTCTAAAATTAATCCTGACCTACCATCTTCAACAACAAAGGCAGAGAAAAAAGAACATAAAAGCATATAATGTCATCATTTGTCTAAACTTCAATGACTTACCATCTGTGACAGTGAAGGCATTAGAAATACCCTCACGGACACGGATTCCTTCACAACAACCCGATTCAGTTTTGACCCCAAGCCTGAATTTTCCACTTCTTGTCCCACTTGGTACGGCCTCAAAAGTGATAGCACCCAATGTCCCTATGCCTTTACGGAGGATCACATCGGGATTATCAATCAAGGATGGCTTCTTCCCGTCTCGCCCCATTGTTTCATAGCTCTCAAAGAACTCTCTGGTCCAATTTTTATTAGCTTCGTCATCAAAGTCACCTTCAATCAATGTCAGTATCAACTTCAGCATTGACAAGGATCCAGATTGCACAACCCTACCAGTTCTGGAATCTGCCAAGATAACATGAATAGGAGCTTTTCTCTGCCCCTCGACCTCATCACCTTTAACTACGCTCGATGGTAGTTTAGTTATAAAATAAAGACGTAAATCCTTTTCACTCTCACCATCTTTCCTCACTGGTCCGGACCTGTCAATAGATATAAGAAATTATCGGTTTACCCAAGAGAAATCTGCACTGCAGAAGATAGTGCCTAGTACACCGATTATGAGGACAGCCTTCTTTCCAACGGCAGATTCATACAACGGAAGGGAATGCTGAGGGCCAAACCCAACATATGGAATCATTGTAGTAGGTTATTTACATTACCATAGTAATCCGAATTAAATGACGATCAAAACCTATGGCCTTTCAGCAATCACTAGCTTGAACACATTGATTTCACTTAGATCTTTAAGCTATGGAAAACAAACACAGATACCAATCTCACGATCAAAAGAAAGCTGCCGTCCCTGCCTCTCATCCATACATAGAAATATACGCGTAAGGAATTCGCTAATCCAAACAGAGTTGCAATAAACTTGAGGAGAATTCTTGTGGAAGATCAATAGAAAAAAAAAAATCAAAAACATGTCTCAGTGACATTATTATTCAGTACTGTCATATTTGATTCTAACTCTAGTGAATCATTTGGTGACAAATCAACTTGGCATGCAATTAAATCGCAATCATCTGCAGAGTATCTCAACAAAGATTCTTACCGACAATTTAGCTCTCCATCTGATAAAGGAACCATGGTCTCGTTCAATAGATCACGAGTAAAATTCTCATTGATAAACTCTGTAAAATCAGGAAGTTCACCGAGTTTCTCAAGATCAAGTGGCTTCCTAATTTTTTGTTTCATGGCGTTGAAATTCTACATCAGTAATGCATTTGACCTCAAATATAGATAATCGTCCGTCACTGCAAGTATCAATGGCTTCCTCTTCTTGATTTGAGCAATTTCAAATGCACTCAAACTCTGCCTGCAGAACGAAGTGCTGCAAGGTTGGCTTAGGATTCGAATTGAGTACTTCTGCAATACAGGAAGGACATAACCGCAATAGTCCAACCAGTCAACTTCATACGAAACACTATTAGTATACAGCTTACATTTCGAAAATGAATAAGATATGAAATTAAATCAATGCGGTTAATTGGTTAAAATATAGATGCTCACAAGGATGAGATGTTCTTAACATTGTCATTGCTGTACAAGTGAACAACTCTGGCACTTTTTTACGGTAGAGCAGCATTTCGTCCAGAAAATTTTCCTTTTCTTCATCACTTACTAAATTTTCCAATATGAAATCCATGCCTTTTTTCATTGCTTGATTCTCTATGAACTTCTCGCTACACATGTAAGCAGGGTTAAGAAATGCTGCAGCAGCATGTATTGGATGATGGATATTTTCCTGCCAGTCCTTGAAATTCTTCCGTAACATCTGGTACTTACGTACATTAATCTCATATAATTGTCTAATAGCATCATCTGCCATTTCCACAGCTGCATACAAGAAACCAGAAGTAGCGCCATAGCTATCAACTAGACGAAGTACTTGAAATATCGATTTTAGAGCATGCAAGACTTCTTTCCCTTCAATCCAAAACTCGGAACTGCGAATTCTGTTTCCCACTTCTGCACCTAATTCATCCTTCTCAAAACCCAACGAAAGCCACTCAGATGATGAAACAAGCCATCGCAGCTTACTTTCAACCCCCATGATTGATTGGAGCATGTAATAGTTTGAATAAAATTTTGTTGATGATTCTTTCGACTCCCAATCGTTTGTGAACTGCTTCATCGATGATAAGATGCCATCATGGTTGTGAATTGTACTGGCCCCTAAATGACGTCGTCCAAAAGTTATAAATAATGATAATTTAAGTGCCAAATTTTATTAAAAGTGATCATTTGAATGCCAAATTTTATTTAAAGTGATCACTTCAATGCTAGTTATGGTTAAAAAATAATCACTCCAGTGCCAAGTATGCCTCGTGGAAATGCCACGTGGATGGGATTTTTTAAAAATTTTGCCAAGTCATATTATAATTTTAATTATAAATTACACATAATCAGTTTGGCCAGAATTTCTTGTCGTTCACACTAAAGTGATCGTTTTCTCTCCGATTTAGCACTTAAGTGAGCTAGCAAAAACTTTTGGCACTAAAGTGAGCGCCGTACACAACTTTTGACACTTCTAGTACACATATCTCAAAGAATTTTAAACAGTCAAATTCATCAATTGTCAAGTAGAGCTAGAGTGCCGTGATATGGGGTGTTTTACACATGGCAAGACATCGCGCACACAAGACGTTCCAAGAGGATATTTCCATAGAAATTTCTATAGCACTAAGAATTTTCCACACGCAAGAAACCACCACCATAGAAATTATGTGTCCAATTTTCCACACGCAAGAGACCACTATCATGGAAATTGTATGTCCCAATAATGCCATTTTAAGAAGACTTTGACTTTGAATTTCTAGAGAAGACCCGTGTTGATCACTTCACAATACAAAAGGGCCTTATCATAAGTGGAAGCACCCTCCGCATCAATAAACTCATTCGCATGGTGAATTGCAAAATGAAAAGTCATTAGTTCCTCCGCCTCCTTTGTTTCCACTTGTTCTTTTATTACTCCCTTCGCTTTCCTTTACCCTTTTGCCCTCCTGACCAATGTAATGTCTTGCTCCATTTTAAAAAATTCTTTGTGCTTGATAACATGGCATCGGACTCTTGTGATCATAATGGCCATGTCGTGTCTTATCCAAAGACAAGCATCTTTTCCATTACTTACAAGGAAAATGTGCCGAATCTTATGTTTACATAACCAAAAAGTAAATGTTCAATTTAGTGCCCTAACATCTTTGAGACCTTTTATTACATGTTAAAATTTTTTACAATAATCCAACCGCCTAGTATAACAAGCACATTAAGGTTGGGTTTGGTTCGACTTTAGAAATGGGTTTTAGGTATAATGCAAATGCGGAAAGCCAAAGCCCTGTGAGAAATACAAATTGCATTTGGTAAAAATTCATTTGCAAAACAACTTTGGGTGAAGTGGTATATGGAAAAAAAAAAAAAAACTTATCAAAGAGTTTTGACTTTAAATTTTCTTTTTCTTTATTAGAAAGAAATCAAACCTCTTGCCGACTCGACGAAGGGTTTGGGCCACTGGCAAGCTAGATCTAGCACTGGTATTGAGATTGCATGACCTCGAGTGGCCCTCAATAAGGATTGTGTGATCCAAGCAAGGGCCACCTATGCAACAAGAGGCCTGGGGTTGTGCAATCCTAGGTGACAATCACCCCAGCGGTCGTGCGACCTCAGGCAGCCATCTTGTGGTCGTGCAACCTCGCTCACTACCCTCGCGAAGAAGATGAACGATAACAAGGGGCCAAATCGAAAAAAAATTAAGAATTGGTGAGGATAGCTTTGGGAAAAAAAAATTAATTAACCTTAGTTTCAGCATTTTGCAAATGTTACTTCGAAAGGCTTGCCAAATATCCCAACATTTCCCTAAGTAGTTTTGGAGGCTAAAAATCTCTTGAAAAAGTTGAACCAAATGCACCAAAAGTCACGTAAGAAACTAGTCGTGTGAAGAAGTGAAAAGATTTTGACAAGATTGAAAGTTATAATTTTCTCATAATGAAAGTTTCCTAATGATCCCATGAAAAGCTCAAGAGCTTTGTCATAGAGAATTATTAATTTTTGATAGCCAAGTTATGAATTTTAATCTATATTTTTAATGGACAAATCGACATTACAACCACCCTAAGTCTTTTACTAGCAAATGAAATATAAAGAATACACTTTTGTCGTTCTTTGGCTCTTTTACAAATACCAACAAAAATTGCGATCAAAGGATATAAAAACTCAAATTCGTCATCTGTCAAATTGAGTTGTTAGTATTGTGACATGGAATTTGTACACATGACACGACATTGCGCGCAAGAGGACGTTTCAAGAAGATTTTTCCTTGAAAATTTTATGGCACTAAAAGGTTTATCACGCCCAACAAACCCGGCCAAGACAATAAAAAAATTACCAAATATGTAACCCCAGCAATGTCGTTTCATGAAGACTTTTGTTTCTATCGGACCATGTCTTTTATTTCCCTTTTCTCGTAGTTGTAGCAATAAAATACTTAACAAGCATTTCTAAATTAATTGTCGGCAAGTAATGGAGAGATTAATTTCCAAGAAGAGTTTTCCATTGAAAATTCTATGGCACTAATAATTTTCCACACTCAATTGACCCCACCAAGGCTCTTTCCCATGGAAATTCTATGATCCCTATTATGTCATTTTGAGAAGACTTTGACTTCAATCTTTAAGAGAAGGCTCGCATGATCACTTCACACTACAAAAAGGCTATATAAGTGGGAGCACTCTCCTCCACCACCAATAAACTCACTAGCATGCTAAATTGCAAAATGAAGTGGCATCCGATCGTTCGCCTCCTCTGTTTCAACTTTTTCTTACATTCCTCTCTTCGATTTGCTTCATCCCTTTGCCCTGCTAACCAACGCGATGCCTTGCTACATTTTAAGAATTCATTTGTGCTTGATAAGGAGGCATCGGAATCTTGTGATTGGGATGACGACGTCATATCTTATCCAAAAACAAACTCATGGAACAAGAGCGTAGATTGTAGCTCATGGGACGGTGTCACTTGTGATGGTGCCACCGGTAACGTCATTGGTCTCAATCTTGCCTGTAGTTGGCTTCGTGGAACTCTTCATTCCAATAGCTCTCTCCTTGTCCTTCACCATCTTCGGAGCCTCAACTTTTACGGTAATAACTTTGCCGGATCTTACATTTTGTCTAATACAAGTGCATTTGCAAAATTGACTCATCTAAATCTCTCTTATTCACACTTTTCGGGTTTCGTCCCCAGTGAAATCTCTCGTTTCTCCATGTTGGTGTCACTTGATCTCTCTCACAATTATAATCTCAACACATATCCGTTCTCTCTCGAGTTGAAAAACTCGATCTTCACAATATTTGTTCAGAATCTAACAGAATTGAGAAAACTTGTTCTTGATGGAGTAGACATGTCCATGGTTTCACCAAAGTCCTTTGCGAATTTGTCTTATTCTATGACATATTTAAGCATTCAGTCTTGTTTCTTAGAGGGGACATTTCTAGATACTATTTTTCGATTGCCAAGCCTTACTAATCTCTACATAGATGAAAATCCTAACTTGTCCGGGATTCTTCCCAAATCCAATTGGACTAGTCCTCTCAAGTCTTTATCTCTTTTCTATACGAGCTTTTCAGGAGAAATACCCAATTCAATTGGTACCTTGAAGAGTTTAACATATTTAGATCTTACAGGCTGCATATTCACAGGACACATCCCATCATCATTGGCAGAGCTCAAGCAACTCCAAAGTCTATCTATTTGTGAGAATAGCTTCAATAGGGCCGTAGAGTTTGAAATCTTTACAAAGCTTAAAAATCTCCGAATGCTTTGTGTTTCTCAAGAACTAAACCTAACCTATCTTACACTGAGGCATGCATTCCCGAAGCTTGGAAAGTTGTGGTTATCTTCTTGCAACTTGACCAAATTTCCCTATTTCTTGAATTCATTGAAAAGATTAACATTATTAGACCTCTCTTCAAATAGGATTACTGGGGAGATCCCGATGTGGTTTTGGGGAATAAGCCATGATACATTGGACACCTTATATCTTTCTAATAACCTTTTGGAGGGAAGTATACAACTATTGCACTGGAAGAAATTGTCATATATTAGCTTTTACAACAACTCATTTGAAGGACCACTCCCCATCCTTCCTCTTTCAACTTTAGGCTTTTCGGCTTCCAACAATCATTTCACTGGTGAAATCCCTTCTTTGATTTGTCAATTTAGTTCACTCCAGTATTTAGGATTATCTAACAATTATCTCTCTGGGAATATGCCATCATGTTTCGGTAACATAACTAATCTCCTATATCTAAACTTGAGCAGCAATAAATTACGAGGACCATTACCGCGTTCTCTACTCAAGTGCGTGAACCTATCAACACTGGATGTTAGTCACAATGAGTTCAGTGATATCTTCCCGCATTGGCTAGAAGCACCACAACTATATTATCTAGATTTGCGATCAAACAAATTTTATGGTAGGATCAACCTCACAATCTTTGGACTCTCCTTCCCTACTCTTGAAACTTTAGTTCTTTCCAACAACAATTTCACTGGACAGTGGCCCATACAGCTTTTCTTAAACACCTCATTAAGTGTTATAGATTTGTCCAACAACAAGTTTGAAGGGCCAATTCCGCTTCCATCTCCTTATACATATTATTATTCCATTGCGAGTAATAAGATAACTGGAAAGATCCCCTCTTTGATATGCAATGCCACCGAGCTCATGATCATTGACTTGTCCAACAATAGCTTAACGGGTAGCTTGCCTCGGTGCTTAACAAATTTTAGCACCGATCTATCAGTTTTGAACTTGCGAATGAATTACCTCGAGGGTGCAATTCCTCAAATTTTTCCTTCGGAAAGTGGCTTGATGACTCTTGACCTGAGTCGAAATCGGTTTGAAGGCACGTTGCCCCAATCACTTGTCAAATGTAGATATTTGGAAGTTCT
This sequence comes from Eucalyptus decipiens, assembly GCA_014182575.1. Taxonomy (NCBI): domain Eukaryota; kingdom Viridiplantae; phylum Streptophyta; class Magnoliopsida; order Myrtales; family Myrtaceae; genus Eucalyptus; species Eucalyptus decipiens. Next base: position 35,952,408 of record CM024613.1, read on the forward strand.
GGATCTTAGTGACAATCAGATCAAGGATACATTTCCAAGATGGTTAGGAACACTCCCAAAGCTAAAAGTTCTCGTTTTAAGGTCCAACAATTTGAACGGTCTTTTGGATATTCCTAGAGGAGCTCACCTCTTTTCCAAATTACACATTTTGGATCTCTCCAACAATAGCTTTAGCGGTCTTTTGCCGACCAACTTGATGATGAACCTTGAAGGCATGATGAATGGCGAAAATAGGCATGACAAATCATTGTACATGACACTATCTTTTGGAAGGGTGCCATACGAAAACTCTGTGACCGTGATGATGAAAGGGCTAGAGATTGAGCTAGTTAAGATCTTGACCATCTTCACAGCCATTGATTTGTCGCACAACTCTTTTCAAGGACATATCCCGGGAGTTATTGGACATCTTCACTCTCTCATAGGACTCAACCTCTCTCATAACCACCTTACAGGTTCCATCCCTATGACTCTAGGGAACTTGACCAATCTAGGATGGCTCGATCTATCTTCAAACAAGCTTGGTGGGGTAATTCCTAGAAAATTGAGAGATTTGGCATCCCTTGGGTACTTAAACCTCTCGAAGAACCAACTCACTGGTCGTATTCCGCAAGATAAGCAATTGAGCACATTTTCAAGTAACTCGTTTAGTGGGAATCCAAGCTTATGTGGAACTCCATTGCCAAAAGCATGCCCTAGCGATGCTCAGTCTCCTTTGCTATCGTCTTCACCAACTTTCAACCGCGAAGGGCATGAGAGTTGGTTCAAACAGAAAACAATGTGGATAGGCTATGCATCGGGAATCGTAATTGGGATTTCGATAGCATACATTGCATTTGAAATGGGAAGGCCCAAATGGCTCACAAGAGGTGTGAGAATGTTGGAGAGAAGAGCAGCTGAGTGGACAAAGAAGCCAAAGCGGAAGGCCATCAAAATTCTTGAACAATAAAATAGTTTGAAGAGTTATCTTTGTAAGCTAGCATTGTAAATTCAGTTAATAAAGATGTCAACAGGCTAGCTTGAAATGTCATTTTCCTTATGAAGGTTTGTTTCTAATGTCCTATCATCTTGTTTCTTGGTGCAATCACATAATAAGTTGAAAGGAGAAGATGAATAATGTGATTTGTCAAGCACATGGCTTTAAATAAAGATGGAGCGAAAAACAAAAGAGAAAAATGAAGCAAAAGCCATTAACATCTATAGATATCTTTTCCTTTTCCAAGCGTGCACAACTTTTATTTGTTCATGAAGAAGTAGAAGTGAAGACTAGCCTTAACTCATTCAGTTAAAGTCGTTAATAGATTAATCTGCCAATGAATTATGTTCTGAAGAATCAACACTGAAATCTGTGTACAAGATCCATTGTTTTTTATATGCAAAGAATAAATCTTAGGGTGAAATATTCTTAATATTATTATTTTATTTTTTTTGGTAAAAGGTAAGAGATATATTAACTTAAAATGAAGGGGCTATACAGCTATACAGCAAGGATCTCGACACCAAAACTTGCACTTACGAAGACAGACAAGTCAAAGCGAGTGGAAGGGTGCCGAGAAATATCAGACATGAGCGTGCAGCCCGTTTTATCCCACGATTTCCAAATGCGAGCAATTTAACCCACTGTGCTTACTAATAAGCATTTTGGGCGAAGACTCTTCGGTCTTACCTGAACAGGCTTCAGCCTTGGCTTTCTTATTGGGACCAGAAATTGCTTCAGCAGCATCAGCTCGAACATTTTCGGGGACGTTGGTGCATATTTCTATACCACGGCCTTTAATTCCAGATAAATGCGACTTAAGTCTGGAAACGCCAGCGGCAATTATTCTGTCGCAAAACTTGCACTTTAATTTGCCATCCACTTGCTCTGCATGTTCCCAAAATTGATCTCTTTTTCTGACCATGTCTACTTCCCTGGCTTATATTCACAAAAGAAGAGCGAATTAAAGTCTCCTCATAAATAGTGAATGAAATTTTCGATAGTCACATTATTGACAACGCTGAGAACAAAGAAACGTACGATACACATAAGATCTAACAATATCTCTAACAATATTCTGTATTAAGGAATTCTCGGATGTCCATAGATCTAAGTCAACGCGGAACACCAGCTTGCTTCCATAGAGCAATACAGATTGATAGATCATTTAAATTGCAAATAACCACTCAGAAAGAACGTGATTTTCAAATCTGAGAGAAAAGGCTCAAAATAATTGAAATGATCAGGATTCCTCAACCAATAATCGTCGCGCATATTCACATACGTAGAAGTTGAGAAAGAGAGTGGATGAGACCTGATGGTAGCACGAGGAAGAAGCAGAAGGAAGTAGAGTTTCTCACTCGGCGCTGACACCTGAAGAGGGAAGAGTGAGTGACCAAATCACCAATGTATACCGAGTCGGAGAGAGCTTCGCGAGGAAGGAAGCGAGAGAGAGAGAGCTTGCACTCAAAAGTAGAAATGGAACTTGGGGATTGGTCTGCGGTCAATGCTAGTTGGGGAAGGTTTGCTTTTAATATCTTCTTCCCGCGATATGCTTCAATTTATCGGGATACGTTTCTTTCGCTCGCACGCGTACAGACGCGTATTATTGCGAAAACAAAAGGACGCGTTCTCTTCGATCTCCGTGCAAGAGATATTGGGGTGCTTCCAACAAGGGACATATAGAACTAACGGCAGTGTTACTCTTAAAGTTACGGTGCCTTCTCTACCTTTAATTTTTTTACTCAATTTCTTTAGAAAATCGCCAATAAAAAATTTCAATTGGGATTTGCATTAGTGGGGTTCTCTATATAAGAAAAAGAAATATAGGAAGACCAAATTAATCTGAAAAAATCGACTACTAAAATAAAATGACAAGAATTATGAAAAAGTATCGATAACAAATAGATATTAATGTTATTAGATATATTTATTAAATTTACAAATTACAAAAAAAAAAAAATAGAAATGATCTTCCTAGACTAATGGCAATATTATTTGTACTTTACATAACAACTTATTCTTTATGCTCAACTTTTAGTTGGTTTGAAAGGGGCTCTTGAGACTCAGTTATTTTTACAGATCCAACCCCTCTCTATTTGGATCTAATTTAGTTTTCATTTGCAGCCAAACCAAAATTCAAAAAGGGACAAAGACACTAAAAATCTCAAATTATGCTTGTTGTAACACATTTACTTTGAACCTTTTTTAATGACACAAAATTTCAACTATGTCCGCTATGACATATTTATCCGAAACTTTTTTCTTATGATATGAAAAATTCCAAACTTGTACCTATGTGACACATAATGCTCCATCAATATTCTTTTGGATGATTTTTGGCCAAAACGTCTTATTATTTCATACAAGTAATGTGGACACCATGTCATCATCATTCGCTTTTTGGCATCTATGTAGGTAGATTTTTAATGATGCTTATTAACGGAACCTTAACATTGTGTAAATGTGTTATATGAGTACAAGTTTTGAATTTTTGGCGTGCCAACCAACATAATTTAAGATTTTTTTTTATTTTAAAATTTTTATGGCTTTGACCCTATTGAACAAGTTTTCACACAAGTTTGAATATAACTTCTCCTTAGAATAAAAAGCTTCTATCATATACATATATTCTTTAACACATACAAGCTACTCATCACACGTGAACATTACTTGTAGATTAAAAAGTTACTAGCCACATAAAAATTGTTATACCTCATGTTAGAATTTATTGAGAAATTGAGATTTACTTAAATGGTCGAATTTTTTCTTTGGAACATAAGGTCAAACTTACTTTATTGTATGAAAAGTTATTGTCAGCATAAAAAATTTGCTAACTATTGAAAGGTCGAACATTAATTTTTCTAGTTTGAAGTTACTTATCACGTAAAAGAATACAAGCCATTAGTAGGTTTGTTTTTCAGTTGTTTAAAAAAATGTCAAGCAGATGACAATTTGAACATGTTAATTGAAAAGGCAAAGCAAATGAATGAAGCTACGAGGAAAAGAATTCGAGCATATATGTTCCTAAGAAGTCAAATATCATCACCATCAACGTGTTAGGCAGATTGTCCAAATTAGATAGGACTATTGACACCTAAATTTTTATCGACAGATTGAATATACTTTTTTCGTAAAAAAATAAAATAAAATAAAATGAAGAAGATGCGTAATAGATTACAAATGCCCAATATATAACAAATAAAGAAAAAGATAAAAAGAGAGAAAATAATAAAAATGGGGCTTCAATAAGGTCAATGCGGAAAGGGCCTCATCAATCACTCGGGCTTCATTTCACTTGGGCCTAGTCCAATTTGCGCAGCCCACTGATCCAAATCCGAGGCCCGTTAGTCCAGTTTATGTCAGCTTCAGTGGGCTTCTTGGCCTGTCAATCAGTTCATCTGAGATATTTCCTCCCCCTTCCCTCTCTCTCTCTCTCTCGCTACAGCGGGAGCGAAGGAGGCAATTCAGATAGAAGTTGAGGTCACGCACGCACATGGAGGTGACGAAAGGAATCGTGATTCCTCTCTCTCATCTAACCAACCGAATTCCCATATAAATAGCGGATTTCACAATGGGATTCCGGAGAATTCCCGGACAATTTTCCTCTTCCATCGCCTTGGCCGCTGCCGGTTGACAGCATTCGCTGCTCCTCGTCTTGCTCTGTTCGGCTCTGTATATTGGCCAAGAAGCTCTAAGCAGTTCATTCTTCGTGTGAAGCTCCTTCACCGGCGTCGATTTTCACTGGAGAGACTTCCAGAACTTCCTCTTGCTTGATGAGCAACCGATCATGACCGGTAATCGCTCCTCACCATGGTAAAAGATCAACACTCTGACTCAGTTATTCTGCACACGTAACAGAGGTCGAGACTTTAGTTGTGGTTCGCGTGAAAATATCTATTCTTGATCGGAGTCTACTTTGAAGATGTCTTGGTATATCTGCTGTGGATCCTTGATATTCTCCGGGATCCGGATCATTGGTCTGAAAATGCACATCAGGTGCTCGATGAAATTGTTCCAATCTGACCGAGATTGAGTTCTGTGCTCTGTTTGTTTGTTTGTTTGTTTTTTTGTTTCTATCATATGAGTTTTGTTTAAGTTCGGTCTCCCTTCATCGTCCAGAACGAGTCCAGTAGCTGTTTGTGTTGTAGTTCGGAGTTCTAATTTTTCAGTTTAGTTTAAAAGCCGAAGATTGAATATGATATGTCCTGTCGAGTCGAAATGAAGCTGAGTTTGATTTCAAGGCTTGAATTGAATGGTCATTTCTGAATTAGAGCATCTTCTGTTCATGATTTTCTGATTGTTTTTCGCTGTAAGGCAAGAGTTTGCAGTGCTTTTTACTGTAAACATTTGCGAATATGTGTTTGCATACCTACAACTCTGTTGATTTATTATCTCTCTCTCTCTCTCTCTCTCTCTCTCTTGTGGATCATCTGAAATCACGCGCGGGTATTTCACCAAGGCTTCATAAAAAAATAATTTAAAAAAAAATCGTTAGGTCTTTTTCTCTATTTTGACTTTCAACTTTCATTGAATCATTGCCGCAACTTGTTTGGCCATTGACTTAAATAAAGCATGTGTTTTTGGGGAAGCCTCCGCTAAATTATTTTTAACAACCACAACAAACAAACGAGAGAATAAAGAACAAATGAAAAATATAGCCAACATGCTACTTTTTGACAGTATTAATGCGTAATTTTATCATTTTATTATATTTATACATAATAAATATATCGGATCTCGTTATAATTTCTTGAATTTACTAATAAATGCCCTTGTTGGGGGTTTGAGCAGATTTCCCCTATATGAGAGTTGCTCTACGGGTTATTCTTATTTGACTCGAATGTGTTGAAGCGTTTGATTTCTCATTAGGAATGGTCCAGCTTATTCTCTAAAATTGCAAAATAAAATTATGAAAAAAGATCCCACAAGAATGTACATATGTTCCACTTGCATGTTTTTCAAGTGTTTCAATTTAAGGAAAAAAATTCAAATGCACGTGTCGTAAGATTTATGTTAAATAAAAACTAAAATTTATTAATTAATTTAGATGAACCCTAAGGTCTATGCATGTATGCAATTTTATCATATCCGCAAAGTGAATATAAAACAAAACGATCCTTTCTCAGTTATTGTGGCATCGGTGTCATTGCCATACAAAGCAAAGTACCTTTTTCGATGCCAGGCCAAAGTAATGGAAAGCTTAAAAAAAAAGAAAAGGAAAATAGAGGAAGAAGGAACTTCATAAAAATGAGGCCTCCATGCACATATCTATCCCAGTAGTGTCTTCGCTCAATAAAGGGCACAATAAAGGGGAAACACGTAATTTCAATAATGCGCGGGGTTCGATTGTTCGATCTAAATATTCAGATAGTATATCAATTTCCCTATCCACGTTGAACAAAATTCAAGTACTGCTAAGTGGTAATGTTATTATCATTGTTCATATTTCAAAATAACCATAAAACTATTGGTAATAAAGTGAAATGTTAGTATTGCTTACCATTATCAGTCGGTCTTCTTTTCAAACTTAGATCTTGTTCTATGTTGTGTTTGGCAACTTCCAACAAAATTAGGGATAACACTCCGAAATCCCAGTTGCCTTGTTGTGATCTAGATGCAAATTACACTTGAAACTGGTAATTGATTAATGGTATAAATCTGCCTATCAAGCGAATGATATTTTCATTGACGAGAGTAATTTGATTAAGATCATACAGTGCCATAGATTGTGGTGCGAGATGAGAATGCAAATAAAAACTAAATGGGTCCTTTTATCACTGTGATTTGGGAAAAAAATTTGGGTCCTTGAAGTGATTTGCATTTTATATTACGAATGGCGACTTAAATCAACCAAACACCGAGTTAGATATCCAATGTTTAACAGTACCGATCCATGTTGTCCAATATATCTATGTTTAATCAGAAAAAAAAAATTAAATAAACGGTGCAGTTTTTTTCAGCAGGTTGCTAAGTTCTTTTAATCTATTATTATATATTTTTCTTTGCTATATATTAGGGGTGTCAAAAAAACCCGACCCGACCCGACCCGACCCGACCCGAACAAGACCCGAACACGAAACAAATATAAAACGTGTTTCGTGTTCGGGTCGTGTTCGGGTAACAAACATGAAACAAGCGGAATACGTGTTTCGGGTCGGGTTTAGGGTTGGAACATTGTTCGACCCGAAACACGTTAATACCCTTGTTCCAATTTCCAAACAAGTCACCAAACACAAACACTAAACAGACGTGTTTTCGAGAACCCCTCCCCTTTGGCTTCTTCTCCGACGACTGCGCTTCTCGTGGATTCCGTTCCGCTGCCGCCCTCCGGTCGACGCGCCTCCGCCTCGCCGTCGCCACCCCTCGTCTCAACGCCGGAACCCTAGCCACCGCCGAATCAATCAATCGTCGCCGTCCAGGTCTCCATCTTTCGTCTCAACACCGGAACCCTAGCCTCCGCCGATTTTTAGTGGGAAAACGCTGGAGCTGTCGATTTCGATTTTTCCTCGGAGTCGGGAGAAATTCTGCCGCGACTTCTCGCACGCGCGTTTACACGACGGCTTGATCTAGGGTCTTTAAATTCGTCGGCAGGCATCGGAGCTCTTCTCGTTCTTGGTAAGGTTTCGTTCTTCAGACGCCATCTCTGCTCTCTTGGATGCTTATCTTCAATTGGTGTTTCTTTCTTTCTTTTGGGTATATCGTGGTTTTGCGGTGTCTCGTTTGGTGCTCTGGTTCTTGGTGGGTCTCTCTGTTGATGGGTCTTTCTTGTTCAAGCTTATCTTGTTAAAATGAATGGTTGATTTGAGTGTGAATGGGATATTCTGTGGATAGGCTTTGGCGAAGCAGTTCTGGGTGACGGGGAGAGGGAAGATTGTGCTGAGGAGAGCTGGGAAGCAGCATCTGCTGGTGAAGAAGAACACCAAAAGGAAGTTGCGGTTGTCAAAGTTGGTGTGTTCTTTTTTTTTTTTCTTTTTTTTTTCTGTGCAATTCTTGCTGTCATTGTTGCTAACTTGCTATTGCTGGTTTTGTGCTGCTGTTATTAATTTGATATCTTGCTTCTTTAGCATTCTATGTGCGGAGTGATGGTTTTTGCTTTGCTGGATTGTTTGCCTGAAGGATTAAGATGCTGATGCCCTGCCTGGTGCTATTTTGAAGAAGACTCTAAGTGTTTGTACTATGGTTAAATTCTTCAACAGGGTCTTTCTTTCTTCTACTAGGTTCAGATCTTTGATTGGACATCACACATATCTGGAAAGTTCGTTTGAGACACGAGAGTACAATCCGAGAATGCATCAAAAGAATTATTTGTATTCTTATTTATGATCCTAAAAAACAAATGCTAATTGTAATCGAGATAGCAAAAGCAACAGCAAGATATGCCGTGCCTTGAACTCTGTATGGGATTGTCAATCTGAGAGAAGAAAACACTGCCTATGCTATTGAAGAGACGTCAAACTCATTAAGTACACAAAAATGATTTCTCTGTCTTCGCTTTTCACCTCTTACTCTCCAGGTTACAGCTACATGTGCACCAGCTTCCTGGCAAAAAGAGGTAGTTTGATGTTGATCAGTCCCCTCTCATTGACCCATTGACTTTGTTCCTGTTATACAAGACAGGACTCCAATCATAAAGAAGCTGCAACATTCTTTCACTTTGGGTTTGGGATTCCCATCACATGAGAAATAACCTTTCGGCCTTTGATTCTCTGAAATGCTACGTATATAACATTCTTGTCACTGATGCCATTTCAAATGCCAAAACGGCAGGTAAAGATAACTCACATGCCAAGTATTATTAAGCTTCATCATTGTGATGCCTTTTCAATTGGCAAAACAGTGGTTATGCCAATTAACTCCATGCCAGGTAATATTCAGCTTCATATTTGTGTATTCTATGGAGACAAGCTTTCCTCATCTGAGCTGCTATTTCCTCTCGCATTATACCTGTTCAGAACAGGGAGTGAAGCAGTGGAAGAAATTCGGAAGGACCTTGCAGACCCCACCAGAGTCTGATCCTGCATCCTACCGACATCCTTGCACACATGATCCAAAACCGAGAGAAAATCTCTCACAATCATTTTCTTGTCTGCAACTGCAGGATATTTCAACAGATTGTAATGGTAGGTGGCATTCTCATCCGTGGGTTGTACCAAGCCTCCATCACATTAGATGGTCTAATGTGAAAAAAAAAGAAGAAGGTGAAAACCCAGAAACCCGACCCGACCCAACCCGAGCCGACTCTAAACACATTCGATATTCTGATGTGTTTCGGGTCGGGTCGGGTCGGGTCATAATGCGTGACCCTTATGTTTCGGGTCGGGTCGGGTAACATCAAGACCCGACCCGACCCGACCCATTTACACCCCTACTATATATGACCAACTTTCAAATGACCAAAATATCCTTGTCTTTTCTCACTATGAAATAGTAAAGAGGACATTAGACATTATTAATAATTAGAGTTTTGATACCCATAGGTGATCACCTGACAAATATCATATATTTTGATTTTGATGAGCACATATCGTTAATTTTTAAATTCATATTCGTTTCTTCGTTTAAAATATCAAAATATAAAATCAAAATAGATGGTTACCACAAACACAGGTAAAGCGATGATCTGCATCTTTCCGCATGATTCTTCTTTTAATCCAATAACTTATGTACCCGGAGCTACTGAAACATAGTAGACTTTGGTGTATCTTAGAATTTCCGGTCGTTGGGATAATTGCAACTAAAAAGCGGTCTCCAAAGACCAACTCTTTGCTGTTATGCCCTTGGATAGCTCAAATATGGCAAGCCAACTCTCTGCAAATAAAGATCAACAGAATAGGATTAACAAGGTTTGATGAATGGCTGCACATATAGAAAGAATACCCTCAAAGTGCAACAAAGTTTAACTAGATCGCAACTACCTTGTGGTGCATCTGGCAAGATCAAAACCAGCACATTTTCGAGCAAAAACCCCTTCATCCGAAACAGACCCTGTACAGATCAGCAGCATCACAAGCAAACTTTGAAATCTGGAACAAGACCGTAGCCAAGGAGAAATAGAGAGAGACTTACACAAATTGGTGGCAACCCTCGACCTCCGGCTCACTCAAAATAAACATTGACACCTCCTTTGTCCGACATGAAGGCAAGACAGTGGATTTGGACGAAAACAGAGGAGAGGCGGAAACAAAGCTGCCATTGCATGTATATGCAGGGACTCGCGAGGACACTTGATCGACGGCTTCTCCAAGAAGGTGGAGGCATCTTCGGCGGAACAAGCGGAGGCACTCTCTCTCTTGGAAACCCTAGGTTTTCTCTCCGACCGCACGAACAGACGCCTGGAAGTACAATCAGTTTGCTTGTTGCTCGTGCGGGGGTTCTGTTCGAAGAAGACTTCAGTTGGGAGCTGCTGCCGACCATGGACCGGATTAGGGAAATGTTAAAAGAATTCCAGGGCCTTTCTTTGGCCCATTGCAGTAAAGAGGTCAACAAGCCCGCAGACTGGATTGCAAAAGCTCAACGAGAGAATTATCTTCCTAGTAATTGGGTAATTAATCCTCCGACAGCCTTGTTTGATTTATTATGCGCCGATGCTTTTGATGTAATTACTTCAAACTTTCCTAAGTAAATGAATAATAAACGCACTTTCGACCAAAAAAAAAAAAAAACACCCTTTCTTACGATTGGCATATGTTAAAAGCAAAGTTAGCCATGAATATCTTTTAGCAACACTTTGACAGGGCCGGGCACAACAGCGAGCCCAAAAAAGGGGATGCACCCCAGTCCTTTCAATCGTAAAATCAAATAAGGAGATGATTAGTCTATCGTTGAAGGTTTGGCTTGACTGTGTTCACTGAGCTCTTCGCCTTGCCTTTGTCGGATGGGGATTGGTTACATGTCATGTGCATTCTTATTTAGCGCGCCATCGTGAGTCCACTAGTGAGTGAGTCAGCCAATTTTGGACCGAAGCATCTCCAAGGTCGGGGCAGTTCGATGCTGACACCCGAAAGCGGATTGAAGACACGGTACTCATGGCCCCACTTTGACACGAGTATCCACCCTGGTGGACACAAGTCTCAGATTGAACGATCAATTTTCCTGGTGTGCCTCTCTCTTGATGAATTTATTCCCCAAAATACGAGGCGGCTCCTTTCTTATGTGAGGAAATGCAGTTTCCTTTTCGTCTGAGGATTACACCAATCTGACCAGTTCTTTCAACATGCTATTTAACAAATCTTATCGCTTCTTTTTATAATTTCTTGAGTGAATATTCCTTTGTCGTGGCTAGCAAGATACAGTTCCCTCTTGATTTGATGTTTTAAGATTTAATTAATTCCATAGCATGCATCAAATCTGAAAAATAGTTTCTTTTCAAGTTTTGTGAATAAAATCCATAAAAAGAACCATACATACTATTTAATTGAGTGACAACCGCACCATAGTAATGATGCGTGAAACTGTAATTTGAAGGTAAATTGACTTTTAACACTTGAATAATAATTTCTTAAGTATTTAACACTTTTCACATTTAAATTCAGATCCTCGTGACGTGTTTGATGAGCTAAATCCCTCTTACCTTATAAAAGAGTTCGGGTTTACTTTCCTAAATAGACAGAAGTTCAAATTTCTTTCCTAACATATTTATTTTTCTTATTTCTCTCCCCATGTGCAAAGCGTCTACTCTGTCCCTAGGCAATATTTCAGTATTCAAAAACCACACTTCGGATTAAGTAGATCTTTGTCAAAACAAGACGAAGGGCGGAAGGAATTGGTAACGAGCTGTTATTTGACGATAACACCTGTTGCAGCGGGGTGATAGATTTTATCCGGTATCCGCTAGTGACATGATCTTTCATGGGATAATTATATTAAAAGTACCTAAATATTTGTCTCATATACAATATCATCCTTGAATTTTTATTGGTGTAATTAGGTCTTTAATTTATGTCTAATGTATAATGCCATTCCTAATCTTTCAACCAATTTGATTAGGTCCCCGAATTACTTCAAAATGTTCAATTGTCACCCTCCCATTAATTAGCTCACTAAAATTTGTCCTCCTTGATACCATCTAATCAATCTACCTCTATGGAAAAAGGGGAAAATTACCAAAAAATTCTTAAATCTATTGTAATTATACTAATTCAGTTCTAAACTTTTTTTTTTAAATATCATTGAGTTATAAACCTTTTGCATGTGTGCCACTTCAATCCATCTGACCAATTTTGGCCAGCCGATGCTAATTTAGTCGTCGGCTTTACGTGGTGCAGCTAGCACTAATGTGGATAATTTTTTAATATTTTTTTAATATTTTTTCAAAATTTTTCTTTCCTTTTTTTTTCCTTCCCTTCTCCTTCTTTCTCTAGCCGTTTGCCAGACCTCAGCAATTGGCCAAAGACAAGGGCCGGCAAGGGTGAGCCTCCTCATGGCTTTGTGAGACTCGACCTTGCCGACCTTGCCAGATCCAGCAAGGTTGTACCTTGGTGAGGTCATGTCTCGCCTAACCCTTTGGCAAGGGCTACCTTGCTAGAGGCCACAAGGTCAAAGGCCACTACTTGGCCGACCAAAAGGTCAAAGGCCACAAGGTCAAAGGTCAAAGGCAAGGGTGAGCCTCCTCATGGCTTTGTGAGACTCAACCTTGCCGATCTTGCCAGATCCAACGAGGTTGTACCTTGGTGAGGTCATGTCTCGCCTAACCCTTTGGCAAGGGCTACCTTGCTAGAGGCCACAAGGTCAAAGGTCAAAGGCAAGGGTGAGCCTCCTCATGGCTTTGTGAGACTCGACCTTGCCGATCTTGCCAGATCCAACGAGGTTGTACCTTGGTGAGGTCATGTCTCGCCTAACCCTTTGGCAAGGGCTACCTTGCTAGAGGCCACAAGGTCAAAGGCCACTACCTCACCAACTTCGGCTAGGACTTGAGCCTCATTAGAGGGTTGGGCGAGGCACGGCTGTGTTGACCCTCACCTCTAGTCGGTCACCAATCAGCGACGAGCCAGAGGAGGAAGAAGAAGGGAAGAAAAAAAAGAGAAAGAAAAAGAAAAAAAAATTTGGAAAACATATTAAAATATTAATAAAAATTGTCTACGCAACGCGACCACATCACATAGACGGCTATCATCCAAATCAAGTCTTGACGATCAAAATTAGCTGAATGGATTGAATTGTCACAAATGTAAAATGTTTGGACTTAATTGATAAAAAAAAATATTAATGATTGAATTAATACAATTGTGATAGGTTTATAACATTTGAGTCATTTTCCCTCATGCAAGGGTGTTTATAATAAAGGAAGTGTTTTCAACATTTTTTGATTATTGGAAAAACTCTCTCATTTGATTAATTAAATAGCTTTATCCTATTACCAAAGGTATCCTAGTCAATATTCTCCCCTCTCTCTTTCTACCCTTTTCACATGCAAACACTTTCCAATTACTCCGTCAAACCTCCATTACGAAATAAGAAAATACTTTAATTTCATTCAATTTCACTTCCAATTAAGTAACGTTAAACTAAAACTTTGTCATAACCTACCTTTTCCATATGGAGGGGAAAATACATAGGTATGGGTGCCTAAAAGATAGGTCTATGTCTTTTGATTAGGCCTAGCCTCTCCTAAGCCCATATCTTGTACGACGTTCGGATATTCAATAGTAAGTCAAATTGTTGGTATGGGGATTTTTTAATGAGGAGTCGTCACTAGTTTATTGGGGTTGATTAGAAATCAAATGAGATATAACAGTATATTTCTCTTCCTATGCAATCAGAGAATCTGGAGCCAAGACTTGATTACATTAATTAACTAGTGCTCTTTCAGTACTTAATCTTGCTCAATTACAATCAAAATGTTCAACCAGCCTTTTTGCTAATTATGAGTCTTAAAGTGAGCCGACGAAATTTCGGCACTAAAAAGAGTGTCATACACAACTTCTAGCACTTTTAGTGTGCTTATTCTAAGCAAATATATATATATATATATATATATATATATATATATATATATATATATATATATATATATATATATGGAAATGCAAGAGAGTAGAGAAACTGTGAAATAATGAATATTACTCCAATACTCTTCAATTCATCAAAAATTGACAAGGGCATAGCATGGAATTTTACGGTTAAATTATTTTAGAAGAACTCGCCGCCACCTATTTTTTAAAGGAAAATAGAAGAAATAATTTAACAAACTCATTGATAAACAAATTAAAATGACATATCTAATTTTAAATGCACTTTTTCCATGCTGATGTTGTCATACAACTTCTTTTTTTTTTTTATCTATCTTCATAACCATACATACATGCAAAATTGAGACATAATTATCAATCAAATATGTCACTATTATATTTTAATACTATAAAGCCATATGTATTATAGATAATACTCTTATTTTGGTTTATTTCTTAAATTTCAATATGTTTGTTGTGGATATTGAAAGAGATTGTAAACATTTAATAATGTTCAATTTTTTATAATATAACTTATGGTATATTTCTCTTGGACATCACAAGTATTCAGTATTAGCTGTTTAGTTTTGCTAAAATTTATTAAGAGCTAATGAAATTTAGTACTCAACTTGCTCTACAGGGATGTGAAGCCCTTGCTTGATCTGATGAGGCCTGTAGGGCAAGCTAATTTCAATAGCTTACATTAATATTTTTTTCTTTTTTTTCTCCCAAGGGATGCGAAGACCTTGCTTCATCTGGTGAGGCAAGGGTTTGAAGCAAGGGTTCGTGGCCCTTGCCTAGAAGTATCGTCAGCCATTGTGGAAAAAATATGCAAAGAAAAAAAAGAAGAAAAGATTAGAAAATTTTGAAATCTTTTTATAAAAGGGGAAAAATTATCCACGTTAGTGTTAGTAGCTTCATGTAATACAGCTGGCATCTAGATTAGCAATCTCCATAAAAAGTTAATCGGAATGATTATATTGACAAGTTATTAAAAAATTTAGGTTTAAATTGATACAACTATAAGGTTTAGGACTAAATTAGCTGTCATATAATATATTTAAAATTTTAGGATGGTTTTCTTCATGTTGTGTCATTGTTATCATGTTTGTAGGGGGAGCTATTCTCGTGTTTGCTAGGTTTGAGTTAATTATTTTCACGAAGTGCTGGAGTGGAGAGAAGCTAAAAAAAAAAAAAAAAAAAAAACTGTTGAAAATTGACTATAAGCAGCATGCACATATCTATACCACGAGTGTCTTGGCACAATAGGGGCATTATAGGAGCCGTTTGATAACCATCTTGTTTTTTTTTTTTTGGTTTCAAAACATAAAAAGAATATAAATCCATTTGGTAATATCAGCTAATATTTATGTTTCTATAATAAAAAAGGCCCGGGGAATAGATTTAGAACATAAATAAGAAGTAAAAAAAAAAATCTCTAAATGGAAGTTATTTTTTTGGAACAAAAATGTTACTAAATGTATCCTAAGGGTCACAAATATAATTTTTGTTAATGCCAATTTAGTCTTAATACTAGAGAGTGTCAGATTTCCATTTCTCAGTTGTGTTAAGCAACTTCCAACAATATTAGGGATAATACTCCCGAATCTCAATTGGTTTTTTGTAATTCAGATGCAAAATAGATTTAAGCCTGATGATCTATTTATGGTATCAATCTTATTATCAAGCCAATATTATTTGCTTCTACGATGATAATTTAGTTGAGGTTGTAGAGCACAAGGAATTACAATGCCAAACTAGAACACGGACGAACATAAATTTGACTTTTTTTTACTGTGACTTATAAAGGTAACTAAGTCCTAGTGGTTTCCTGTATTATTACAAATGACAATTTAAATCAACCTTACACCTTGTTATATATCCAAGGTTTCTAACTATCTTTCCATGTAGTCTAATTTCCTTGTTCAAAGAGTATTTTATATTTTCTTCTAGAATTCATTAGAAAAATTAGATAAGCATTTGGAATTTTTTCAGCGGGTTGCTAAGTTCTCTTAATCTATTGTTATCTATATCTATCTCTACCATATATAACCAATTTTCCCTGACCAAAGTACCCTTATATCACCTCACTATATAAAAAAAGTAAAGAGAATGTTAGATATCAATTAATAGTTAAAATTTGATATCTCTAGATAGTCCCTAATTAATCTCTCATTTTAATTATGCACACGTATCCTTAATTTTGGGATTTTTTTTTCTTTAGGACATAGGGTCAAATGTACTTTATCATATGAAAATGTAGTAGTCTCAGTTGAAAAAAGTGTCACGCAAATGGGAATTTGAACATGTGAACTGAAAACACGAAGCAAACGAATGATGTTATGCTAAAGAAATTCTAACTATGTGTACCTAGGAATTCGAGATATGGACATCAATAACGTATTAAGCATTTTCTAAATTAAAGGGAATTGTTGACACCCGAATTTTTATAGACAAATCCAATATATATTTTCATAAAAAATAATATGATAAAATAAAATGAAATAAAAAAATACATAATATATTATAAATGACCAATAATTAACAAATAAAGATAAAGACAAGAAGAGAAAATATAATTAAAAAAAGGGGCTTCAATTCGGTCAATACGGGAAGGGCCTGATCTGATCACTTGGGCCTGCTCCAATCCTCGCAGCCCACTAATTCAAATCCGTAGCCCTTTAGTCCAGTTCATGTCTGCTTCAGTGGGCTTTGCCCTGTCATTCAGTTTATCTCAGCTCTGTCTATCTCTCTCTCTCGTGCTACCCCGGGAGCGAAGCGAGCAATTCAGATTGAAGTTGACGAACGGAATAGTGATTCCTCCCTCTCATCAAACCAACCGGATTCCCTTATAAAGAAACGGAATTCATGCTCGAGTTCTGGAAAATTCCTGGACGCTTATCCTCTTCCATCGCCTTCTGATGTCCTCGCCACCGCCGGTCAACGCCATTGGCCGCTCCTCATCTTGGTCTGTCGAGCTCTGTATATTGGTCGAGACACTTGAAGCAGTTCATTCTCGCATGAAGCTCCTTCGTGGGTATCGATTTTCGACAGAGAGACTTCCAGGACTTCCTCTCGTTAGTTGAGCAACCCATCGTGACCAGTAAGTGCTCCTCACTAAGGTAAATGATCGATGCTCTGTTTCGGTTGTTCTTCACACATAACAGAGGCCGAGACTTTAGGTGTGTTTTGTGCGAAAATAGGCTTTAATTTAGGATCTACTTTTTTAATGGGAATCTGCTTTGATAATGTTTCCGTATAAATGCTATGAATCCTTTGATCTTCTCCGGGATCCGGAACATTGGACTGAAAATGTTTATCATGTCTACGATGAAATTCTTGAGCGATGTTAAGTGTCTGTTCAGGTTCAAATCTTACTGAGATTGAGTTCTGTGTTCTAATTTGTTTGTTTGTTTCTATCAAATAAGTTTTGTTTGAATTTGGTTTCCCTCCCTCCGGTGGTCGTCCGTGCTGCAGCTCATTGACTTCTAAGTTTTAGTTTAGTTCAATAGCCGAAAATCAATCATACCAAATAAGTCTTAATCTGATGTGTTCTGTCGATCCCAAATGAAACTGAGTTTGATTTCAATGTTTTTTTTGGTTAAGGAGTTTGATTTCAATGTTCAAATTGTTATTTTTGAATTAAAGCATGTTCTGCTCATGATTTCCTGATTGATTTTTATTGGATTAATGTTGAATTCTGAATGCAAGAGTTTATAGTGCTTTTTACTGTGGATGAATGCTGAATGTGTTTGCATACCATTAATGAACAAAAACGGGAGTTTGTGCGTAAAAGAAATGAAGGGAGCTTCACAGATGATAATATCATTAGCTTTGGAGCGCATGGGCATGGCAATAGAATGAAGAAGATGATGTTTGATTCTTCTCAATGGAGAATATAGGACTGTACAGTAGATTCAAGGTGTTTGGGCACGTGGAATGAAAAAAAAAAATGAAAGAGGAAGAGGTTCAGTGCATTTTGAGACGAGGAACTGAATGAGAAAGGAAAATGGAAAGTAATTAATAATAAAAATAATTATAATAAATATATAAATGAATAGATAATAAGAAATAAAGTTCCGTTGGAAAACTAGTCTGATCAACATATACGACATAGGCAGAAGACTATTAGATCCATAAATCAGCATTCAAAGTTCTATTATAGTTCATCAGTGACCCAATGCACAAATTGGGTAGGGTTCATTGACAGCGTCCTTCTCTACCCTTCAAGAGCAGGGGATATTTCCATCCTCTATTTTCGCACAAACCTGTGAAGGTCTGCAAATATAATTGGGAATGGAAAATACATACAATATTTATGAGTTACCTGCATATCCAAACCCTAGCTAATAAAGTACACACCCAACACTTGCTCTGCCACAACAGCCCCACCGTCGCCATCCACCGCAGTCAACCATCAAGATCTCAGGCGAGTCATTCAGCCTTCACTAACATCGCAGCAACCTCAGGAAAGTATGTCAAATCCCCCTGCGCTGGTCTCTGTGAAATAATCTGCAAGCAGGTGTGGCAAGAAGTACCGGCAGGGGCAGGGACCGAAACTGCATCATTTACTCTGCTGCAAGCAGTTTCTTGTGCTTCACCAAAGCTCCTACCTCACCACGGGAGACACATTCCCAAATCAGCAATGTGGCCTTGACAACGATTATTGCTTTACGACTTCCATTGATGAGGGTTCAATTGCTGAGCCCGTTCTCCACTTCCTAGTATTGAAAAGCTAAAACAGAGGATATGGACATTATCTCCAAGGCTCGTTTGTGGAACCTGTACATAGTTCAAGAGAAAAGGGAATGGGCATCAGCAAGACAAACAAGAAGGTTAAACAGAACTGCTAGTGCCATGTAACATGGTAAAGGAAAATGACATGCAACTATTGCCGGGAACTCAAAATAGTACATTCTTTTGCAGGCTAAGATAGGTTACATGCTGTCTTATAAATGCAGCGCAGAATAAGTGCTTCAAATTCAGATTGCCAAAGGGACATAAGTGGCCAACCCTTCCGAAATGACCATCAACTAATTTACACTAATGGAACTCAGTCTTTCGGTATATAATGTCAAGTTGGGCCATTAAAACTATCCAGGAGCTATGTAATCAATTATTCCCAGTGTGGCGGCAAGTGGGGACAATCTCAGTGACAATATCCATGACCCAATGCTAAAACATGATTGACCGATTTGTCTTCTGATTCTAGGGAGCCGTACAGAATGTCATTATCTAACAAGAAAACAACGCGACTATGGACATGTTTGCAGTCCAAGTATGAAGGCAAAGATCCTTACTCTGCTGCCCGTTGCTCTATCTCATTCATCTGGATTCTGCCCCGACAAATATTTGGATCAGCCCACCTGCCTGTGATTACAAAGAAAAAAAGTGCCAGGAAAATTGCTTCCTGATCAATTCAAATGACCGGACTCTATTACTCATATATCTCGTTGTTTTTCTGCATCAATAAAGTATTTGGATAAGGTTACGATGTTTCAAAATTAACCACACATTTGTCGCCTAAGCTTTTTAGATCAATTGGCATTGATCTCACAAAATTTCACATGATATCAAAGTCTTAGTCTAGTTTATGAATCACTTCAAGCCCCTTGTTTGCCTCACTTATGATTAAATTTCACACTTTAACCTTAGGTTACATTCCAACTTATGCATGAGAGGGAGGGCTACAATATCTAAACAAAAATCATGACTTTATCTAATAACTCGAGTTTTGAATCAATTGACAGTGGGTTGACAAAATCTACGGTGATAGTTTCGAAAATATTTCTCATTCCAAGTTATGTGAGTAATGAATAAAGAAAAAAAAAAGGAGCAATCATATGTGATCTTGCAAAGTAACAAGGGCCATATTTAATCCATTGACATAGATTTCGGTGAGTCATTATCATATTGATACAACTAAGCACAATTTAAAGTTGAACACCACATTCGCTTACTCCAACAAAATAAAATCCGTACACATCATAACATATCTAACAAGCTAAAATGACAATTAAAGTTTACTATAAATCTTAGACGATCTCAAAAGACAGCTTCCTCTAAGCAAAAGTCACCATCAAAACAATGGCCACGGATGCTGTCAAAGTGATTTTATTTTCGACAGTTATTGCTAACACAACTGATTCGGAAAGCACACTACAAACACCGAATCTATTTTGTTTGATATGAGTAGGTTTCACGAGTTCAACTTCACTAAATTAGGAAATTCAGACAGGCAAGGCACTGTCTGCTCATTTTTTGTTGTTCCTTTCAAGCATACCCATTTCTAGGATTATGGATTCTGCAAACAGCAACCAAACCTGAAATTCAGACAACTATAGGGTCTGCTCTGCTCTAAAATTGTTTTAAAAAATCAAAGCATACTAGATTCTGATTAAACACGATACTGCTGTTGCAAGTCTCTTAGCCTAGTCTATGTATCTTATTATGTGGTTCAAGACATGTCAAGAAAAGAAAAAACTGAAAATCTTAAATGTCATCAAGTGTCTAAACCTGAATCATGACATAACATCCCCAACAGTGAAGGCCAACGAAAAAAGAACATAAAAGCGGTCGTCAAGAGTTTAAATTTGAATGACTCACCATCTTCCACAGTGAAGGCATTAGATGTGCCCTCAAGCAATAAAAATAAAAACATGAAGCGCCAAATTGTCATCAAGTGTCTAAATTTGAATGACTTACCATCTTCCACAGCGAAGGCATTGGACATGCCCTCAAGGACACGGATTCCTTCACAACAAGCCAACGTAGTTTTGACCCCAAGCCTGAATTTTCCACTTCTTGTCCAGCTTGATACGTCATTGAAAGTGACGGCACCCAATACTCCTACGCCTTTATTGAGGATCACGGAGAGATTACCAGTCAAGAGAGGCATGTTCCCTTCTCGCCCCATTATTTCATTCCTCCCAAAGAACTCTCTAGTCCAATTTTTACCAGCTTCTTCATCAAAGTCACCTCCGATCACCGTCACCATCAACTCCAGCACTGATAGGGGTCCAGATTGCACAACCCTACCGGTACTGGAATCTGCCAAGATGACATGAATAGGAGACTCTCTCCCCCTCAAGCTCATCACCTTTAATAATGCTCGATGGTAGTTTTGTTATAAAATGAAGACGTAAATGCTTTTCACCCTCACCATCTTTTCTCGCTGATGCAGACCTGTCGATAGAAATACTAATTTTACAATTCACTCAATAAAAATCTGCACTGCAGAAGATAGTACCTAGTGCACACAATATGAAGACAGCCTTCTTGCCAACAGCAGACAAATAAAAAGGAAGACAATGTCAAGGGCAAATCCAACATACGAAATCATTCTAGCAGATATCAAAACCTACAGCCTTTTAGCAATCACTTGCTTGAACACGTCATATCATTTAGTCTTCTGAAGTATAGAAAAGAAGCACAGACACCAATACTCGTGATCAAAAGAAATGATTATGTCCCTATCTCTGTTATCGATATATAGAAATTTACTTGGAAGGAATACACGAATTCAAACAGTGTTGCAAATAAACTTAAGGTGAATTCCTGCGGAAGATCAGTAAAAAAAATGCAGAAACATTCTCAGTGACATTATCATTCACCAATGTCATATTTGATTCTAACTCTAGTAAGTCATCCCGCGTTGTTGGTGACTAATCAGCTTGGCATGCAATTAAATCGCAATCATCTCTAAAGTGTCTCAACAAAGATACTTACCAACAATTTAGCTTTTCATCTGATAAAGGAACTTTGGTCTCATTAGGTAGACCACGAGTGAAATTCTCATTCATAAACTCTGCTAAATCAGGAAGTTCATCGAGTTTATCAAGATCAAGTGGCTTCCTAATTTTTTTCTTTCATGGTGTTGAAATTCTCCATCAGTAATGCATTTGTCCTCAAATATTGATAATCGTCCATCACTGCAGGCATCAATGGCTCCCTCTTCTCACTTTCAAATGCACTCAAACTCTGCCTACAGAACGAAGTGCTGCAGGGTTGACTTAGGATTCGAATTGCATACTTCTTCAATACAGGAAGGACATCGCCGCAATAGTCCCACCAGTCACCTTTATAAGCAACACTATTAGTATACAATTTTCACATTGAAACAAATAAATTATGAAATTACATCAACACAGTTAATTGATTAAAGAATAGATGCTTACAAGGGTGAGATGTTCCTAACATTGTCTTTGCTATACTAGTGAACAACTTTGGCACTTTGTCACGATAGAGCAGCATTTCTTGCACAAATTTTTCCTTTTCTTCAACACCTACCAATTTTTCCAGCATGAAATTCATGCCATTTTTCATTGCATCATTCTCTATGAACTTCTCGCCACACATGTAAACAGGGTTAAGAAAAGCAGCAGCAGCATGTATTGGACGAATGATATTACCCCGCCATTCCTCGAATGTCGTCAATAAATCATGATATTTAGGAACATTAGTCTCACATATATGTCTAATAGCTTCATCTGCCATTTCAACAGCTGCATACAAGAACCCAAAAGTAGCGCCGTAGCCATCAACTAGACAGAGTACTCGAAATATCGGTTCTAAAGCATGCAAGACTTCTTTCCCTTCACTCCAAAATTCAGAACTGCGAATGATTTCACCCACATATTTGCCTGATTCATCCTTCTCAAAACCCAACGAAAGCCACTCAGATGATGAAACCAGCAATCTCAGCTCACTTTCAACCCTCATGATTGATTCAAGCATATAATAGTTTGAGTAAAACTCTGTTGTTGATGATTGTTTCAACCCCAAGTAGTTTGTGAACTGCTTCATCAATGATAAGAGGCCATCATGGTTGTGAATCTTAGTGACAAATGCTCTTGCTTGATCAAATGCCTTTTGAATCCATGGGATATTATCATATATATCCTCGAAGAGTAATTGTGTTTCATGGGCAACACATCCGGTCACGTACACATGGGGATGGTCGTCATTTGACATAATTTCAAGGCAATCTCCTGGATTTTGATCACGTACTGCACGACGTTGTTGGCCCCAATTTCTCGAGTGACAAAATATGAAATCTCTTCCACCAAATCAGAGATTAACTTAAAACTGGGGATTTCCAACGCATTCAATAGGACCACCCTTCAATAGAATAAGCAAAGATACGCATGAAGGATCTCTTCTTATCCCACCAAACATTAATGATGAGTGTGCAGCCAGTTCTAGCCCATGATTTCTTCACATTTGCCACATACTCTCCAATTTCCTTTTGCAAATCAGGCACTAACTTTGTTTTGACTTCCAAAAGACATGGCAACTCATAAGGAGAACCAGGTTTAGCCAGAGCATTCACAAGGTCAATGAAGGATGGGCTCCGCACAATGTCGACACCAACACCATTAAGGAGGATGAACTTAACAAGCAATTTATCCAGCATAACGTCGTCCTTACTGATATGCATTTTAAGTGAGTTCTTCTCGGTCTTAACTGAACAGGCTTCAGCCTTGGCTCTCTTGTGAGGATGCGCAGAAATTGCTTCAGCAACAGCACCTCGAACATCTTCAGAGACCGCAGTGCATATGTCTATACCACCGCCCCTAATCCCAGATAAATGCGACTTAAGTCTTGAAACACCGCCAGGAAACGTTTTGTGGCAGGAATTGCACGTAAATTTGCCATCTTCTTTCTTTGCATGATCCCAAAATTGATCTCTCTTTCTAACCATTTCTACTTCCTCGGTCTATATACACAAAAGGAGCAATTAATTGTTTCCCACGGACGTGAATGAAGTTATTGATAGTCACATTATTGACAACACCGAGAACTATAACCCAAGACTTCCAATCTATGCAAGTAGGTTTTAAGGTTTAGCGGCCACATACTCCCTTAACATCTTCACTGAGCAATAATAAAGCCCTTGCAATGAAATATCATGCAATTGACATTCACGCTAAAGTCCCTCCTTCATCAAAGTAAGGAGTTTCACCAGAATTGTCCGTGGGTCGACAAGACCTAAGCAAGCTTTTTACCACTGCTAGTATACACACATATTGCTATGAGAGCTCCAAATCATAACACTAATATCTAAGCTGACCTTCAATTGAACAGAAATAAAACATTAAGTATTTGACAGATAAATGAAATTCATTGTTTTGAGATCAAACTCAATAAGAATTGCTAACTATATATATGTATTCTGGGATATTAAGAAGAATGGAATAGACAAATTAGTCAAAGGCCACTTTACTCAACAATAGTTAGAATCGAGGGGTATTTATACCCAAGAGACCCAGCTATCTTGGAAATAATCAAACAAATAACGCCCTCGAGATCAAATAATATCTCTAACAAGAAATTATCTACTATCCATGACTTTACTTCAACGTGTACACTAGCATGCTTCCTGAGAGCAATAAGAATAGCAACTATCCCTTCAGAAACAGGACTTGAAATAATTGAAATGCCCAGAACCCATTAATCGTCGCTCATATTTACGTACACGGAAGTTGAGAGAGAGAGAGAGAGAGACAGAGGATGTGACCTGATCATAGCACGAAGAAGACGCAAAGAGGAGCGATATTTCTCCTGCGGCGTGAAGCCTGAAGAGGGAAGAGCGACCAAATCACGAACTTACGCTGAATCGGAAGCAGAGGGAAGTCAAATCTCTCCCGCGGTGCGGCACGTGGAGTATGAAGAACCAAATCACAAACTTATGCAGTGTTGGGGAGAACGAGAGAGAGCTTTCATAGGTGCTTGAATTTTACATGTTTATATAGGTGCCTTTTTCTTTTCTTTTTTTTTGGGTGTTGTTCTGTTTCTTTGCCTTTTCCCGCGGTTCGAATAGTATTAGGCCAATAAGTTGAAATGCACATTTAAATTCACAACTTATATAGCTGCTTCATAAAAGATTAATCGCTAATTAGTTTTCCAAATTTTCATATATTTTTTTCGTTTGAAATGGTTAGTCAATAGAAAAATATTTTTGAGTAAAAAAATGCATACGAAAATTAGGAAAATCTAGATCATTGGATCTAAATAGGTTCTTAAAAAGCTCAAAAGGAAAAAATAGATAAAAGATCCATCTTCAAAGGAGAGATCTTATGTTCTTGTTCTTTTCTGGTATGTTTAGGAGTGTTGCTTTGTGGTCAATGTTCTATTTTTTTGGCTTTTTGGCCTTTTCCAACGGTCTGCGTCAAGTTGGCACGCATGCCTACGTGAATTATTGTGAAAACAAAAGTACGCGTTCTTTTCAAGAATTCGTCGTCCCTTACATTTTATTTGATTGTTGTGTTCGAGGAAAACATATGGTGTGTTTCGGTATATGAAAAGAACAGTTGCCATTTGAACAGTATTAGGGCAACAAGTTGAAGGGCACATTTAAATCCATGGCTTGTATAGCTGCTTCTTAAGAGATTAATTGTTAATTAGGTTTTCAAACTTGCGTGCATTTATTTGGTTCGAAATAGCTAGTAAATAGAAAAATATTTTTTCGCTTAGGAAAACTCATACAAAAATTAGGAAAATATGATCTTGATTATTGGTTTTAAGTAGATCCTTAAAAGGCTTAAGGAAAAATAATAAGGGGGAGATTCATTCTACAGCGAGAGATCCTATGTTCTTTTTCTTTTCTGTTCTTTTTGGGGTGTTGTTCTGTGAGTCAATATTCTGTTTTGTGACCTTTACCAAAAAAAAATATTCTGTTTTTTGGCTTTTTCCCACGGTCTGCATCAAGTTGACAACGCACGTTTCTTTGACTTTGCACGCCGGCATACACGAATTATTATGAAAACAAAAGTACGCCTTCTTTTCAAAGGTATGCCCCTTTCAAAAGGTATGTCCCTTTCGTTTTATTTAATTATTGTGTCCGGAGAAAGCATATGATGTGTTTCAATACATGAAAAAAACAATTGCGGTTCGAACAGTAGCAAGGCAATAAAGTTGAAGGGTACATTTAAATAATCCATAGCTTAAATAGCTGCTTCCTAAAAATCCATTGCTAATTAATTTTCCCAAACTTTCGTGCATTTATTTCTTTTGAAATGGTTAATCAATAGAAAAAATATTTTTGTATAAGGAAGACACATACAAATATTTGGAAAATGTAGTAGTCTCATTTGTGAATTAAGGATACCAAACATAACAAGCATCTACTCACAAAAACTCATCAACTTCTTCACTTTCTATTTTATGATAGAGTTTTACATGCTTTTCAACATGCCACCAAATAAAACAAAAATAATAATTTTCCTTAAAAAAAATCCATGAAAAGCATTTATTTTATCATGAAATTTACTGCAAAACAAATGCACCCTAATGACTTTTCATCTTTGTATTTTTTGAATGAGGAAAAATACAAAATCTACTTTCAATTTTTAGACTAATAGATGAAAATGTGTTGGCAAGTTCGTGACTTCTTGTACAAGCGTCCATCCCTTTCTAATTTTAACTGAGCACAACAAGTTTCTCACTTGAGTTGGATAAAACTTACTCCCTCGAATATAAAGTTTGTAACATATACACATATTCTTTAATACCCACCCACACACACTACTCATCATGCATGAACTTGTAGATGAAAAGTAACTAGCCATAAATTTGTTATATCTCATGCTAGAATATATTGAAAAATTAATATTGACTTCAATGGTCAATTTTTTCTTTAGGACATAGGGTCAAACTTACTTGATCGTATGAAAAGGTAATATCTACATAGAAAATTTGCTAACCATTGAGAGGTCGAAGATTAATTTCTCTAGTTTTGAGTTACTTATCACATAAAAGAATACTAGCTTTCAGTAGGCACAAGTTTTTCAGTTGAAAAAAGTGCCATGCAAATGGGAATTCAAACATGTGAATTGAAAATGCAAAGCAAATGAATGATGCTATTTTAAAAAAATTCGAACGTATATGTACCTAGATTGTCCAAATTGAAGGGGACCGTTGATAATCGAATTTTTGCCAACAAATCGAATATACATTTTTCTAAAAAACATAATATAATAAAAATAAATTAAGTAAAGAACATACATAATAGATTATAAATGGACCAATAATTAACAAATAAAGATTAAGGGAAAAAGAGAGAATATAATTTTTTTTTTTAAAAAGGCCTTCGATTCGGTCAATACCGAAAGGGCCTGATCTGATCATTTGGGCCTGGTCCAATTCGCGCAGCCCACTAATTCAAATTTGCGGCCCGTTATCCCAGCTCATGTCCGCTTCAGTGGGCTTGCCCTGTCATTCAGTTTATCCTCAGCTCTCTCTCTCTCTCTCTCTCTCTCTCTCTCTCTCTCTCGTGCTACCCCAGGAGCGAAGCGAGCAATTCAGATTGATGGAGGTGACGAATGGAATAGTGATTCCTCTCTCTCATCTAACCAACCGGATTCCCTTATAAAGAAACGGAATTCATGCGCGAGTTCTGGACAATTCCTGGATGGTTATCCTCTTCCATCGCCCTTGTGATGTCCTCGCCACCGCCGGTCAACACCAATGGCCGCTCCTCATCTTGCTCTGTCGAGCTCTGTATATTGGTCGAGATGCTCGAAGCAGTTCATTCTCGTGTGAAGCTCCTTCACCGCTATCGATTTTCAACGGAGAGACTTCCAGGACTTCCTCTTGTTAGTTGAGCAATCCACTGTGACTGGTAAGCGCTCCTCACTAAGGTAAATGATGGATGCTCTGTTTCGGTTATTCTTCACACCTAACAGAGGCCGAGACTTTAGGTGTGTTTTGCGCGAAAATACGCTTTAATTGAGGATCTATTTTTTAAGGGAATCTGCTTTTATAATGTTTTGGTATAACTGCTGTGAATCCTTTGATGTTCTCCAGGATCCGGAACATTGGACAGAAAATGTATATCATGTGTTCGACGAAATTCTTGGATGATGTTAGTGTCCGTTCAGGTTCAAATCTGGCCGAGATTGCGTTCTGTGTTCTAATTTGTTTGTTTGTTTCTATCAAATAAATTGTTTGAATTTGGTTTCCCTTCGTTCAGTAGTTGTCCATGCTGCAGCTTATTGAATTCTAAGTTTCAGTTAGTTCGATAGCCAAGATTCAATCGTATGAAATAAGTTTGAATCCGATGTGTTCTGTCGATCCCAAATGAAACTGAGTTTGATTTCAATGTTTGAATTGTCATTTCTGAATTAAAGCATGTTCTGTTCATGATTTCCTGATTGATTTTTGCTGGATTAATGTTGAATTCTGAACGTAAGAGTTTGTAGTGCTTTTTACTGTGGATGAATGCGTAAAAGAAATGGAGGGAGCTTAACACATAATAATATCATTAGCTTTGGAAGGCCTGGGCGTGGCAATAGAATGAAGATGATGTTTGATTCTTCTTAATGGAGAACATATGACTGTACAGTAGATTCAAGGTGTTTGGGCATGTGGAATGAAAGAAAAAAAGGGAAACAGGTAGAGGTTCAATGCATCTTGAGACGAGGAACCGAATGAGAAAGGAAAATAGAAAGTAAATAATAATAACAATAATAAATAAATAAATAAATAAAATACATGATAAGAAACAAAGTTTCTTTGGAGAACTAGTCTGATCAACAAGGGTTGAAGTGTTTTTTATTGATTTTTGGATAGGAAAAAAAATGCAAGAAATTGAAAGGTACAACATAGGCAAAAGACTGTTAGATCCAAAAGTGCATGCAGTGGATGTGGTTAAGTCATCCTTAAGCTGATCAAATGCCTCTTCAGTAGAGTTTTCTCCTCGAATGAGAGTGTAGGATCAATCAGCATTCAAATTGGGTCGGGTTCATTGACAACATCCTTCTTTACCTTTCAAGAATAGGGGACATTTCCATCCTCTGTTTTGACAGAAACTTGTGAATGTCTGCAAGTATAATTAGCAATGGAAAATAAAAACAATATTTATGAGTTTTCACCTACATATCCAAACCCTAGCTAATAAAGCACACACCCAACAATTGCTCTGCCACAACAGCCCCACCGTCGCCATCCGCCGCAATCCACCATCAAGATCTCAGGCAAGTCGCACAGCCTTCACTGACGTCGCCACAACCTCAGGAGAGTATGTCAAATCCTCCAGCACTGTTGTCTGTGAAATAATCTGCAGGCAAGAAGTACCGGCAGGGACCGAAACTGCATTGTTTACTCTGCTGCAAGCAGTTTCTTGTGCATCACCGAAGCTCCTGCTCACCACGGGAGACCTGTTCCCAAATCGGCTATGTGGCCTTGACAACGATTATTGCTCTACTACTTCCCATTGAGGAGATGATCCCGAATTAAGGATAGGAAAGCCAGGTCCTAGTTCGAGAGAAAAGGAAATGGGCATCAGCAAGACAAACAAGAAGGTTAAACAGAACTTTAAGTGCCATGTAACATGGTAAAGAAAAAGAGTGCAATTATTGCCGGGAACTCAAAATAGTACATTCTCTTGCAGGCTAAGATAGGTTACATACTGTCATATACATGCTGCACAGAATAAGTGCTTCAAATTCAGAGTGCCAAATGGGACATAAGGGGCCGACCCTTCCAAAATGACCATCAACTAATTTACATTGACGCTACTCAGTCTTTCGGTATATAATGTCAAGTTGGGCCATTAAAATTATCTATGTAATCAAGATATTCCCTGCATGGCTGCAAGTAGGGACAATCTCAGTGACAATGTCCTTGACCCCATGCTAAAACATGATCGATCGATTTGTCTTCTGATTCTAGGGAACCGTAGAGAATGTCATTATCTAACAAGAAAACAACGCGACATGTTCACAGTCCAAGGATGAAGGCAAAAATCCTTACTCTGTTCGGTTCATCTACAAGTGCATTAGCTGTTTGTGTGTCCAGATCCATGGAAATATCAGATCCTTCTGGCATCCGGATTCTACCCACACAAACACTTCGATCAGCCCCACTTCCTGTGGTTACAAAGAAATCTAGTTGTCTGTCTGCATCAATAAAGTAATTGGATAAGGTTACAATGTTTCAGAATTAACCATACATTTGTTGAACAACCTAAGCTTTTAGATCAATTGACTTTGATCTCACAAAATTTCACATGATAATAAAGCCTCAAGTCCCATGTATAAATCACTTCAAGCCCCTTCTTTGCCACTCCAATGATTACATTTCGCGCTTTAACCTTAGGTCACATTCCAACTTATGCATGAGAGGAAGGGCTACGATAAACAAAAATCATGCTTTTATCTAACAACTTAAGATCAATTGACAGTGGTCTCACAAAATTCTACGGTGACAAAGTTTCCAAAATATTTCTCATTCAAAGTTATGTGAGCAATTTTGACCAGAAAAAAGTTAAGTGACCAATGAACAAAGAAAATAAAAAAGGAGAAATCATATGTGATGACGCAAAGTAACGAAGGCCATATTTAATGCATTGACGTAGAATTCAGTGAGTCATTATCTTATGTGATACAACTAAGCATAATTCAAAATTGAATACCTCATGCTCTTACTCCAATAAAATCAAATCGGTACCCATATATTAAAATATCTAACAAGCTAAATTGACAATTAAAGTTTACTTTAAATTTCAGACGAGCTCAAAAAACAGCTTCCCCTTGGCAAAAGTCACCATCAATTCAATGGCCATGAATGCTGCCAAGGTGATTCCATCTTCAAAAATTATTGCTAGCGCAATTGATTCAGAAATCACACTAGAAACACCAAATCTATTTCGTTTGCTATGTGTAGATTTCACTAGTTCAACTTCACAGAATTAGGAAACATAGACAGGCGAGGCACCGTCCACTCATTTGTTAGCTGTTTCTTTCGAGCTATTCCATTTCTAGGATTATGGATTCTAATTCAGACACTGTAGAATCTATTCTACTCTATTTTTTATTTTTTTTAATATAGAGAATACCAAACTCTGATTAAAGAATTTACCAAAAAAACTCTGATTAAAGAAGATGCCATTGTTGCAAGTCTCTTAGCCTAGTCTTTGGATCTTATTATGTGGCTCCAGATGTCCCGTGTCAAGAACAAGAAAAAGAAAATCTTAATTGTCATTAAATGTCTAAGCCTGAATCATGACTTACCATCTACAGCAGCGAAGGCCAACAGGGAAAAAAGAAAAAAAAAACATGAAGCGTCGAATTTTCGTCAAGTGTCCAAATTTGAATGACTTACCATCTTCCACAGCGAAGGCATTGGATATGCCCTCAAGGACACGGATTCCTTCACAACAAGCCAACGTAGTTTTGACCCAAGCCTGAATTTTCCACTTCTTGTCCAGCTTGATACGTCATTGAAAGTGACGGCACCCAATACTCCTATGCCTTTATTGAGGATCATGGAGAGATTACCAGTCAAGAGAGGCATGTTCCCCTCTCGCCCCATTATTTCATTCCTCCCAAAGAACTCTCTAGTCCAATTTTTACCAGCTTCTTCATCAAAGTCACCTCCGATCACCGTCACCATCAACTCCAGCACTGATAAGGGTCCAGATTGCACAACCCTGCTGGTACTGGAATCTGCCAAGATGACATGAATAGGATAATCTCTCTCCCCCTCAACCTCATCACCTTTAATAATGCTCGATGGTAGTTTTGTTATAAAATGAAGATGTAAATGCTTTTCGCCCTCACCATCTTTTCTCGCTGATGCAGACCTGTCGATAGAAATACTAATTTTACAATTCACTCAATAAAAATCTGCACTGCAGAAGATAGTGCCTAGTACACACAATATGAAGACAGCCTTCTTGCCAACTGCAGACAAATAAAAAGGAAGACAATGCCAAGGGCAAATCCAACATAGGAAGTCATTCTAGCAGATATCAAAACCTACAGCCTTTTAGCAATCACTAGCTTGAACACGTCATATCATTTAGTCTTCTGAAGTATAGAAAAGAAGCACAGACACCAATACTCGTGATCAAAAGAAATGATTATGTCCCTATTTCTGTTATCGATATATAGAAATATACTTGGAAGGAATTCACGAATTCAAACAGTGTTGCAAATAAACTTAAGGTGAATTCCTGCGGAAGATCAGTAAAAAAAATGCAGAAACATTCGCAGTGACATTATCATTCACCAATGTCATATTTGATTCTAACTCTAGTAAATCATCCCGCGTTGTTGGTGACTAATCAGCTTGGCATGCAATTAAATCGCAATCATCTCTAAAGTGTCTCGACAAAGATTCTTACCAACAATTTAGCTTTTCACCTGATAAAGGAACTTTGGTCTCATTAGGTAGACCACGAGTGAAATTCTCATTCATAAACTCTGCTAAATCAGGAAGTTCATTGAGTTTCTCAAGATCAAGTGGCTTCCTAATTTTTTCTTTCATGGTGTTGAAATTCTCCATCAGTAATGCATTTGTCCTCAAATATTGATAATCGTCCATCACTGCAGGCATCAATGGCTCCCTCTTCTCACTTTCAAATGCACTCAAACTCTGCCTACAGAACGAAGTGCTGCAGGGTTGGCTTAGGATTCGAATTGCATACTTCTTCAATACAGGAAGGACATCACCGCAATAGTCCCACCAGTCACCTTTATAAGCAACACTATTAGTATACAATTTTCACATTGAAACAAATAAAATATGAAATTACATCAACACAGTTAATTGATTAAAGAATAGATGCTTACAAGGGTGAGATGTTCCTAACATTGTCTTTGCTATACTAGTGAACAACTTTGGCACTTTGTCACGATAGAGCAGCATTTCTTGCACAAAATTTTCCTTTTCTTCAACACCTACCAATTTTTCCAGCATGAAATTCATGCCATTTTTCATTGCATCATTCTCTATGAACTTCTCGCCACACATGTAAACAGGATTAAGAAAAGCAGCAGCAGCATGTATTGACGAATGATATTACCCCGCCATTCCTCGAATGTCGTCAATAAATCATGATATTTAGGAACATTAGTCTCACATATATGTCTAATAGCTTCATCTGCCATTTCCACAGCTGCATACAAGAACCCAAAAGTAGCGCCGTAGCCATCAACTAGACAGAGTACTCGAAATATCGGTTCTAAAGCATGCAAGACTTCTTTCCCTTCACTCCAAAATTCAGAACTGCGAATGATTTCACCCACTTCGATGCCTGATTCATCCTTCTCAAAACCCAATGAAAGCCACTCAGATGATGAAACCAGCAATCTCAGCTCACTTTCAACCCTCATGATTGATTCAAGCATATAATAGTTTGAGTAAAACTCTGTTGTTGATGACTGTTTCAACCCCAAGTAGTTTATGAACTGCTTCGTCAATGATAAGATGCCATCATGGTTGTGAATCTTAGTGACAACTGCTCTTGCTTGATCAAATGCCTTTTGAATCCATGGGATATTATCATATATATCCTTGAAGAGTAATTGTGTTTCATGGGCAACACATACGGTCACGTACACATGGGGATGGTCGTCATTTGGCATAAATTCAAGGGGATTTCCTGGAGTTTGGATTACGTACTGCACTATGTTGTTGGCCCCAATTTCTCGAGTGACAAAATATGGAATCTCTTCCACCAAATCGGAGATTAACTTAAAACTGGGGATTTCCAACGCATTCAATAGGACCACCCCTTCAATAGAATAAGCAAAGATATACATGAAGGATCTCTTCTCATCCCACCAAACATTAATGATGAGTGTGCAGCCAGTTCTAACCCATGATTTCTTCACATTTGCCACATACTCTCCAATTTCCTTTTCCAAATCAGGCACTAACTTTGTTTTGATTACTGAACAACATGGCAACTTATAATGGGAACCATGTTTAGCCACAGCATCCACAAAGTCAATGAAGGATGGCCTCTGCACAATGTCAACATCCTCACCATTCAACAGGATGAACTTAACGAGCAATTTATCCGGCAAAACGTCGTCCTTACTTATATGCATTTTTAGCAAAGTCTCTTTGGTCTTACCTGAACAGGCTTCAGCCTTCGCTCTTTTATTAAGACCAGGACTTGCCTCAGTAGCAGCAATTTGAACATCTTCAGGGACCTTGGTGCATATATCTATACCACCGCCTTTAATTCCAGATAAATGTGATTTAACTCTCGGAATACCACCGGCAAATTTTCTATCGCAAAACTTGCACTTAAATTTGCCATCCAGAGGCTCTACATATTCCCAAAATCGATCTCTCTTTCTGACCATGTCTACTTCCCTGGCCTATATACACAAAAGAAGAGCGAATTAAATTTTCCCTTCAGTAGTCAAGTTATTGATAACACAACCCATGTCTTACAGTATATGCCAGTAAGGTTTAGCCCCACGTATTGCCTCAAAATCTTTGCTAAGCAATAATTAAACCCCTGCACTGAAATGTCACGCAATTGACATTCACACTAATGTCCCTCCTTCATCAAAACAAGGGAGTTTCACCAGAATTGTTTGTGGGTCAACAAAACTTACGGAAGCTTTTCTCCCACTATGAATATATACACACATTGTTATAAGAGCTCCAATTCATAAGACTGATATTTAAGTTGACCTTCAATTGAACAGAGATTGAAGTTCAAATATCTTGAACGAAAAAAGAAATTCAATATTTTCAGGTCATAATTAAATGAGATTGCTGGCTATATATAAATGTTCTGGGTTCTTCAAGAGAGAGGAAGACAGAATTTAGTCAAAGGCTACATCTTTACACAATAATTGTTTGTTTAGGGGCATTCACCCCAAACAATAGGTATAGGAAAGAAATTGAATTAGCTATATTAATCTAACATGAAAATCTGCTATTCAGCAAATAACGAAACAAATGATATACTCAAGATCTAGTATTGTCTCTAATATTCTCCATTTAGGAATTCTCTTATACGCATAAATTCACTTCAACGTTGGACACTAGCTTGCTTCTTGAGAGCAATACAGAGTATCTAGAATTGCAGCTAACCACTCAAAACCAACATGACTACAAAAATGAGGGAAAGCACTTGAAATAATTGAAACGCTTGGAATTCCTCAACCGACTATCGTCGCTCATGTTCACATCCATAGAAGTTGAGAGAGAGAGACTAGAGAGAGACCTGATAGTAGCACGAAGAAGAAGCCGAGTTAAGCGAAATTTCGCGTGGCACGACACCTGAAGAGGGAAGAGCAACTAGATCACCTACTTACAGAGAGTCGGGGAGAGCGAGAGTGAGAGAGAGAGAGAGAGAGAGAGAGAGAGCGCTTCTTGTGTTGGTGCTTAAATTTCGCCAATTTATATACAGGTGCTGTGTTTCTTTCTTGTTTCTTTCTGGGTTTGGTCTGTGGTGATCGTTGTTTTATGTTTTTTTTTTTTTTTTCCCGCTGTCTGCGTTAAATTGGCAGGGCACGTTTCGTTTCTCGTAAGCGAACATACGCGTACCATTGTGAAAGCAAAAGTACGCGTTCTTTTCAAAGTCACGGCTCCTACGTTTGTTTCGTCGGTTTCGTTAGCTTTATTAAATTATATTTTGAGTCTGAATATTTACAAAATGTGATTCACTGAAGTCTTGAAGTTACACAAAAGAGGGTATATAAAGTAAAATAAAAAGGAGGAAAGTTTCATCTTTGCTGCGGAATCCAAAACGCGGAAGATGAAATAAAACAAATTGTGGTGGGCCTTTTTCACGTGAAGCTTACCGAATAAAGGAGCGGTGGGCCCAAGTCAACTATTTGACCTTGGGCACACGAATTCTTTAATTAGTGGCTTGCGTGAGCGGCTTAAAAGAAAACCTACGAAAGTGAGAAGCAGCACGCCGCCGAGAAGAAAGAAGCCGCACGTCCACCGTTTTTTGAAGCCGCAAGCCGCGGAAGCTTTGAAGAAATACGTGAAACCGTACGTTCTAATTTTGATGTACATAAAGCATTTTGTTTTGAGTTTAAATATGCGGTAATTTTGCGTCGTGAGTTTATACTCTTGTTTATTTATAAACATTTTTGTGTTTTGGATTAAATCTAGGTGTAGGGAATACTTAAGCATTTAAGCGATTTTAAACTCTGATTTTTCGATTTTAGTGAATTATTTGTTGCTGACTCTTCTTGTGAACGTAGGTACTGATACTCGGATCAAACAAAATAAATTTATGATATCCTTATTTTTCTTGTTTATTTCTCTTGCAACTTCGTTGACGTAAATTGCAAGATCCTGTCGTTTCTGTGTATTATATCCCAACAATTAGTATTAGAGCTTGGGATTGGATTTCTTAATTGTGATTTGGAGCTTTTGCTTGTCTGATTATTGATTATTATGTGGAAATTCTGTTACTACAATTATATTTGAGAGGAAATCTAAAATTGAGAAATTTAATGGGAGCAACAACTTTTTTGTTATGGAGCATCAAGATGCGGGCTATTGACAACATAAGGTTTGGCCAAGATACTAGATAGTGAAGATGAGTTGCTGATTATAATGAAAGCTTTTGAGAGGGTAGAGCTAATGGAAAAAGCAAATAGCACGATTCTGTTAAATTTGTCGGATGAAATCTTAATAGAGGTTGTTAAGAAGAAGGATGCCGTAACATTATGGGCAAAACTTCAAGCATTCTATGTGAAGAAATGTTCGAACAATCGCTTGTACATGTTGAAGAAGATGTTTCAATTTAGATATACTGAAGGTACGTCTATCAGAACCCACCTAGATGAATTTAATAAACTCATGTTGGATTTGAAGAACATCGGTAAGATACTTGATGATGAAGAACAAGTCATGATATTGTTAGCCTCTTTACTAGAGTTATGTTTTCATCGTACAGTTGTTGGATTGTCTATTTTTTCCACTCTCTAGCTTTTGTATTGATCAGTTCAAACACTATGATAGGCTCTGTTTGGTTTGCTTGTCCGCCAATTACCCCCTGCATTAGCCATTTGTCTTCTTGAATACGAATAGATTTGCCATCCCTTGCTGACCATTTGATGTTGTCTGTGATTGTGTCTCTGCCAAGCAATAAACTCTGCCAGCTCCATGATGGCCGTTGGCCCTTACAAGCTGTCTAGATATCACCAGTTGGGAAATAGACCCCTTTCAGCACTAGACTCCACAGGGCCGGAGGAGAATTAGCTAATCTCCAAATTTGCTTGCCAAGCATGGCACGATTAAAGGTAAACAAATCTTTAAAACCTAGCCCACCTTCATCCTTTCGGGTTTTCAATACTTCCCAATTTTTCCAATGCATCCCTTGCTTAGCATCACCTTTCTGCCACCAAAATGATGCAATTCGTTTTTCTATGGATCTGCAAATAGACACTGGCAGCTTGAAGATGGACATCGCATAAGTAGATATGGATTGCGCTACACTTTTTATCAAAACCTCCTTTCCTGCCTTGGTAAGTAGCTTTTCTTTCCAGCCTTCTAACTTTGTGTTTACCCTGGCTAATATCCATGCAAATAGTTCTTTCTTGGATTGACCCCATTCCGTGGGGATGCCCAAATATTTTCCAGTTTTCTCAAAAACAGGGACTCTCAGTTCTGTGGCCATGTTTCTTTTCAATAGTTGAAGGCAGTTTGCACTAAAGTAAACCCCTGATTTGTTTAAATTAATTACTTGTCCCAAGGCATAGCAATATTGTTTAAGTATAAGTGCTAAATTCTGACATTCCATGATAGTTCCATCCATAAAGAATATAACATCATTAGCAAAAAGAAGGTGTGATAGCTTAGGACAGAACCTGTTAATTTGTATGCCTTTGATGCTGCCATCTTCTATTACTTTTTTCATCAGCCAAGTTAGGACATTGGAAATCAAGATGAATAAATAAGGCGAGAGAGGATCACCTTGTATGAGACCTCGCGAAGGATAGAAGAATGAGGTAGGTTCACCATTAATCTTCACACTAAAAGAAACTGTGGATATACACTGCATAATTAGTGACACCCACTTAGCACAAAATCCCATATGCAACATACAATCCCGTACAAAATCCCATTCAATTCTGTCATATGCTTTCTGCATGTCGAGCTTTAATATGGCCTGATGTTTTGTCTTTCTCTTTGTAATGCGCAGCTGGTGCAGGACTTCCTGCACTATGAAAATGTTGTCTTGAATTTGCCTACCCTGAACAAAGGCATTCTGCTCTGGTTCAATAATAAGTGGCAGCCACTTCTTTAATCTGTTTGCTAGGATTTTTTATATAACTTTGTAATTGAAATTGCATAGACTAATAGGTCTGTATTGGCTAATGTTCTTAGGGTTTTTGACTTTAAGGATCAAGGAAATATGTGTTTGACTTTTCTAAGATAATATTCCAATCAAAATATGCACAATCAAATTGAAATATACGTGTAATCTTTAGATATATGTATAATTAACACAATATCCACCCAGTTGTATGTGGGAAGGGGTCCATATCAACTTACATTCTTTTTTTCCTTCTTCTACA
Source organism: Eucalyptus decipiens (assembly GCA_014182575.1). Lineage (NCBI taxonomy): Eukaryota > Viridiplantae > Streptophyta > Magnoliopsida > Myrtales > Myrtaceae > Eucalyptus > Eucalyptus decipiens. The sequence goes on from CM024613.1 coordinate 35,990,624, forward strand.
AACTTGATTTTTCCTTAGCATATAGCTTCTTTTACCGCTTTTCTAAAAACGTTGCAATAATTGGTGTTATGGCTCCACAAATGGTGCCATTTTGTTGGCCATTTCCTCTTTGCTTGGAATCGTTTGACCCTTGATTAGCCTTATTACTCCATCTTTAACAAGGAGGTCAAAGATTTCATCCAACTTGTTATATCGAACAAATACCTCTGCGTATCTTTGGCTCTCATCCTCGCCATTTCTCTAACTCGGGCAAGCTTCAGAACCTGAAAAACGTAGGACTTGTCCAGCGTCATCTGGGCAACTACAATTTCGGTAGCCTCTTCTTGGTTGCTTTCCTCCTTAGAATTATCATCTCGATCATACAGTGCCATATTTTGCTTGTAATCCATATATGGCTTCTTTTCCTTCTCTTTTCACAAATTCTCATATTGCGTAGCGAAAGAGGTTAATGGAAATAGTTCTGTGAACTTTTTCCCTGCAAAATGTTCTTTTAGAATGAATTTGAGACCATTCTTAGCCATTTCGGCGACTTCTTTCTCTGGAAGAAAGAACAAACACTGGTTTCTCATCTTCTTAAATTGGGCGATATACTAATCTACGGTCTCATTATTATACTGTTTAACGATTGCAAGATCCGCTAGGGTTGTTTTGGGGATTGGTCTGTAAATCTGGATATGGAACTTACCCTCCATATCCTCCCAATTTTGGACAAAATTTGCTGGGACTAGTGTACCAAATAAAGGCCGTCTTTGACAACGACAAAGGAAACAATCTTGATTTCATTCTACCATCATTGTTAGTGTCCCCACATTGCGCTGTGAACTTACTATTATGTTCCACTGTTGACTGGTGATCTTCTCAAGTAAAAACAATGAAGTCTGGCACCTTGTATCCCCGCGGATTTTGGATATTGTAGTACGGTTTGTGATACATCGGTGTGGGTACACCTCCTTCCAAATCCATGCGTTGCATCACTAGGCAAGTTGTTTGTTCAATAACACGCTGGTCCCATGATGGATCTTGCACTTGATTAACCTAATTAAATTGCCCCATAGGCGGCGAAGTAAGGAACATGAGCTATAAAATCTCTCTGACCCTGAGGCCGATACGGTTGATATTGTAACACCCCGAACCCTTCGCAGGTCGTTAACAGTGCCGATGTTACATCTTTCATCATCTCTATCTCTTGGCTAAATTAAGCCTTGCCAGATTACAGGCATTTTTTTTTTTTTTAAAAGCGGTCCCATGCGCGACTCATAGCGGAAGCAAATAAAACATCACCATCTATCCCCCTACCAATCCATGATACAAATACACACCAACTAAACACCACGATTTTTATAAACAGTGTTGACGCTTTGCTTACATACATATAGCGAGATGGGGTTTCTCCTCGGGTCGGTACAAAAGAAACAGAAAAGGTAAGGACTCTGCCATGTCCTTCCTAAAATCTCAAAAAGGAACTCCGACCTCTAACATCATATGAGCACAAAACCCTCCCATCACGAGCGTCAACTATCTATATCAAAAAGTGGTCTAGCTCCTACTCCTCGCGCGATCTCACACCCATCCGGTGCGTCGCCAGTGGTGGCGGCGGCAGCATCCCCGCATCACTCCATCCCGTCGTATGTGCACGGACAAAAACTCTTGTATGACCGGGCCCCCAGCCAGGCCGATATCATACATGACTAAGTATCGTACTCGGATAAAAGTCAATCCGGGTACCGAGGGACAGTCTATCTCAGTCATCTCCACCTCGACGTCAGACGGAATACCGTAAAACACGCCACGCGAAACAGCAGGCAGCGGCATAGTGCTAATCTGAAATGTTATCCCCAAAAGGGGTGAGTACAACCACTCAGCAGATAGGGAAATCCAATAACAATTCAGTGCACCATGCATACCATCATACAATGCAGGCATTTCTTACCTTTTTCGATGTCAAGCCTATTCATGCATCATCATGGCATACGTATCATCATCATGGCATCTCATATATCATTAACCATGCATCACCATGCATATCACATCATATCATCATTGGCCATGCATCACCATGCATATCACATCATCATTAACCATGCATCACCATGCATATCACATCATATCGTCATTGGTCATGCATCACCATGCATATCACATCATCATTAACCATGCATCACCATGCATATCACATCGTATCATCATTGGCCATGCATCACCATGCATATCACATCATCATTAACCATGCATCACCATGCATATCACATCATATCATCATTTTTCACTTTTATTTATCAATTGATCCCACATTATCTTTTCTCAATTCATCAATTCCACCATCATCATCCTCCCTTCGGGCAGAAACCTCCGACAGGGATCCCAGTATCCCGGCCATCTCATGGCCACTTTGGGCTTCCGGCCCCCACATTCCGGGCATCTCGCACCTCAACTAGCATCACGAGGAACCTCCCTTCGGGCAGAAACCTCCGATAGGGACTTCCGGTCTTTACCCTTCTAACCGGGGATCTCGCACCCTAATCCTGGCATCGCGAGTCACTCCCTTCGGGCAGAAACCTCCGACAGGGACTTCCGGCCCCCCACATTCCGGGCATCCTGAAACTCCCAGGGAATCTCTGGAATTATGCCACTTGGCCACCAGACATCAACCTCCGCCACATCCTCTTACTCACATACCACTTCCACATTTTATCATTCTTTTTATCTCATTATTTCATGGCATATGATTCACACACATGCGTCACATTTTCATGATCATTCATGCATCAATGCCATATAGCAATGCATCATAATTCACGATCATTCATACATCAATGTCATATAACAATGCATCATAATTCAATAGAGCTCATGGCCACTAAAATAATCCACTTTTATTTTATTATTATTTTATTATATTATTATTTTAATATTATATTTATTTATTTCCATAAATAAATATTATCTTTAATATTTATGATTTTTCCAAAAATCATGAAAATCAAACAATCATTAAACAACTAATTAGAATCACAATTTCACACAATTTCATGGCCAAATTTGCATTTCACATAGTTTCCCAAATTTCCACCAAATACACTTAATATTCGGATATTGGCCAGATTGCACAGTTTTCGGATTAATTCAATTAAAATATTCATATGACCTCTGAAAATTCCCAAATTTTACAGGGTGATAGCCAACACATTTTCGTACCTTTTTCATGAAGAAAACTAAGCCAAATTCTTTATAGATTAGTTTATAAAACTCCATGAAGCTTCTGGAACCTCTACCGTTTCGTCCAGAACACACATCACCGAAAAACTTAGATTTGACCCATTAAATCTCTTTCGTTTCTTCTGAAATTCGAGTATGTTATGTACCAATGTCTCCTTTACAAGTTTCATGAAGAGATCTAGGTTAAATAACCAAAGCATGATCCTCTTTTAAGTCCTTGAAGTCTCGGGTATCTCGGTATACTTCAACAGAACCATCGTCTCCAAGATCTAGACGATTTACTAGGCTACACTCATTTTTTTCTCCTCAAATTTGAGTATGTTGTAGTTTAGGATGTTACCTACAACTTCCATGAAGACAACAAAGTGAGATTTCCAACATAAAACCAACATGCAACCAAGAAATCATCAAGAGGTCAGTAGGAAATTCGCAGATCTAGAACCTCCGTATAACAAGGCATTTGACCCCTCATATCACCTTCGTTTTCCATGAAATTTGAGTATGTCATACCTCAAGATGTTAGCTTCAACTTTCATGAAGACACCGAAGTCAAAATCACACTCCAAACCCACATGCAAGCTCGACCAAGAAACTGTCTACCACAAACCGAACGGAAACAGCCACAATACATGAACATATGCAACCCTTGCTTGGTATTTCGCCTAAATCACCCCAAAAACTTAACATGCAAACACCAAAAACAACATGCAAGAGAAGTCATAGACCCCCACTTGCCTTCAAGATGAACACACAGCAACACACGGCGGCGTAAGGCGGCGTAGGACGGTCGGACAAGGCGGCGATCGGCGAACGGGCGGCTCCTCCTTCCGGCTCCGCCTCCTTCCCTCTCGGTTCCTCTCCTCTCTCTCTCGAATTCTCTCCCTCACTCTCTCTCCTTGGATGAAAATGGAGCAAAGGGTCCGGCCACTCTCTCTCCTAACCCCTTTTATACTCCTCTTAGGCCATCATTTGCAATGATTAACCCACCTATCCAATGGCCAATGCATGCCCATCATCTTTGCCACTTGTAATTTCTATTTTGAATTCAATTTGGGCTTAATGGGCTTGGGCTTAGGCCCAACCGGCCATTCCCCTTTGGGCTGGTCGACAGCCACCTCTTGGGCCCAATGGGCCGACTAGCTTGGCCCACCAAGCTTGAGGCTAATGGGCTCAAGGCCCATTCCGAAAATTAGCCCTTTTTCCCTTTTTTTTTTTTTTTGAAATTCCTTCTATAATATTTTTAAATTCCAATTTCCATCTTGGCCAAAGTCTTGGAATATTTTTAATTATTGAAATTCAAATCATATGGCCAAGCATTAATAAATTAAATTTAAATTTCCACAATCACAAGCACAATTCATCAAATTAAAAGACAAATTGGCTAAAGCATAGGCCATAAAATTCTATCACCTAATTAAAGACATTTGACACACCTTAAGGCTTGACTTTGAATTTCCGGGATGCCACAGATATCCTGGGATGGGAATAGTGTATTGAGCGGCTGAGTTCCAACTCCTTTAATGTCTATTCCCGACACCCAAGAATTCGGAAAACCGGATTCGACACTAAATCGAACCCCTAAAACGAATGCGGAAGATAAGCCCGGAAACTTCCACCACCGAAGGAGGTGTATCACCGATCCTAAAGCACACCACGGATTCGAGCGTACCTTGTTAGCCACTATATGATTTAAACACCGACGTCTCCGATAAGAGGAAGAGAATTTGGCCATGTTCGATCCGATGATGACAATTAAACTTGGAAGGGAGAAGAAAGTTGCCTTGTGCTTACTATTTTTCTATTTGAGGAGAGAGGTTTGAAAGAGAGGGAGATGTACGTACGTTAATGCCAAAGGTGCGTTCTCCCTCTCTTTCCTCCCTTATATATATGTCCCTCCAAAAAAACAATTAACGTGCCCCTTCATCCATGGGCCCTAATCTTGTGGGCCGGGCTTTTTAGGCCCAACATGGGCGGACGGGCCTTAAGCCCATCACTAATAAAACCATCATCTCCCACTCGCACAAGGTGGGCCGAACATGATTCTCTTTATCTCTGTTCAACATTCATACCGGTGAATAATCCGTGCGACCAGCATACTTTGAGAGCTCGTTGCTATACATCGTTAGGAATATATAACAGCTCATAATGGGCATCACACTCGAGTAGATTTAGTATGCAGTTCCCTAGATCGATCGATCACATTTATATCTCTCTTGATCTCTTTTTAAATAATGATATATATATTGTATTCACAATTATGATTATCCCAATGATTAGTCATAGTCATAATTAACCGGTGAATACAAAACTACAATGTGATTCTCCAAAATCGATCTTCCTCTTTCCTTCAAACTCTCAATTTCAGTTCAGCTTGCTTTTTTAGAAATGTCCCATTAGATCGAATCAAACTCATGACCATTGGCAACATCATAAGATAGCAAACAATGAATAGAAATCTTGAGAATAAGTAAGAGTCATGAGGGGACTAAAAATTGAGGAACTCTTTTCCTCAAGAGTCTCAACGACATAAAAGTTGAGATCAAACTTTTGCCACTCTTATTGGTCGTTTCATGCATACGTAGTATGAAATATGTATTACGGTATTAACTCATTTCCCATGGAGCGTATGTCTACACCTTCAATACCGTATAGATGATAGTTCAGACATACCCAATGTCTAACTTGAGTTCACGTATCTACTCATTCACAAAATTCATTAGAACTCACATCTGGCATCATAGACAGATAAAGTAAAATATATGGGTTATTTTACTTTCGGACATAGTAAGTATTATGTCCTCATCTTAACACCCAGTTAAGGCGACATATGTATTTTAAGCTTGAGCTCTCGATTATCACCTAGATAATAAGCTTAAAACAGTCTCATCTCTATTTATCACATAGTAAATAGAGACAATTACCCGTGTGAGTGGGCTAATCTTATATATGTCCGACATACTTTCTCAACTTAAAGCAATGCACTGAGCATTAAGATGCATAAAGATCAAACAAAGATTCATAGGCATTAATGATGAAAACACAAATTCATCAAATGTGAACACTTAGGGAAATTATAATATTCAGTACATCAGCCTCTACGCAATCCTAGAAATTTCATATGGCCACAAAACACATCTCTAGGTATTGGCTTTGTCATAGGATCTGCTACCATTCTATGTGTAGTATGTACTCTACGTTCACATCTTTTCGTGCAATCATATCTTTAACAAAAGTTATATTTGGTATCTATAGGTTTGATCTTGCCATGATATTTTGGATCTTTGGTGTATACTTTTGCTGCTTGGTTATCACAGTTAACCAACAATTAATCTGCAGCACTTCCAATAACACCTAAATGATCCAAAAAATCTCTTAAGCCAAACATCTTCTTATACTGCTGCTGATAATGCCACGAACTCAACTTCTATCGTGGACAAGGCTATATATGTTTGTTTCTTACTGCTCCAACATATGGTGCCATTATTCGGTAAGAAAACAAACCCATAGGTAGATTTTCTTTCATTTAAATCTCCTCCATAATCAACATCAGAATAGCCTTAGAGTCGCAGATCCTTTCCTTAATAACTCAGTATATAATCAGCAGTCCCCTTTAGATACCTCAGTATTCTCTTAACGGCTTTCCAACGTGCTTGACCTAGATTGGATTGGTATCTACTCACCATTCCAACTGCAAAACATATGCCAGGTCTTGTATATATCATAGCGTACATCAAGCTTCCAACAACACTAGCATAAGGAACATGTTTTCATTTGTTCATTCTCTTATGGAGTCATTGGACACAATCTGTGGCTCAATCCTTCACCTTTTGCAATAGGAGTATCCATGGGTTTACAATCTTGAAATCTTAACTCCAAGAATGTATGCAACATCACCCATGTCTTTCATCTCAATGTTGGAAGATAAACAACTCTTGACAGTATTAACAAACTCCATATTACTTCCGACAATTAGTATATCATCAACATATAATGATATGATCACAAATTGATCCTTGGATCTTTTGATATATACACAATGATCCTCATCTACCATTGTAAAGTCATATGCCATTATGGCATTATGAAAACGTATATACCATTGTCTCGACCACTGCTTAAGGTCGTATATCGATCTCAAAAGTCGACATACATTTTCTTCTTGGCCTTTCACTATGAAACCAACAGGTTGTTCTATATATACTTCTTCCTCTAATTCTCCATTGAGGAAAACAGTCTTTACATCCATTTGATATAACTCAAGATCCATATTAGCCACTATTGTCAGAATAATGCGAATCGAGGTAAATCTCACTATAGGAGAAAATGTTTCTTCATAATCAATTCATTCATGTTGATTATACCCTTTCGCCACAAGGCGAGCCTTATGCCTTTCTATCGAGCCATCAGCTTTTCGCTTTATTTTGAGAACCCACTTGTTCCCAATAGCTTTGCGTCCTTTTGGAAGATCAACTAGTTCCTAAACTTGGTTTGACTTCATTGACTCCATTTCCTCTTCCATTGCATGAATCCATTTTTCCTTACTAGGGCAATTTAGAGCCTCATTAATATTTCTTGGCTCATCCTCATCTTGTGGAGCAATCATAAAAGTTTCCCCTTCAATGTCAAAACGTCGACGGGGAATACTTTGGCGACTTGTTCGCCGTATGGGAGATTGTACACTTTGCACATCATTCCCATTATGCTCCCACTTGGATTAGATAATGATGACGTCGTCTCATCATGTGATTGTAATCGAGAATGAGTTGAATTCAATTCATCATTTCTCATATTACTCCCACTTAGACGAACTACACTAATATCATTATCTTGATCCAATGTTTCAAATAGGAAGTAATCTTCCCCTATTTCGCCCTTCTTAGGAAATTCATCCTCTAAGAATGTGACATCTTGTGATTCAAATTCAGTTATACTCCCACTTTCCTGCTCACTTATGAACACATACCCTTTCGAGTGTTCGCAGTATCTCATGAAAATACTCTTATTTCCTTTGGGACCCAATTTCCCAAATTTGTGAGAGGACTCATGAGAATAGGCAGCACAACCCCATGACTTAAGAAAACTTAAGTCCGGTTTTCTACTTGTCCATAACTTATATGGAGTGGAAGCAACTGATTTGGAAGGCACCCGGTTAGGTATATAGGCAGCAGTTAACAACGCATCACTCCAAAAAGTGATAGGTAAGTTAGCATGCGCCGTCATGGATCTAACCATTTTCAGTAGGGTTTTGTTTCTTCTCTCCATAACACCATTTTGTTTGAGGAGTATATGGAATAGACAAATGTCTTTCTATTCCTTTTTCATCACTTAATTTTCTAAACTCATAAGATAAATATTCTCAAACTCGATCGGATCTTAATACTTTTATTTTCTTGTCTAATTGATTTTCTACCAAGTACATAAACCTTTTGAAACAACTTAATGCTTCAGATTTATGAGAAATCAAATAAACATATCCGAATTGAGTATAATCATCTTTAAAAGTGATGAAATAAACAGCCACATGCATTCCTCTCACATTCATTGAACCACGGACGTTAGAATGGATTAAATGCAGAGGAAATTTAGCTCTTTTATCTTTTCCAAATGGTTTCCTCGTCGTTTTCCCTACTAGGCAATGCTCACATATGGGCAAATCGACTCTTTCAATGTTACCCAACAAGCCCTCTTTGGCTAGTCTATTCATACGTTGTTGGCCAATATGACCAAGTCTAGCATGCCACATAATCACATCATTATCATATGAAGTAGAAGACATAACAAATATTGACATCACCACAGTCAACATTTTGTATAATAAAACCATCCAGAAAGTGACCACAACCATAGTAGTTTGTATCCAAATACAAATCTACACCTCTATTATGGAAGTTCACACTAAAACCAAGCTTAATCAACACCAAGACAAACACTAAATTTCGACGAATTTCCGGAGCATATAGAACATCATGTAGGAACAAGGTGCGTCCACCACGCATGTTCAATTGGCAGGTGCCAATCCCTTTAACTTCATCTCTGGAGTTATATCCCACATAGATCCACTTAGTTCCAGTAGGTACTCGTCGGAATTCCACGAAGGATTCTCTATCCTTCGCTACATGGTCTGTCGCTCTTGAATCTACAGTCCACAAATGATTGGATTCAGCTAATAATGCAGAACTTGACACATAAGCAAAGTTCTCAAATGTACAAGAGGTGTTTACCTTTTTGGCTCACAACGAGTTGCGAGCATAGTGACCCTTCTTGTCACAATTGTAACACCTCACCCTTGACATTTTCTTCACTTGAGGACGTTTTCCTCTCTTGTGTTGGTTAACTCTTGATTTCTTGCAATAAGGACTTGATCCTTTGCATTCCCACATATTGAACGAATCAATACGTTTGCGCTTAGAGCTCAAAGCCCTTTCTGAGCTAGAACCAGCATTGACAATGTCTATTTTCGGCTCAAATGCCGTTAGGCGGTCCTCTACTAGCTCAAGGTGGCGCATGGCATCCTCAAGATCTTCCATAACATGGTCAAGAGCTTCTAGTGCTTCTTGCTTTTCCAGCACATATTGAATCTTCATATTCAATATTTCACAATTGTTGCCGTTCATATCAGCAATTACGTTCTTAGTTGCTGAAACCATCGATCTGAACACATCATACATATATGCACGAATAATTAATGCCTATCATTTATGCATCCACTTTGCACAGACCCATCATATCAATGAATAATTTCAAATAAGGTTCCAAAATCAAAAGGTCACTATGTTTCCAATCATCCTCCAAAAACCCCAACTTAAAACTATTATTAATATAATTGTCTTATGCAAAATAAATTCTACGAAGTTACAAAAACTTCTATGAACTATTCACAGCAGTCAACAATAACAGAAAGCAAATAATATTTGACATCCAATAGAATAACAATGCTTTCACATAATACAACTAACTATTACACTAAGCAATATATTCAAAGGAAACATATCAACATAGAAAGAGATATTCACACACAAAAACATCTCAAACTAATCTACGAAATAAACAAGGAATGTCCCTTCTAATCTATCAGTCAAAATATCTAAGAAATTTGAAGGCACATTTGCCAACCATGGAAAAACTTTTGGAGAGCTTTCATGTCGCCTCCAAGGCACATTCACTTTACGCCATGTGGCGATCAATCTAAGGGTTGAAGTTTTGGTTAACTCAATCCTATAGTACTCTTTAACAAAAGCTACCACTAGCCTCCTATAACCCGGGACCACGTTGACCTTCCATAGCCGATCTAACACTGCTTGCCATTCAGGTGGAAGAGTGTTAATCAAAGCCGGCACCTTCTCAAAATCCGGCATAAGATAACCATTCCAGATGATTTCTTGTATCATCTGATTGACCCTGACCACATGTGATACTAAATCACCGTCATGCCACCGATAATTAGCTAACTCTGTCATCAGCCTTTTAAGTCTTGCACTTCCCTCGTCCGTTCTCGGGATTGCAGGTATCCGTGCATAACGCATCATAGTTCCTGCAACAAATGCAGAACTAAAAATGGATCACTTATAATCCATAATGTACATAAGGGAAAATACATAATTTTTCATGATTCATGCAACAAATGCAGAATAAACAATGGATTACATATAACCCACATAGACATAATTGAAAAAAGAAACAAATTCCTCTTCTTCTTTTTTTTTTTTTTTTGGGTCAACGGTCAACGGTCGTCGGTCAACGGTCAACGGTCAACGGGTCAATAGGGGCGGGTCGGGCGGGCGGACCAAGGCCGGACCGGTTGGACCGGAACGGGCCGGGCCGGATTGGCCGGGACGGGGCGGGTCGAACCGGACCGGCACGTGCCTCGCGCGTGCGCGCGTGCGCGGGTCGGATCTTGGGTCGGGTCAGTTCGCCTGTCGGGTCGGGTCGCCGGCTAGTGATCGGCCGGCCAACTGTCATCGGGGATGACGTCATCGATGACATCATCCCAACGGTTACCGACCATTAGGTGATGTCATGGTGACGTCAGCACGCGCCGGTTCGCCGATCGTCGGCGCGCACGTGCCGGTTCACCGATCGGCGCGTGTTGCGCATGCGATGGCCGAGCCAGCACTTCGGGCGCGTCGCGCCCACGCGCAGCGGCTTCTGGCCGCGCGTGTGGGCGCGTCCGGCATCACCCGGCGACGCACGACACATTGACGGACTCGTCTCGACGAGCTCTTTCACCCTATGTTATCAGAAATCGATTTCGACTTACGGAAACTCGGAAAAATGGACGAACAGTGCTCGAGTGTCGGGATTTTTCGCCCCGATCTATGTCGGCCGATTATTTTCTCAAAAAGTCAATCAAAAAACATGAAAGGGGTCGGGAAAACATAAACTAGGGCTCTGATACCAATGTTGGGATTGTCGGATTCCCAAAAACCGGATTCGACACTAAATCGAACCCCTAAAACGAATGCGGAAGACAAGCCCGGGAAAAACATGTATCATCGATCCTAAAGCACACCACGGAATCGAGCGTACCTTGTTAGCCATAGATTAAACACCAATGCCGATAAGAGGAAGAGAAAACCGATCCCGTTCGATCCGATGACATCGATTGGTCTTGAAGGGAAGATGGCGTCGCCTTTAGCGTTTGTTTTTCTCTTGGAGGGAGAGAGGGAGAGGAACGTACGTAATGATACCAAAAGGTGTGTTCTCCCTCTCTTTCCTCCCTCTCTTCCCCTCCTACCCCATTCATATACGTAGGCCCCATGGGCGGATAGGCCAACTTAGGCCCATCACATAAAAATCACTTCCTTTGAAACGTCAAAGTTGCGCCAATGTTGACCTTCATCCATTCGATTCCTTTGATCGAGGCCCTAGTGGTTGTCCTTCGAGGTATTGTGGTCTCTTGATTCTTGGGCTTCCTTCCGAACGCGATGGCCTTTGGGCATATACTAAAAAGATGGGCGGAAATACCCTTCACGGGCTTTTTTGTGCATATGGAATTCTGCCCACTCACAGTAAATACAAGAAAGGAAACAAAAACCACGTGCCAAACTGACAAGATAACATTACTAGTGGTTACTATTTCAAATCTAAATTATTCCCAGGACATTCGGAATGTTTTCCAATAATTGCATGGTGTCATCCACAAGGTGGTTGAAGCTTGGTGTTTTGAATAACGGATCTCCGAAAACCGGATTCGACACCGAATCGAACCCCTAAATCAATGCGGAAGACGAAGCCCGGGAAAAACACGCATCACCGATCGTAAAGCACACCACGGATTCGAGCGTACCTTGTTAGCCACAGATTAAACACCAAACGCCAATGGAGGAAGAGAATCCGGTCGAATCGATCCGATGAAGCCTTGAAGGGAAGGAATTGGAAGCCGTATGCCTACTGTCCTTTTGGGAGAGAAAACGCGCGGGAGAGGAAACGTAATTCTGATTCAACGTACGTGACTTTCTCTCTCTCTCTTCCCTTTTATACCCCCTTCTTTCCACGGGCCCTACTCCCGTGGGTCGGGCTTTCTGGGCCCAACTTGGGCGGACGGGCCTTAAGCCCAATTACTAATAAATCCTTCATCTCCCACTCGCACATGGTGGTCCAAAACCAACATGGGCGGACATGCCCTACTTAGGCCCATCAGAGAATAATCCATCATAGACTCTCTCTTAACATGGTGGGCCGAACAGAATTCTCTTTACCTCTCTTCAACATTCATACTGGTGAATAATCCGTGCAACCAGCATACTTTGAGAGCTCGTTGCTATACATCTGTTAGGAATATATAGCATCTCATAATAGGCGTCACACTCCGAGTAGATTTAGTATGCGGTACCTAGATCGATCGATCACATTAATATCTCTCTTGATCTCTTTTAAACATGATATATACATTGTATTCACAATTACAATTATCACAAAGACAATCATAATTGGTCGACCAATGAATACAAAACCACAATGTGATTCTCCAAAATCGATCTTCCTCTTTTCTTCAAACTCTCAATTTCAGTCCAGCTTGCTTTTCTAGAAATGTCTCATTAGATCGAATCAACTCATGACCATTGGCAACATCTTAAGATAGCAAACACTAAATAGAAATCTTGAGAATAAGTAAGAGTCATGAGGGGACTAAAAATTTAAGGAACCTTTTTCCCTCAAGAGTCTCACACGTCATAAAAGTTGAGATCAAACTTTTTGCCACTCTTATTGGTCGTCTCATGCATACGTAGTATGAAATACGTATTACGGTATTAACTCCTTTCCCATGGAGCGTATGTCTACTATTTTCAATACCGTACAGATGATAGTTGAGACATACCCAATGTCTAACTTGAGTTCACCTATCTACTCATTCACTAAATTCATCAGAACTCACATCTGGCATCTTAGACAGATAAAGTAAAATATGTGGGGTATTTTACTTTCGGACATCATAAGTATTATGTCCTCATCTTAACACTTAGTTAAGGCGAAATGCGTATTTCAAGCTTGAGCTCTCGATTATTACCTAGATAATAAGCTTAAATACAGTCTCATCTCTATTTATCACACAGTAAACATAGGCGATTATCCGTGTGAGTGGGCTAATCTTATATCTGTCCGGCATACTCCTCTTAACTTAAAGTAATACACTGAGTATTAAGATGCATAAAGATCACATAAAGATTCATAGGCATTAATGATGAAAACACAAATTCATCAAATGTGAACACTTAGGGAAATTACAATATTCAGTACATCACCCTCTACGCAACTCTAGAGATTTCATATGGCCACAAAACACATCTCTAGGTATTGGCTTTATCATAGGATCTGCTACCATTCTATGCGTAGTATGTACTCTAAGTTCACATCTTTTCGTGCAACCATATACTTTACAAGATTATACTTGGTATCTATATGTTTGGTCTTGCCATAATATTTTGGATCTTTGGTGTACTCTTTCGCTGCTTGGGTATCACAGTTAACCAATAATGGATCTACAACACTTCCAATAACACCTAAATGATCCAAAAAAAAAAAAAAAATCTCTTAAGCCAAACACCTTCTTATACTACTGCTAATAATGCCACGAACTCAACTTCTATTGTGGACAAGGCTATACACTTTTGTTTCTTACTGCTCCAACATATGGTGCCATTATTCGATAAGAAAATAAAGCCAGAGGTAGATTTCCTTTCATTTAAATCTCCTCCCCAATCAACATCATAATAGCCTTAGAGTCGCAGATCCTTTTCCTCAATGACTCAACATATAATCAGCAGTCCCCTTTAGATACCTTAGTATTCTTTTAACGGCTTTCAATTGTGCTTGACCTAGATTGGATTGGTATCTACTCACCATTCCAACTGCAAAACATATGTCAGGTCTTGTACACATCATAGTGTACATCAAGCTTCCAACAGCACTAGTATAAGGAACATGTATCATTTGTTCCTCCTCTTGTAGAGTCCTTGGACACAATCTATGGCTCAATCCTTCACATTTTGCAATAGGAGTGTCTATGGGTTTGCAATCTTGAAATCTTAACTTCAAGAATGTATGCAACCTCACCCATATCCTTCATTTCAAAGTTGGAAGATAACCAATTCTTCACAATATTAACAAACTCCATATTACTTGCGACAATTAGTATATCATCAACATATAATGATATGATCACAAATTGATCATTGGATCTTTTGATATATACACAATAATTCTCATTAATCACTGTAAAGTCATATGCCATTATGGCATTATGAAAAACGTATATACCATTGTCTTGACGACTGCTTAAGGCCATATATCGACCCCCAAAGTCGACATACCTTTTCTCCTTGGCCTTTCACTATGAAACCAGCAGTTTGTTCCATATATATTTCTTCCTCTAATTCTCCATTGAGGAAAGCAGTCTTTACATCCATTTGATGTAACTCAAGATCCATACTAACCATTATTGCCAGAATAATGCGAATCGAGGTAAATCTTACTACAGGAAAAAACGAATCTTCATAATTAATTCATTCCTGTTAATTATACCCTTTCGCCACAAGGCGAGCCTTATGCCTTTCTATCGAGCCATCAGCCTTTCACTTTATTTTGAGAACCCACTTGTTCCCAATAGTTTTGCGTCCTTTTAGAAGATCAACCAGTTCCCAAACTTGGTTTGACTTCATTGACTCCATTTCCTCTTCCATTGTATAAATCCATTTTTCCTTACTAGGGCAATCTAGAGCATCATTAATATTTCTTGGCTCATCCTCATCTCGTGGAGCAACCACAAAAGTTTCCCCTTCAATGTCAAAACGTCGACGGGGAATACTTTGGGGACTTGTTCACCGTATGGGAAATTGCACACTTAGCACATCATTTCCCATTATGCTCCCACTATGATTAGATAATGACGACGTCGTCTCATCATGTGATTGCAATTGAGAATGAGTTGAATTCAATTCATCACTTCTCATATTACTCCCACTTGGATGAACTACACTAATATCATTATCTTAATCCAAGATTACAAATAGGGAGTAATCTGCCCCTATTTTGCCCTTCTTAGGAATTTCATCCACTAAGAATGTGACATCCTGTGATTCAAATTCAGTTATACTCCCACTTTCCTGCTCATCTATGAACACATACCATTTCGAGTGTTCGGAGTATCTCATGAAAATACTCTTATTTCCTTTATGACCCAATTTCCCAAATTTGTGACAGGACTTATGAGTATAGGCAGCACAACCCCATGGCTTAAGTAAACTTAAGTCCGGTTTTCTACCTATCAATTAACTCATATGGAGTGGAAGTAACTAATTTGGAAGGCACCCGATTAAGTATATAGGCGGCGAGTTAACAACGCATCACTCCAAAAAGTGATAGGTAAGTTAGCCTGCGCCATCATGAACCTAACCATTTCCGGTAGGGTTCTGTTTCTTCTCTCCGCAACACCATATTGTTGAGGAGTATATGGAATAGACAACTGTCTTTCTATTCCCTTTTCATCACATAATTTTATGAACTCATCAGATAAATATGCTCAACCTCGATCGGACCTAAAAAACTTTATTTTCTTGTCTAATTGATTTTCTACCAGGTTCATAAACCTTCTGAAACAACTTATGCTTCAGATTTATGAGAAATCAAATAGACATATCCGAATCGAGTATGATTATCTATAAAAGTGATGAAATAAACAGTCCATTGCCTTCCTCTCATATTCATTGAACCACAGACGTCAGAATGGATTAAACGCAGAGGAAACTCAGCTCTTTTACCTTTTCCAAATGGTTTCATTGTCGTTTTCCCTACCAGGCAATGCTCACATCTGGGCAAATCGACTTTTTCAATGTTGCCCAACAAGCCCTCTTTGGCCAGTCTTTTCATATGTTGTTGGTCCATATGACCAAGTCTAGCATGCCACCATATTCACATCATTATCACATAAAGTAAAAGACGTGAAACAAGGGAATAACATATTGACATCACCACAGTCAACATTTAGTACAATAAAACCATCCAGAAAGTGACCACAACTATAGTAGTTTGTATCCAAATACAAATCTACACCTTTATTACGGAAGTTCACACTAAAAACAAGCTTAACCAACACGAAAACAGACACTTAAATTTTGACGAATCTCCGGAGCATTCAGAACATCTTGTAGAAACAAGGTGCGTCCACCACGCATATTCAGTTGGCAGGTGCCAATCTCTTTAACTTCAGCTCTGGAGATGTTTCCCACATAGGTCCACTTAGTTCCAATTGGTACTCGTCAAAATTCCACGAAGGATCCTCTATCCTTCCTTACATGGTCTGCCGCCCTTGAATCTACGAGTCCACAAAGGATTGGATTCAACCAATCATACTGAGAACTTGACACATAAGCAAAGTTCTCAAATGTACAAGAGGTGTATTACTTTCTTTGGCTCACGACAGTCGCGAGCATAGTGACCTCTCTTGTCACAATTGTAATACCTCACCCTTGACATTTTCTTCACTTGAGGACGTTTTCCTCTCTTGTGTTGGTTAACTCTTGATTTCTTGCAATAAGGACTTGATCATTTGCATTTCCACATATTGAACAAATCAATACGCTTGCGCTTAGAGCTCAAAGCTCTTTCTTAGCTAGAACCAGCATTACAAATGTCCATTTTTGGCTCAAATGTCGTTAGGTGGTCCTCTACTAGCTCAAGGTGGCGCACAGCATCCTCAAGATCTTCCATAATATGGTCAAGAGCTTCTAGTGATTCTTGCTTTTCCAGCACATATTGAATCTTCATATTCAATATTTCACAATTGTTGCCGTTCATATCAGCAATTACGTTCTTAGTGCTGAAAGTATCGATCTGAACACATCAAACATATATGCACAAACAATTAATGCCTATCACTTATGCATCCCTATTTGCACAGACCCATCATATCAATGAATAATTTTAAGTAAGGTTTCAGAATCAAAAGGTCACTACGTTTCCAATCATCCTCCAAAAATCCTAACTTAAAACTATCATTAATATGATTGTCATATGCAAAATTAATTCTATGAAGTTACAAAAACTTCTAAAACTACCCATAGCTAATTACCCACAGCAACCAGCAGTAACAGAAAGCAACAGATAATTGACATACAATTAAAAACAATAATGCTTTCAATTAACACAATTAGGTAGTAAACATTACATAAATATATCCACAAAGCACACTTAACAAATATTAACCAATACAACTAACATCAAGTCAGCACACGAACTGGGAAAGATCATCTTTTGTTCAATTTCTTGATCTTTTCCCTTGAAACAATACGGTAATATTCATTGACAAAATCCATGACAATTTTCTTATAGGAAGCAGCTCTGTTGACATCCCATATGCAATTCAACACATCTTGCCATTCGGGTGGAAGAGTGTTTATGAAAAATCGCACCATCTCGCGTGACATAGGACGACCATTCCATATGACCTGTTGAATTTTCCCGTTGACTTCAAGGACGTGATCAATTAAGTCACCTCTCTCCCATCGATAATCAGTCACCTCAGCTATCAGCTTAGACAGCCTATCCTTTTGTTCATCGGTAACTGCGCGAATAGGTGTGCGCAACCTCGGGAGGCATTGTTCCCGCAACAAATGCAGAACAAAAATAAGGGATTACTTCTAATCCACATATAGACTTAATTGAAAAAATAAACACATTCTTTTCCTTCTTTTTTTTTTGGTCAACGGTCAACGGTCAACGGTCGCCGATCGCCGGTCGTCGGACCGGTCATCCGGTCGAACCGCGTCGGACGAACCGACGCACGTGCCGCGCACGTGCGAGGGCTGACGTCACGCAGACGTCAGTGGCACGTGCCGCGCGCGTGCCAGGGATGACGTCACGCAGACGTCAGCGGCACGTGCTGCGCGTGTGCCATGGATGACGTCATGCAGACGTCAGCGGGTCAGGTCGCCGGTCGGGTCGCCGGCCGGGCCGCCACACGGCCAACTGACGTCACTGTTGACGTCATCGATGACGTCACCCCAGCGGTTACCGACCGTTGGGTGACGTCATGCTGACGTCAGCACGCGTCGGTCTGTGGACCGGCGTGTGACGGTTCGCCGGCCGGCGGCGCGCACACGCCGGTTCGTCGACCGGCGCGTGTTCCGCACGCACCTGGCGATCCAGCGCTGTCGGGCGCGTCGCGCCCACGCGCAGCGCCTTCCGGCCGCGCGTGTGGGGGCGTGCGGCATCGCCCGGCGGCGCTCGACATACCGGCAAACTCGTCTCGACGTCACCTTTCTTCCTATGCCATTAGAATTTGATTTCGAGTTACGCAAACTCGAAAAAAAGGCCGAAAAGCGCTCGGGTGTCAGGATTTCTCGCCTGATCCGTATGGCCGAAGAACTTTTTGCGAAAAATTAACCAGAAACACGATAAACAGATCGGGAAAACGTGAAAGCGGGCTCTGATACCAATGTTGGGAATAACGGATCCCCGAAAACCGGATTCGACACCGAATCGAACCCCTAAATCAATGCGGAAGACGAAGCCCGGGAAAAACACACATCACCGATCGTAAAGCACACCACGGATTCCAGCGTACCTTGTTAGCCACAGATTAAACACCAAACGCCAATGGAGGAAGAGAATCCGGTCGAATCGATCCGATGAAGCCTTGAAGGGAAGAAATTGAAAGCCGTATGCCTCTTTGTCCTTTTGGGAGAGAAAACGCGGGAGGAAAACGTAATTCTGATTCAACGTACGTGACTTTCTCTCTCTCTCTTCCCTTTATACCCCCTTCTTTCCACGGGCCCTATTCCCGTGGGTCGGGCTTTCTGGGCCCAACTTGGGCGGACGGGCCTTAAGCCCAATTACTAATAAATCCTTCACTTGGTATCAGGAAGTGCCTTGATAACTTGTCTATCCCTTACCTTGTTGCTTTTTGAATTGTAGCTGACGTTGAACCATCCGTAACAGCAATCGCGATTATTAACAAATTCCCTTCAAATCTACGGGCTGTCATCTAATGGAGTTGGTGGGCCTTATAGGTTTGGGGGCAGCCCACGAATGTCACATTTTGGTGTTCCTAAATAAAAGGAGTAATCTTTCTATATTTGCTCTTATTCACTTGGAATCCTGACATATCACTTCAGTTTTCACATTCTAGAAAATGGACAAGACGGATCAAACGCATACGTCGGAAGGAAAAAGGAAGTATATGTTCCAAATTAAATTGACTCATTCATGAGCTGATCTAATCACCCTTTCTTGGAAGATGACCGAGAAGGATAATGAAGGGAATTCGCATGAAGACACCTTCAAATTCAAGGAATAAGAGATGTAGAAAGTCAAACCTACCCACCTTCGAAGGAAAACGGAGTCGATTCGTTCCCAATATTAAAACTTTTCTACTTGATGCTTGACATCGTGCTCCCCCTTTTACATAGATCGTGGCAAGCCTGCTGCAAAAGGCTCGGTGATAGAATGAGGAACACTATGGGATCATCCGACTCCGCGAAAAAGGGTGTATCTCGTTCTTTTCTTGACCTCATTCGTTGTGCTAAACTCTTAGTTACTCTCAGCTTGATCCCCACAAAGTGATGACCCCATATTAGAATGGTTGACATATGGATTGTTGTTCTGAAACCCAATGTTAAATCAATTGGGATTATAATTCATTTCTGGATATTAATGATCTGGAAATTAAAAATCAGACAAGATTTAGGATGAATGAATTGTCAGGTCATTGATATATGCATTCTTTTTTGCCAAATTCAATACCGATTAAGTTTAGATTTGTGAATGTGGTCGCTGAATGTAATGGATTAAACTAACAATCAGATTATGTCAGCACCGTATTTTTAGTCTATAGTTAGGCATTCATTATTTTGTAAAAGTGCAAATGATAATAGAAAAATACATAAATAATAAAAATATAGTGGGGTACAATTCATACTCCCCAACGATTGAAAAGCCAGACTGCTTTTATATTTTGGATTAATATTTTATTAGTAATTTGGACTTTAGCTCATAAATAGTGACTGAATATATTGCCTTTTTATTTTATAATGGAGATATGTAAGTGCAATGTGTTAATTGTAATGAAAATTTTTGTTGGACATAATTTTAGTTTAAGGGTGAATCAAAATAAAAACCCTATATTTCGAATTATTTTTGTTGGACATAATTTTAGTTTAAGGGTGAATCGAAATAAAAACCCTATATTTCGAATTATTTTTGTTGGACATGATTTTAGTTTAAGGGTGAATCGGGATAAAAACTCTATATTTCAAATTATTTTTCTCTTTTTTATTCTCTATTTTGTTGTGGAATTCTAACCAAAGAAAAAAAAGTAGTTTAAAAAAAAGAGAGGATAAAACGTGATAAAAAGGGATTTCTTCCCCCCAATTCTCTCTCCATGAAGGTTCGGTTGGTTCTCCACTTAGAGATAGCGAGAGAGAAACTGAGATATTTGGAGTTTCGAGAACCTTCTTCGAGATACCTTTCATCTTCTTTCGCTGACGGACGACCTGCGTCATCGCCGGTGATCGCCCTTTCCACTGTCTCCGAGAAGCTCTCTGTCTTCCCCGGTTTTACCGTCAGTTCAGTGCGTTCGAGAAGTGTGAGCCTTCGTTCGAGGCCTTTTCGCCAGCATCAATCACCATAGATGAGGTATTCAACCGACTCTAGTTGCCGCAGGCCTCATTTCCGAAAGAGAATTAGGATTACTCTGTCTTGCTTCATAGCCGAAGATTTTTAAATGGTCAGATCTCGTTGTGATTTCGATTGTCGATGCTTTCCAGATCTTCCTGGTGCATGCTTGACCAGTAATCGAGACCAAGAATGCCTCCTCGACATGGTAACATTTCAACTCTGTCTTGCCGGTTCTGGTGAATGAAGGAACCGAAATAGCATGTTCTCTATTAAGACCAGGTCTGTTTCGTGTGAGTGTGTCTCATTAATTGCACACATTCTGAAATTATTATGCATGAACCTGGTGTCAAATTCAAGTTCATTACTCCTCGCTCCACTCCTCCGCTGAACACACGTGGCATGTTCGATAAAAATGTTTCCTAGAGGTGATCAAAATACTTCCCGTAATCATTCGATCTGAGGACATACTAGCGATTTCCAAAAGATGTAGTCGAGTCAGTAGCTATTAGACATGATTACATGTGCATTTCATATTGCTGAATCGGGATGATGGATGGTAAACGTCGGCGATAAATGACTGAAGGTGATGGCCGATGGTAGAGGTTGGGTGATGAAGATATGTGATCAACTGTGAAGTAGATATGCTCATGGCTCGATGCTTTGGCATATTGTTTTTTGATTGAAGCATTGTGTGCTCTTGGTCTGTGTTTGCTTTCAAGAAGACGGGCTTAACCTAGTTTTGGTGAGTTGTGGGTTTAATTTGGTTTGGTAGATTTGGGCTTAATTTCGGTTTTAATCGTACTTGTGAGTTTTGGGTCCAATTTGGCCAAATTGGATGTGGATCAGTTTAAGTTTAGTCTAATCACTATTAGGTTAGGCTTGAAGGAAAAGCCCATTCCTTCAATTAGGTCTTTTGTGTTTTCATTGGTCCAACCTTACGTGACCCAAGTCTAACCCTTTTCGAGTCGGGTCCAAAATTCAGCATGTGTCCTCAATTATTATAATAAAAAATAAATACTAATGAAAAAAATAAAAGATTGAAAAAAAATTGGAATATAGTTAGAAAATAGGTCTTAATTAGGTTGTTAGATCTTAATATTTGATCTAGCTTAGTTTCATTAAGTTAGAGATTCATATAGTTAGGATAGTTCTATTTCTTGATCCTTCAGGAAAGCCTTTGTATGATTGATTGATGATTAGTTTATTGGTTAACACCATGAAAACCTTAAATCAATACATTTATGACAAATTTACTAAAAATTAAATTTTTGACTACCAAAAACCCCAAACTGATATATTTGTAGTTAATTTACCTTAAACTAATTTGTCAATCACCAAAAACCTCACATTGGTACACTTGTTATAAATAAATTATTAAACCCAAAATTAGTACACCTGTCAACTATTGAGAGGTGTAATGGATTTTCTGGAAGCCTACTTGTTGGAAATGGACTTCAACGTTAAATGCGTCTCTTGGTAATGCAATGTATTACAATAGTTTCATTCAATGTTAAGTATAATGGAGAAGCTCTCCTTTATTTCCAATCCACACGAGGATTACGAAAGGGAGACCCTCTGTCCCTATACCTATATATTATTGTAGCAAATGTGCTATCTTGTCTCATGAAGAATGCAATGGAGGAGGGTAGATTTAAAGGAATCAAACTCAACAAGGATTGTCCCACATTAACCCATTTTTTATTTGCCAATGACTCCATATTTTTCTTGGAAGGGAGAATCACAAAATGTCAGATGCTTTGTGAAATTTTGAATCTATATTGCTTTGCCACAAGACAGGCCATTAACCTAAACAAATTTGGAGTTTACTTTGGTAATGGTTGCCCTGAAAGTCTAAAAAGAAATTTGGCGCAGGAGTTGAGGGTCCCAAAAATTGAGAAAACAATGGAGTATTTGGGAATTCCATCTAAATAGGGTAAGTCGAAAAGGCAAATGTTTGCATGGATTATGGCACAAGTGAATTCGAAACTAGAGGGATTCAGAACTAGTGGAATAATAAGAAAAACTCATTTCCAAAGCAAGCAAAGAAGTGCTAATTAAGGCAGTGGTGCAAGCTCTACCCCAACATGCAATGTCTATTTTCAAAATATCAGTCTCTATTTGTTGTGCAATCGAGCAAAATTTTTTTTCTTTTTGGTGGAAGAATAGAGACTCAAAAGCTACAATTCACTAGAAAAAATCGGATGTCTTGAAGAAAAGGAAAGACGATGGAAGGTTAGGTTTCAAGGATTTAATCAATTTCAATGTGGCGATGCTGAGCAAGCAAGCTTGGAGAATTGCAAAAAACCCTTCCTCTCTTTGGAGCCAAACATTCAAAGGGCTTTATTTTCCAAATGGAAATTTCTGGCATGCTAGAAAAGGGAATCTGTCCATCATGGAGATGGCAAAGTCTATTGAAGGGGAGAGATGCTATAGCAAAGGAAGTGAGGTGGGCAGTAGGAGACGGGAAAGATATAAAAATCCGAGGAGATTGTTGGCTAAAACAGGGCATTATTGGAGGACCTGCTAACCTAGGGGATCCATGAACAGTAGTGGAATTAATAAGAATGGAGGAAAAGGAATGAAATGAACAAAAGTTGCAGGGGCTTTTTGATGAACAGATTGTACAGGAAATCCTAGCAATTCCTTTAAGCATACAAGTGGAAAAGGATAAGCTAGTGGGGACTTGTAACAAGACAAGGGACTATAGAGTTAAAAGTTCCTACAACAACATCAACAGCGCAGAAAATCAACACCCACAAAGTCAGCCTTCGTCTTCGCATCAGACACCAAGAGCTCTATGGACTATGATTTAGAATCTACAAAACCCCCCAAAGATCTGAATTATTCTATGGAGTATTTGTCAGTATACACTTCCTTCGTCGGAAAACTTGCATAAGAGGAAAATAATACCTGAATCGAAGTGCCCTTTATGCCATCAACTCCCGGAGACAATTGAGCACTTATTTTTGTTGTGTAGTTGGACGAAGGCAGTTTGGGCTCATCGGTACTAAATATGCAAGTCTCGAATCAAGGTTTGCAAAGAATTGAAGATTGGCTACTGAAGTTCAGAAAACCCCAAACAAACTCACCTTCAGTTGAGCTAGTCGCTGGCGTGATGTGGAATTTGTGGAAGGCTCCGAACCACTTTGTTTTCCAATGGAGAAAGCCAGATCCAATTGCGGTGGTCGAGGAAGCCATAGCAATTCAAAGCAACTTCAGGAGATGGAAACATTTGAAAAACACAAATCAAATTAAACGAGGGAACTCACCGTCGACTTGGTCTCCACCGAAGAAGGGCCGTTGAAGATAAATGTGGATGGGTCGCTTGGTGTGGGATCGTCCGCTGGAGCCATAGCCGGAGTGTGTAGAGATGAGTCGGGAAAGTTGGTTGATGGATTCGTGATGGAGGTTCGGGCATCGTCAGTCTTGCAACTAGAAACCCTGGCTTTGTTGGAGGCATTGAAGTGGTTTGGAGCGCGAACAGAAGCCTCTCGTACTTTGGAGTCAGACAACTTAACTTTGATAAGCAACTCATAGATCAAGACAAACCACTGTGGGAAGTGCGTGGTCGTATCGCTGAGTGTAAGGCTTTAGTGGGCTCTTTTCAGGATATCAGAATAGTACATTGCACAAGGAAGGCTAATCGCATGGTGAATTGGGTCGCTAAAGCCCAATGTCTTAAGATTTTACCATATAATTGGATCTCTAAACCTCTTTAAATCTTGTGAGACCTTTTATATTCGGATGCCTATCTTTCTTATCGTTCAGTTTTTACTTATGAGTAATGAAAGCTAATTTTTTCGATAAAAAAAAATTTATCACATATTATCCAATTCAGTAATTTTATGATAAAATTTAACAGAAATGAATTGATAGTAAATTTGTTATGAGTGTAGTTTGGGATTATTATTTTGAGTAAATTTTTTATAGGTTGAGATCAAAATTCAAGTATGCTTTCGGTATTATCTCTAATTGGAAGTGAATGCTCAGTTTCTTGTCAAAGCCAATTGCTGCGGAGTCAAATGTAATGCTAACGTACAAGGCAAGAAGTAGTTGGCATTATTTGCTAATGCCGTATTTCAAGAATCGTCTCTATAAATATGTATGCTTTTATGCATCGCACGGGCATGTTTCCCATTCCAAATGACTATAATTCTTTCTAACAAAAAAATAAAAATTGCTATAATCCTGCACCGTAGAGGGCATCAGGAAGCCCGAGATGCAGATCTCCGTCAAGGCAAGAAGCATCGTCAGTGAGCAGAACTCCATCATTCACTCTGCTGCAAGCAGCTTCTTGCGCATCACCGAAGCTCCTGCTCAGGTCCACGGCAGACGCGTCCCAAATTTGGCAATGTGGCCTTAACGACAATGTCAATGGTACAGCCAAAGATGTTCCCTGTGGCTGCAAGTAGCGAGAATCTCAGTGACTATGTTTTTTTTTCTGTTTTTTTTTTTTTCCCTCTTATTCTAGGAAGCCATAAAGAATGTTAATATCTGACAAGAAAACAACACGACTATAGATATGCTTACGGGCCAAGGAGGAAAGAGGGATGGGGAAGCAGATGGTACTGGTGATCCCGTGGCAAAAATCCTTACTTCTCTGGATATTGTCAGGGAGAGAATATCACCACTACCTACAAGTGCATTATCTGTTTATCTGGACAGAACCTTGGACATACCAATTCCTTCCGGCGTCCCGATTGTGATTACAAAAAATAAAAGCATGCTCAGGAAAATTGTTTACTGATCAATCCAGATGATTGGACACTATTACTCATGTCTTGTTGCTTGTATGAATAAAAAGAGAAATCGGATTTCTAGCGGGTGTTTGGGCCTTCTTGGCCAACCACCTTGAAATCTCAATTGTTGAATTTCTAACTATTTGAAATGTTTGTAACGGCTAGTTGGGATTGTTTTTTATAAGTAGGGTTGCCTATTGCCCTAAGCATTACAAATTTATTACTTACACTAGCTAAAAACTTTTGTCCACACTTTGCTATCAAAACTAATAAAGGATCAAACTCGTTAGAGAGAAATACTTTGTAAAAGAGTTTATTCTATTTGTAAAGGAGAGCTAGGTCCATTATAAACCAACCTTCACATGAGACTTCAAAAGTTTAGTAGATCCAGCATAACTCACAAACAATCTCGAGAGTCGAACCACTATTAAACCAACCGAGCATTTTTCTATCCCATTTCTTTTATTTACACGCATATCACACGTTTAATAATTTGTCCAACTTGTATATATTAATAAATATTCGAAATTGTGCGGTGCATATTCTATATATTTGGAACATAACCTACGTGTGCAAACAGCAAAGGACGTTTTGTTCACTTGCACGCGTACATACGCGAATGGTTACGAAAACTAGATTAAGTGCTCTTTTCGAAGTCATGACTCTTCCGTTCGTTTTGCTGTTTCGTGTCCGAGGAAAAGGTGAGGGTTGCTTCCCATAATTCATGTTTTACTGCATTAAAGAACAATCAGGGTGATCAATTGCAAAAGTCAAACCAAAAGTCAGATCATTTACTTTTCATCGTAGCATTATCCAAATGAAGAGAAACACGGAAAATGACTTTCAATTTTCAGACTATAAATCAATCCACTGTCTACAATACTTTTGGCAAAGAGCTCGAAAAAATATCAAATGTATTTGTACTATTGGTTTTGTATACTTATTTAAGTTTTGCCATGTGTGAAGAAATCTATTATTTTTTTTTAAAGAGTTGTAAGAAAAAGAGAAATTTTTTGATTAGCAGAGAAGGAAATTTTCTTATGGATAATAAGCATGCAAAGCATGCTCTCTCTCGATTTCACAGGATCCGAGAAAAAAAAATTGCGGGCTTTTTATGCTTCTTTAATGAGCTCAAATGACCTTGTCAAGTGATATCTACACCTAAACTAAGAGTGTAATTGTGTCCATATAAAATATCTAGGTTTAAGTAGAACATGTGTTTGTAAAACGTAGTCTATGTGAATTTAAGAGGGTCTCATGAACTCCATGGTTGAATTCGATGGATCAATTACATCTCAACTATTTAACTCAACGAGCATATCTCAATGCCTTCAAAGTGATCTATTTGAATTTACAGCAGATCCTAATACTCTACAAACAATCCAGACCATATAATATATTTACATAATTTGGAAATACGAGAGTTATATGACTTTTGCATGAGCCTGTATAACTCATTTGGATTTTGCAGTGCATATCTATAATCAATAACCATCTAAAGAAGTGCAAGTGTACATATATTTTCACATTGTTCTCACATATTATTAAAATTAATACGTAAGCAACCAGGATTAGATCGGCATCAGAGTACCAATCAAAGAAAGAGAGTACCAGTCAAGGACACTCGGGCTGCAACCGAAGTGACAAGTCTCAGCACACAGCATTCAAATTTCTATAACTCATCAGCGCCCGAATGCACAAATCGGGTTGGGTTCATCGGCAACATCTGTCTCTACCCTTAAAGAAAATGAGACATTTACATCCTGTGTTTCCACAGAAACTTGTGAATGTCTGCAAATATAATTTGATTACATCCGATTTTTTCCCTCATAAAATGTACTTCTGCTTATAAAACGACCAATTTACAATCTCAACTTCACAAATATATCTCTATTTACAAGATTGCCATTTCTTTTTCATAAAAAAAAATGAGAGCCATGTAATTGCTACGGTACAAGCCAATAATGCATCGTACGGGCATGTTTCCCATTCCAAATGACTATAATGCTACAACATAGAGGGCATAAAAAATCCTGAGGTTGCAGATAATGCGACCATGAAGTACAGGCAGGGTTGGAAACCGCATCATTCGCTCTGCTGCAAGCCAGTTCTTGCGAATCACCGAAGCTCCGGCTCACCACGGGAGTGGCGTTCCCAAATTGGCATACGGGCTTAGCGACAACAAGGGCGTTAAGACTAGAACTGGCCATGATTAAACCGATGATATTCAGATTTATGTCAGCAATGAACAGAGAAAATAAAAATGGCAAAATCATATTTGATGATGCAAACTAACAAAGGCCAGATTCAATGCATTGACATAGATTTCGGGGAGTCATTAGTGTATTGAATGGCCAAAAGTCACCTAAGCAAAGTCACCGTCAATTCAATTGCCATGAATGCTGTTAGAGCAATTCCATTTTCAAAAGTTATTGCTAGCACAACCGATTCAGAAATCACACTTGAAACTCCAAATCTATTTGGTTTGATGTGTTTAGGAGTTCGACTTCGTAGAATTAGGAAATTCAGACACGCAAGGCAACGCCTGTTCAATTGTTTGTTGTTTCTTTTAAGCTTACTCCATTTCTAGGATTATGGATTCAACAAACAGCAACCAAACCTGAAATGCAGGCAACAGCAGATTCTACTCTATTCTATTTTTTTAATTATTTATACCAGACTCTGATTAAATAAGATACCGCAGTCGCAAGTCTATTAGCCTTATTACGTGGTTCCAGATGTCCCATGTCAAGAAAAAAAAAGAATTAATTGTCATCAAATGTCTAAACTTAAATTACTTACCATCTTCCACAACAAAGGCATTAGATATGCCCTCAATGACACGGATTTCCTCACAACAATCCAACGCAGCTTTGACTCCAAGTCTGAATTTTCCACTTCTTGTCCAGATTGACAGGTCATTAAAAGTGATAGAACCCAAGGTCCCCATGCCTTTATCGAGGATCACAGAGAGATCACCAGCCAAGAGCGGCATCTTCCCCTCTTGCCCCTTCATTTCATTGTTTACGAAGAACTCTTCCGTCCAATTTTTACCAGCTTCTTCATCAAAGTCACCTCCAATAACCGTCACAATCAACTTCAGCATTGACAAGGGTCCAAATTGCACAACCCTACCTGTACTGGAATCTACCAGGATGACATGAATAGGAGCTCCTCTCTCCCCCTTAACCTGATCACCTTTGACTAGGCTCAATGGTAGTTTAGTTATAAAATGAAGACGTAATTGCTTTTTGCTCTCACCATCTTTTCTCGCTGATGCAGACCTGTAGATAGAAAGAAGAATTTAAACAATTTACCCAATAAAAATCTGCACTGCAGAAGGTAGTGCTTAGTACATACAATATGACGACAGCCTTCTTGCCAAAAGCAGAGTCATGCAAAGGAAGAGAATGTTGAGGGCCAAATCCAACATATGGTATCATTCTAGCAGGTGATTCACATTTCTATGAAAATCGCAATCAATTGACGATCAAACATAGGGCCTTTTAGCATTCACTAGCTTGAACATATAGATCTCACCTAGTCTTTTGAAGAATGGAAAAGAAGCAGAGACACCGATACTCATCATCATAAGAAATGATGTTGTCCCGGTCTCTGTCATCAACACATATAAATATACTTGGAAGGAATTCACTATTTCAAATAGCGTTGCAAATTAACTTAAGGTGAACTCCTGCGGAAAACCAATACAAAAGAGCAAAAACATTCATAGTGACGTTATCATTCACTACCGTCATATTTGATTCTACCTCTAGTAGGTGACAAATCAGCTGGCATGCATTTAAATCGCAATCATCACCATAAGTGTCGCAACAAATATTCTTACCAACTATTTTGTTTTCCATCTGATAAAGGAACTTTGATCTCATTCAATAGATCACGAGTGAATTTCTCATTGATAAACTCTGAAAAATCAGGGAGTTCTCTGAGTTTCACGAGATCAAGTGGCTTCCTAATTTTTTCTTTCATTGTGTTGAAATTCTCCATCAGTAACGCATTTGTCCTCAAATACAGATAATCGCCCATCACTGCAGGCATCAATGGCTCCCTCTTCTCAGTTTGAGCAGTTTCAAATGCACTCAAACTCTCCCTGCAGAACGAAGTGCTGCAGGGTTGGCTTAGGATTCGAATTGCGTACTTCTTCAATACAGGAAGGACATCACCGCAATAGTCCCACCAGTCACCTTTATATGCAGCACTATTAGTATATAATTTTCACATTGAAAACATATAATATATGAAATTAAAAATCAATGTGGTTAATTGATAAAAGAATAGACGCCTACAAGGATGAGATGTCCGTAACATTGTCACAGCCATAGTAGTGAACAACTTTGGCACTTTGTTACGATAGAGCAGCATTTCTTGCACAAATATTTCCTTTTCTTCACCATCTACCAATTTTTCCAACATTATATTCATGCCATGTTTCATTGCATCATTCTCTATGTACTTCTCACTACACATGTAAGCAGGGTTAAGAAAAGCAGCAGCAGCATGTATTGGTTGAATGATATCACCCCGCCATTGCTTGAAAATCTTCCATAAACTCTGATACTTAGCTACATTAGTCTCATATATTTGTCTAATAGCCTCATCTGCCATTTCCACAGCTGCATACAAGAACCCAGAAGTAGCGTTGTAGCCATCAACTAGACAGAGTACTTGAAATATCGGTTCTAGAGCTTGCAAGACTTCTTTCCCTCCACTCCAAAATTCAGAACCCTGAATTATTTCACCCACTTCTACGCCTGATTCATCCTTGTCAAAACTCAACAAAAGCCACTCAGATGATGAAACAAGCAATCGCAGCTCACTTTCAATCCCCATGATTGATTGAAGCATATAATAGTTTGAGTGAAATATTGACGTTGATGATTGTTTCGAGTCCCTGCAGTTTGTGAACTGCTTCATCGATGATAAGATGCTATCATGCTTCTGAATCTTAGTGACAACTGCTCTTGCTTGATCAAATGCCTTTCGAACCCACTGGATATCATAATAAATAGTCTCGAAGAGTAATTGTACTTCATGGGCAACACATTTAGTCTTGTACACATGAGGATGGTCATCATTTGGCATAATTTCAAATAACTGTTCTTCTCCAGCATTGTTGGTTATGTACTGCACGGCATTGTTGACCCCAATTTCTTCAGTGACAAAATATGAAATCTCACTTAGCAAATCGCTTGTTGATTCATCATTTTTTATTTCCAACGCATTCAATAGGATCGCCCCTTCAATAGAATAAGCGAAGATATAAATGAAGGATCTCTCCTTATCACTCCAACTATCATAGATGAGTGTGCAGCCAGTTTTAACCCATGATTTCTTCACATTTGCCACATGCTCTCCAATTACGTTTTCCAAATCAGGCACTAACTTTGTTTTGACTAGTGAACAACATGGCAACTTATAATGGGAACCATGGTCAATCATAGCATTTACAAAGTCAATGAAGGATGGCCTTCGCACAATGTCAACATCGATATCATTCAACAGGATGAACTTAACAAGCAATTTATCCAGCAAAACCTCATCCTTATTGGTATGCGTTTTTAGCGAAGTCCCTTCAATCTTAACTGGAGAGGCTTCAGCCTTGGCTCTTTTGTTGGGACCAAAAATTGCTTCAGTAGCGGCAACTCGAACATCTTCAGGAACCTTGGTGCATATATCTATACCAGAGCCTTTAATGCCAGATAAATGCGATTTAACTCTTGGAACACCACCAGCAAATTTTCTATCGCAAAACTTGCACTTAAATTTGCCATCCAGACGCTCTACATATTCCCAAAATTGATCTCTCTTTCTGACCATGTCTATATACACAAAAGAAAAGCGAATTAAAGTTTCCCCATATATAGTAAAAAAAAAATTCAATAGCCAAGTTATTGATAACACCGGGAACTATAACCATGTTGTACAGTATATATGCACGTAAGGTTTAGCCCTGCATATTGCCTTAAGATCTTCGCTAAGCAATAATTAAACTCATGCACTAAAATATCACGCAATTGACATTCACACTAATGTCTCTTCTTCATCAAAACAAAACAAGGTAGTTTCACCAAAATTGTTGGTGGGTCAACAAAACTTAACGAAGCTTTTTTCCCACTATGAATATGCACACAAATTGTTATGAGAGCTCCAATTCATAAGACTGATATTTAAGCTAACCTTCAATTGAATAGAGATAAGAGTACGAGACAATTGAACGAAAAATGAAATTCATTATTTTGGGATCAGAATTAAATGAGAATCGCTAGTTATATATATATAAATGTTTGGGTTCTTCGAGAGAGAGGAACAAACAAATTAGTCAAAGGCCTTTACTCAATAATTGTTTAATTTAGGGGCATTTATCCCCAAACAATGGTATAGGAAAGAAATAAATTAGCTTATTAATCTAACATGAAAATCTGCTATCCAGGAAATATCGAAACAAATATATCCTCTAACAATGTCTCCAAAAAAATTCTCCAACAAGGAATTTTTTGATACGTATAAATTTACTTCAACGCTGTACACTAGCTTGCTTCCCAAGAGCGATACAGAGTATCTAGAATTGTAGCTAACCACTCAAAACCAACATGACTACAAAAAATGAGGGAGAGCACTTGAAATAATTGAAACGCCCAGAATTCCTCAACCAACTATCGTAGCTCATATTCACATCCCTAGAAATTGAGGGAGAGACTTGAGAGAAAGACCTGATGGTGGCACGAAGAAGCAGAGGTAAACGAAATTTCTCACGCGGCGCGACACCTGAAGAGGGAAGAGCGACCAGATCACCAACTTACACAGAGTCGGGGAGGGCAAGCGAGGGCAAGCGACAAAGAGCTTCTCTTTAGGTGCTTGAATTTCGCCAGTTTATATATAGATGCTGTTTTATTTTTCTGCTCCTTTGCGGTCAACGTCGTTTTATGTTTTTTTTTTTCCCGCCTTCTGTCTGGTAGAGAAAATACAGCGGTCAGCGAGGTGGCATTTTTAATAGCAAATCGACACGTCTGCCGACATGGAATATAACTAAAAAAAAAAAAAAAGAAAAAGAATCTGCTATCCGTTCACCCATGGATGCTTCCCCTGTGCTCTTGCTTGTCTCCGTCTTCCACCGTCGTCACTTCTGGCCAGCTCTGTCGTCCCTTGCAGTCGGCTCGTGGTTGGCCCCACCGACGGCCGAGCCACCCCCTCGTCGCCACGGCGGCTCGAAGTCGTTTTCCATCCAGATCTGGTCTCGTCCATGGCGATGGGCGAGGTCGAGATCTCGAAGGCGATGGACAGAGCTCAAATATCAAGGAAAAGGCAGAGAAGCCGTCTTCTTGCAGTCGGCTCATGGTCGGCCATGGCGACAGGCGAGGTCGAGATCTCGGAGGCATGGACAGAGCTCTCAAATGTCGAGATCCGTGGTCCATTTCTGTCAGCTCGTGGTTGGCCATGGATAAACGATAAAGACGACGCCTGAACGCGTTCGACCATGGTTGAACGATGCCAACGACAGCCATGGACGAGTGCGGACGATTTCGGCCATGGATGGCCAGATCTCGAGATGGAGAAAACAGAGGGAGCCGGCCGTGCTCGCTTGGACGCAGCGGTGGGCAGCTTGGTCACAGTGCCGGCGACTCCGCTGCTGGTGACGGCAGGGAGGAGCCGACGTCCGCCGGCTATGAACTGAGGCGGAAGAAGCGAAAGATGAAAATATTTTGAGATTTTTACTTAGGCCATGTTTGGTAAATTTTTTTTTTTTTTGTTCTCTGAAATAATTATTTCAGTTCAAGAACGAAAAAAGAATAGAAACTGGTAAAAATTTTATTTCTGAGAATAAAAAAATATATCTTTTCATTTCAGGGATAGATTTAAATACAAAAATAAAAAGTAAAAAAAAAAAGTAATTTTTTGAAGACAATTTTAAGATCTATTTTTTTCTTTCGTCTCTCTTCGTTTCTTTCTTTTCTTCTTCTTCTTCTTTTTCCTTTTGGCTGGTCTTCGGCGCCTTGGCCATAGCCAACGCTAGCGACCGTCCAAACGAGAGTCGGCAACCTCGCTAGATCATCGTCGACTCCCGAAGACACCGAGAAGCTACGACGGCTTGCATTAGTTTTGAGAATAGAAATTTTGAGAAATTATTAAACATATTTTTTGTTTAGAAATTATTCTCAAGAAGAAAATTAGACAAAATTATTTTTGATAAAAGTTGTTATTTAAAATACAATCATTATCAAATGCACTTTAAGATTTTAAAGCGATTGTTGACATGGATTGCTGGACAGGTGTCGATATATTAGTGGATCGGATATGAGTGAAAATAATATATGCAACCTCAGCGCCTCCTGATGTGATACCACCAAACCTCTTAATATTTTTTCCGCACTGCGGTCTGCGTCAAATTGGCAGGGCACGTTTCGTTCGCTCGCACGCGTACATATGTGAGTGGTTGCTAAAGCAAAAGTACGCGTTCTTTTCAAAGTCACGGCTTTCACGTTTGTTTCGTCGGTTTCGTTAGCTTCGCGACAGTCTTGAGCTATTCTTCTCCTTTTCACACTATCCAACCACCCTCGCACCCAAAACACCTTTTATGTGTACTCAAACCTAAACTCAAATAACTTTTTCCAGTTGTAACCGGCTATATAACAGTTTTCTCACGTCCATCGAATGAAAAGTCACCGACATGCACATATATTCCAAATGATTTTGATATACATAGAAAGACTATTCATTGCACATGAACATTACTTGGAATGAAAAATTACTACCCACATAAATTTTTTTATTTTTATTTCTGATGCTAAAATTTGTTGAGAAAATGGTCAATTTTTCCCTTTAGGACATGGGGTTAAAATTACTTTGTTGGTATTAAAGTTAATATTAACATAGAGAATTTGCTAACTGCTGGAAGGTCGAAGTTTAATTTCTCTAGTTTGGAGTTACTTGTCCCATAAAAGACTACTACTTATCAATAGCTACGTGTTATTCTTTAAAAAAAAAAATGCCAAGCAGATGGGATTCAAACATGTGAGTGAAAATGCAAGGCAAATGAATGATGCTATGCAAATAAAAATTTACACCTATATGTAGTTAAGTACAAAACATTGTTACTATAGTCGTGTTCCGCTGGCCATTGGGGAACGATGATGAAAATGACAATTATCCATTGGTAGAAGGTCTCTCTACGGATATTTCTTCTCTTTTGGTGGGATTCACATGGTCTGTGATGGGATGCATCAGGTTTTTGCAGTTCTTCGGTAGGACATCCAAGCCGAATTTCAACCGCTCCATCAATTTGCTTAGTTTTCCTCCAAAATCCTCCCATCTTTCATATATATATTCTCCTCCACCACCACCTTATTAGATCTTTATATGTTTCTTCCAGAACATTGTAACTTGTTTCTTTCGGATATATATTTTATATAGACATTTAAACTTGCGTAACGTTGGATTGTTGCACTTCTCAGTGTCCCTTTGACCTTTTTGATGTTGTGACAAAAGGGAAAGATTGCGTATGATATTGAACTGGATAGATGAGCCATCTTGCAAGGGGGAGCTTAGGGCGCGCATGACAAAATTTATATTTCTCTATTTCTCTGTTTTTCTATTCTTAAAAACAGGTTTGGAATATAAATTCTTTTGATAACGCAATTTCATTTTTCTATTTCTGGAACAGATTTCCATTTTAGAAATAGATTTGGAGCAAAAATCAGAAGTTAAATTTTTTAGCTTTTCTATTTCTGAAACAGAAATGAGAAATCAAAATTTTTCTCATTGTTCACTCTTATCACCGCCCATTGCCCACTTGCTGCCTGTGGGATGCCGGACGTCTGCCGCTAGTTGTCGGCCGCACACCGTCGGTTGCCTCAACCATCAACCATTGGTTGCCAGCCACTGCACTCCGGCTGCTCGTCGCCAACTGCTGGTCGCTGGATGCTAGACGCTCATCAGTCGTTGGTTGCTCATCACCAATCATTGGATGTCGGAGGCTCACCACGAACCACCGGATGTTCGCCGGCGACCATTCGCCGCGTTGGATGTCAACCACCCGCCGCCGAACTCGGCCATTGGCCACCTACTGCTGGCCTCCTATTGTCGGACTACGGATGTTGGACGTCAGACGTCGAACTCCAGACGTTGAACACCAGTTGTTGATCATCGGACTTCGGTGTCAAACTCTGGACTTTGGCCACCTGCTATCAATCATCGGACTTGGCGCCGGACGCCGAACATCAGACTTCAGCCGCTCGCCGTTGGTCACTAGACGTCGAACACCGGTCGCCGAACATCGGACTCCGACCACCGAACTCCGAGCGTTGTCGCTCCTAGAAATAGAAATTTTTTATTCTGTTATCAAATGAATTTTTATTTTAGAAATAGAAATTTTAAATTGTTATCAAATGCGTTTCTTTACTCAGAAACTCGTCCATGAAATAGAAATCGAGAAATCAATTTCTAACTAGAAATTGATTTCTGATTCGGAAATTTTGTTATGCGCTCCCTTTATAGCTTATGACTTAAAATTTTATCAGTAAAGTTTATTAATTTTCACCGTAGCATGTTTAGGGAGAGTTTCTTGATTGGAAATTTTTGTTTAATTTGGGTTGGTTTTCACATCATCAAAAAGGGGATATTGTTGACTCCAAGTTAACTTAGATAATTACCAAACTTAATCAAACATGTTATTGATTATTTGGAATCATATTGGTTATATTCAAGTTTCTTTTGCAAGATTCCGAAAGTAAATAATAAGACTGCCCCCATGTAGAACAAGCTAGGTACTTGGCAACTAAGGCCTTGTTTGTTTAAAATTGTTTCTATTCCCGAAACAAAAATTTATGTTCTTTTGTTCCGAGGAACAAAAAAAGAACATAAATGTGTTTAATAAAATTTTTATTCACGGGAACAAAAAGTCTATTTCTTTTTTGTTCCCGGGAACAGAAATAAGAAGTAAAAAAAAGTTTCTTCTTCCGGCGTGAGGCCGACCTCGCGCCACTTGGGTGAGGTTGAGCCTCGCCAGTGGCCTCAGTGGCCAGGTGAGCCTCGCAAGGCGATCGACGAGGCTCGGCGGCCGGCGTGAGGCCGACCACGCGCCACTTGGGTGAGGTTGAGCCTCGCCAATGGCCTCGGTGGCCGGGTGAGCCTCGCAAGGCCATCGACGAGGCTCGCCGGCCACCAAGGCCATTGGCAAGGCTCCAGCGAGCTCGCCAGGTGGATCGGCCACAAAAAGAGAAAGAAGGAAAAAAAAAAAAAAAAAAAGAAAGAAGAAAGAAAAAAAGAAATAAGAAAAAAAGAAAAATATAATAAAAATATTGAAAAATTAAAAGAAATAAAAAAAATTATACAAGTTTACCAAACGCATTTCTATTTCTGGAATAAAATTTTTTTGCAGATTACCAAGCACGTTCTCATATTCAGAAATTGTTCTTGGGAATAGAAATAAAAAAAACTACTTCTGTTCAAAAATTGTTTCCCGGAACAGAAATGTCACTAAACGCGTCATTCATCTTTGAACACCTAGCTCCTGTAGTTCAAAATTGAATCTCGTTCACCCATGTCAGAAAGTGTCTGGGCCTTTTTGGCCAACCACTTTGAAATCTCAACGGTCGAATTTGTAACTATTGAAATGTTTGTAATGACTAGTTGAGCTTATTTTTCTCATAATTAGGGTAGCCCATTGCCTTAAGCATTATAGATTTATTACATGCTAAAAACTCTTGTCCGCACTTTGCGATCAAAATTATTGAGAGATTAAACTTGCGGGAGAGAAATACTTCGTAAAAGAGTGCACTCTATTTGTGAAGGAAAATTAGCTCTATTATAAACCCACCTTCACAAGGGATTTCAAATATAGTCGATTGAGCATAACAACCATATTATTGACAATACCGTGAACTGTAACCCATGAATTACAGTCTATGCACATAGGTTTTAAGGTTTAGTATCTACAAATTCCCTTAACATCTTTGCAGAGCAATAATTAAATCCATGTGCTGGAATATCAGGCAATTGAAATTCACACTAATGCCCCTCCTACATCAAAGCAAGCGAGTTTCACCAAAATTGTTGGTGGGTCGACATGACATAGGCTCCATCTATTTTAGGAAAAATGTGAAACTTTTGGCAAATATTTTTCATAAAGTCATTTTCAATGACAATATTTTATGATGTTTGATTAAAACTTGAAGATGAACTAATTCTTTTTTTGTCATTTGGTGTGGAAAATTTGATTTTACTTGTCAAAAGATATACACTATTCCGGCACTACTAACTTGCGCATAGGCAACCAAAGAACCAATACGGCACCAGAATCTCGAGTCTAGCCTCAATGGACCCCGACTTGAGCGCGGGGGGTTGAGGCATGGGCACTTGGGTCTTGAGCCCAACCTTGATGGATTAGGGCATGAGCATTGGGTATCGATCTTAGCCTTGATAGAACTCGAGTTCGCACTGGGTCTTGAGCCTTAGCCTCAATAGATTTTGGCTCGAGCACCAAGGACTTGAGCACTAGCGTCGAGGACCCAAGGCTAAATGCGAGGGACTAGAGCTCAAGTGCTAGGCATCGAGCACAAGCACCAAGGGTTTGTGCCCATCCTCGATTGACACGATGGTGCTAGGGTCTTAGGCATGAGCACCAAAATCTCGTGCACGAGCACTAGGGTCACAAGCCTGGCCTCAATGGCCCTAAGCCTAGTCGTTGGATACCTGCCTTGGATGCTACTTGGAACCAACATTAAGATTTGTGTGCCCAAAAGTATATATTTGGTTCCAAGCACTGATACCTAGTTATATTTGGAAAATGATTTTCAATTGGTTAAAGAGGAAATCATTTTTTTTTTTTTTGAACTTAGGCATAGGTTTTCTATTGACTCATTTTCCTAAGCAAACCAAACTTTGGAAATTGTTTTCCAAAAAATCTTTTTTGCAAAACAAATGGAGCCTTATGATGATTTGGAAAATATTTTTCAAAAAATAATCACTTGTACCACTTACAAATATAAACGAATAGAAAATTGCTTCATTGCCTATGAAAATAGTTAGGCATTACTTCGAAGTCAATCCAACTTCCTTCTAACTAGCGGCAATCAAAATCTCCCTCCTCAAAGCAGATCGGTGTCACTATGCTTAACACATGGCCTTCTCAATCATTCTCAACCATGGCCGAATTGTTATTAATGATTCCGTTGACTAATTTATCTAAATGATATAAACAATTATTTTTCAGAAGATATTTTTCAAATCACTCTTTTTTTGCAAAACGAACGCACCTTAAAAAAGTTTTTTGCCCCCACTATATACACATGCATTGTTACGTGAGCTCCAATAATTGAATTGACCTTCATTGAACAGAAAAAAAAAAGTTTAAACATCTAGACCGAACGAAGAATGAATTCAATTATTTCGAAATCAAATTCAATGAGAATGGCTTTACATATATATAAAGAAGAGACTGGGAAGTGGAAATATGGTTAATCTAAACGTCTACGTTCGTGTTTATTGAATTAAGAATGAAAAAGATCAGTTACTTCAATATCTAAATAATAATCAAAGAAATCTATTTGATCACAAGTGATTCATATGGTTACATGTATATGTCCTATACAAAGGAATAATATAAAACTAATTATTATAAAATACCTAAGGTTTATTTTCGAGTTTAAAGTCATGAAATAAGGTGTGGACCTATATATAGTATGGGATCTTCAAGAGACAGGAATAGAAAAATTAGTTAAAAATTACGTTTAATCAATAAATGAATTTTTAATCTATTGCAGCTGAACAATACTTATTGGAAAGAAAATAAAGTTAGCTATCTTAATATAACAAGGAAACTACTTATTCTACAACATAAGGAAATATCAAATGATTTCTTTGACAATATTTTTAGTAAGAATTTCTTTAATATCCATAAATTTATTTCAACGCTATACACTTGCTTGCTTCCTGAGAGCAATACAGAGAACTATAATTTCTCTATTATCCATAAATTTATATATGATCTGCTTTTTCGGTTTTTCTTTTTCCATTTTTTGGGGTTTTGGTCTTTGGTCAACGTTTCTTTTTTTATTTTATTTTATTTGTTTTCTCCGTCGTCTACGTCAAAGTAGCAGGGCACGTTCTGTTCATTCGCACGTGCACAAACGCGAACGGTTGTGAAAGCTAACAGACGCGTCCTTTTCAAAGTTGCGTCTCTTAAGTTTGTTTCGTTGGTTTTGTGTACGAGGAAAATAAATGGTTTCGTGTTTTAGCTTTCAGACAATCTTG
This sequence comes from Eucalyptus decipiens, assembly GCA_014182575.1. Taxonomy (NCBI): domain Eukaryota; kingdom Viridiplantae; phylum Streptophyta; class Magnoliopsida; order Myrtales; family Myrtaceae; genus Eucalyptus; species Eucalyptus decipiens. The sequence continues at coordinate 36,030,958 of CM024613.1, forward strand.
AGCTATGTTTCTCTTGTTCACACTAATCTACCTTCTATATGCAGCCAAACCAAACCCACGGTAACTTCATCCAATTGTAACCAGCTACAGCTGAAATATTCGGGATATTGACCAAGTCCAAAAAAAAAAAAAATTGTGGGGCCCACGAATAAGAAAGGGTGACAAGTCAACAAAATGAGGAGAAATGGGTGCGCTCAACTTATCAAGACCGAGAGCTGGCGCAGAACAAAGGGGAGGAAAAGAGAAAGAAAATAGAAGAGAGAAAAGAAAAGGAAAGAAAGGAGAGGGTTTTGCACCATAGATCTCGCCAAGCTGATTCAAATCTGATTCACAATGTTCAGTAAGTGTTCATGCCCCTTGTTCGTCCAATTGGAGTGACTTTCAGATTAAGGGCTTAAACTCAAAGTTTTGTGAAAATCAAGTCACGAAGTCCAATTTTTGAGTTGTGGAACTTCGAGATTTTATGAAAATGATAGATTATGTCCTATAGAGCCATGGGGTTTAATGGAGGCTGATTAGAAGCAACGGTTTGGTTGGAGCAAAATTTTAGGGTTTCATGAGTGAGTTTCGTGTTGCGTTTACATTTGAATAACAAAGCAATTTGTTAGCATATATGAGTCGTTTTATTAGCGTTTAGGCTTAGTTTAGTCGTTTCATAATTGAGATAGAGTTTTATTTGGATTTAACATTGATGCTTATTCAGTTATTAGGATTACGAGATCATCAATACAATTTAGCTTTCTTGTTTGGCCTTAGGTATTTCCAAGGTGAGTGGTATTATCTCTTCTTTGAATTTGTAAACTCATGTCTTGAAAGTTATAAAAATTTGATATGTCATAAGTTATTAAAAGCATGTTTTGTTCGATAAGATTTAGATCAAACATTTACTACAATTTGATATTTGTGTAGTTTGAGAGTTGTTTTAAGAAATGTGTTGCAAAATATTATATACTGATTTATGAACTAGTCTATTAAATGAATTCTGAAATAGTTTGGGAAATGTATTGTGACTTATGAACGCTTTCTGGATTTAGCTTTGCAGATTGTGAATGATGCCGGTGTGAATTTGTGTTGGTGCTGAATATTGATGTAAGCTCAATGAGGGGCTTCTAGCTATGTATACTAGTTTAGGATATCCTTTTGGGCCAATCATTGACGATATAAGTGGAGACCTTGCCAACGGGAGAGCTTGGTTCTCTTGTCACAAGGCATTATGCATGACCACGGTAGATATTTGAGTAAGAGTTTGGCCAACGGAATGGATGATTGACGTGAGATTTTGTTAAGATTGATCAATAGACTTGACTATTATTATTTGAATTGTGATGATGGATTTAAATGAGTATCTATGCTATGAAAAGGATATGTTGAAGTAATATATGGCTCATTTTAATCTTAGACTCCGTTCGTTTCACAAAAAATAACTTTCGGGAAACCGTTTTCCGAATTTTTCGACGTTTGTTTCATGGAAAATAAATTGCTTGAGGAAAAAAATTTCCTCACTTAATCTCTCTTATCTCATACCCCCATAAACCCTCACTTCCTCCTCCTCCTCCTCCTCCCCCTCCCTTTTTAATTCGAATTTTTTTTTTTCCTTTATTTTCCCTCTTCTTCTTATTTTTATATTTTTTTAATTGAGTTTTTAATTCTTTTTCTTTTTCTTCTTCCTTGGCCCATTGCCAACCACCGACGGCTGGCCATAGCCAACTTGACCAACCATAGGCCAACTCCAGCATTGCCCAAGGCTAGATCTGACAAGGGTGAGACTCAAGCTTGTCGAATTTAGCGAGCGGCGAGCTTGCCAACCTCGGCGGAGCTCGAGCTCGCTTGGATTGGGCAAGTTGTGAGCTCACTGGCCTCGGTGAAGCTTGAGCTCACTGGATTTGGCGAGCCGACTAGCCTCATTCGTTGTTCGACGAGCTCGCGGCTCGCCCGGATCGGCCGAGCCTTGAGCTCACCGGATCTAGCTATTGCGTCTTGGTCGATCATTGGGTAGCCGGCCACGTCGATGCACGCAGTGGTAGAGGAAGGAGGAGGAAGAAGGATGGAGGAAAAGAAAAGGAAAAAATAAAAAATAAAAATAAAAATAATTTGGTTTTTTAAAAATAAAATTAATTAAAATTCAATTTAAAAAAAATACTAAAATGGCAATTTTTCCAAAAAAATCAAATTATATAACGAACAATGGAAAACATTTTCCACTTAAATTTCAAGTTTCAACCGACCACTAGAAAATAGTCATTTTTATGGAAAATGACTTCCTAAAAATATTTTCAGGAAGACGTGATATTTTTCGGGAAACGAATTGATCATTAAAGTTTGTTGTCTTTTGGATTTGGTGTAAATGAGTTACGACAATGGGTGCTTGATCTATTTAGAAGAAATGTGTGCTACTTTCTAAGTTATGGTCGCTCATCTCTTTTTCCCAATCTTTGAGGTTCTCAATTAGTGGTTATAGAGTGAGGGCAATATCATTGAGGACTTTTGGGAGTTGGTTTGTGAGTCATTTGAGGCTGCATCCTTTAGGTGATAGTACAGCCATATCATCCCCTCCTCTTAATGGTTTTGCGGTGTGACAATAACAAGTCGGGTGAGTCTAACATGTGAAAAATAATTATCTGTAGCCACATCCTTCAGTTAAAAGAAAAAAAAAAACAAAACATATGGGAATTCAACATATGAATTGAATTAACAAAGCAAATGAATAATGCTATGCGAAAAACCAATTTGAAGATATAGGAACCTAGGAATTCGAATACGACCCACTGGAATGGCATCATTCACAGCATTGATAATTATTAGCCTTATTACATCTGATACGTTACTCACAATATAATTGGTCATCTCTTTCTATTGTTCTCAAGTAACCTCCTCATGAAGGTCATCATGCTGGGATTTGCTTTTACTTTCTTAACTGTTCTTCATTGAGATGTCTTGGAAGATCAATTCCCTTGCGTTGAACTTCTCTTGATGCTCTACCATGGCTTAAGACTCAAAATATGTAGCAACTTCATTTCAAGTTTGGGATACTGGATTGAGGATGCCAACGGCATTGATCTCTTGTTAATTTTTTGTTCTTGCCATGAAAGTTTCCTAAGGTCAACAAACAAGAGTTCTATCAGGAGCGCCAAAAAGATGTTCTGATAAAAAGGGTGAAGTACTCAAACTAATAGACTAGTCCAGTCTACCAAAGGTTGAAGGATCCTTTATGTAATGTACAAGGAAGCGGCTGTTGGGATTTTGTTTCGAAAACAAAAAATAGGTCTATAGGTAAATTGAATAAAAATGATTCCCAATGGAAGCAAAACGTCCATACACTTCCTTAGCATTATTTGTGCATTTTAATAAGAAGATGAAGATAAGAGAAGGAGGCTAATCACATACCGTGCTCAAAAAGAGTGGTTCTAATGTTCCTACGTTTGATGTCACACAGTGTTGGTTCTAACGTTATTTAGATTCTAATCATCAATGCCTGATCTCCTCATAGCATTTCTAGAGTATTCCGTTCCAATGTTCTTCAATTCTAGCCCCACCATTGGACCTCTAATTAAGACACACCACTAACTTGCATCAAACGGTAAAGAGAAATTGAGAGAGCTCATAACTTCAATTGTGTTAGCAACTGCTCTGGCATGTGAATAATTCGATTGATCACCATCATCTCTCGATCATCTCATGATCCTCTCTCAATCGCCTTTTATAATCAATCTCATATCACATTTATGTAAATTAATTTAACTATAAAACTGTTTTAGAGAATTAATTCAGCCGTAATGTCTAAACTTATTTTAGACTTTGAATATGGACATAAATTCTGAAACTGTTTCAGAATATTAATTCAGACATTAATTCTGTAGAGCATTAGAACTTCATTCTAAACATTAACTCTATAACTATTATAAAACTTTATATCAATTGTTAAGTCTGAGACTATTTCTAAATATTGATTTGCCCATTGATTTTGAAACCATTTCAAATCATTAATGTGGTTGTTAAGTTTGAAACTGTTTCAGATATTTAATTTAGCCGTGAAGACGTTTCAAAACTTTAATTTGCCTATTGATTTTGAACTCACTTCAGATCATTAATGTGTTTATTGATTTTGAACTCACTTCCGATAATTAATGTAGTCATTAATTTTGAACTCATTTCAGATCATTAATATGACCATCGATTCTATACTTCCTTAGATCATAAATGCTGCCATTGATTCTGAATTCACTTCAAATTATTAATGTGATTATTGATTCTGAACTCATTTCAGACTATTAATTCGGCTATTGAATTTGAACCCACTTCAAATTTTTTATTTAGCTATAAAGTCTAAAATCGTGTCTGATCTTTAATATAGCCTATAAAATCTAAAACTGCTTAAAAACTTATATTTTTTAGCCTGATCAATATGATTATCTCAATTGCCAATATATTTGCAATATTATCTCTTTTGTTATAATGTCATTGAATTTATCATGGTGCGTGACATCTCTAGGTTCATCATTAAGCTGGTAGTAGGATTTCTACAAACATATTAGCACAACCAAGAGAATTGATTGTCCTATCGATTTCTAGTTTCTACAAATTATGAGTAATATCTAGCAATATATTATGGTTATTCAAACAGTGTAAATATTTCAAAAAAAAATAATGAACACGCTAGCTTTGGCGATCATATAATATAATCCTTTTGTTTCACTATGTCCCAATCAAATAGAGGTCATGTAAATGTTTGTCAACCCATCAATTTGATCATATGATCAAATCTAACTAATATATATTTCTATGAGATATGAACCATTCATTCTCGATTACAAATGATTACAAAATCCAAGATTATCGACTCCCCTATTTGACAATTGCATCTTGCATTCCTCCCCATCGACTGAGTCGATATACTTAACTTGTTGACTTTTCACTCTAGCACTTAGCCGCTTCGTTGACATCTCTATAGATCAAAATTGAGCCTTTTCTTCGACCAACTGTACTTTACAGATTAACTACTCCCATCACTCAGTAGTCTTCTGCTCTTTTTGTCAATTTTTGTGGCTTCTATTGACGTAGTTGCTGGTCAAAACACTTGGACAGTTTATTACGTGTTCTACGTAAGTTCACATTGATGCCAAATTTGCTAAATTGCTTTCTATATCAGCTAAAAAAGAACTGTTTTGATTGTGTGCAATCGTGCTCCTTTCGCATTAAATATTGCGTCCCTACTTGATTCTACCTCGATTATAATATGCTATCCTGCGGAAGCTTTACTTGTCAAGATCTTCATTTTATGATATGCTATACAGCGCAAGCTTTACTTTTCAAGATCTTCATCTTTTTATGGCCTTAAGGAAAGATGTGTCGGTTGCTTTCTTCTTTATTCTTGCCACTTCACCATTGAATGCGGCTAGGTTCTATCGTTTGCGGACATTTGTATATGTGAAAGAATTGACTGGCACTTTATCAAAAGGAACAGGATGTGTTCCCTCTTTATCAAGTTTAAAAGTTCTGTTTCTCTCCCTCCCTCTCTCCATGTTGGCCCGATCTAAATTTGTGAAACTCGGTTTATTGTTTATCTCTTAAACGTGAGATAAAGAAGATTTTACTCTCAGCGGCTCCGTTATGTTGTGGAACTTTTGATTCCAAGCATGGCCACTCCATTTCATCCTCAATGGTTCCCCTAGACACTGCCCAATCGCGAACTGCCATGTCAGCCCCCAACAGGATGCACCACCTGTCACCGAAAGCAAATCTACAATGAAAGATTCACAAAGGTCATGTCTATTATCTACGTCTATCTACTTTCTATCAATTACTTTTTGATGGTTTTATAAGAGATGGGCTTAAGGCCCGTCCGCCCATGTTGGGCCTAAAAACCCAGCCCACAGGAATAGGGCCCGTGGATAGAGGGACGTATAAAAGGGAAGAGAGAGAGGGAGAACGCACCTCTTGGATAATCAACGTACGTCTCCCTCTCTTTTAACGTCTCTCTCTCCAAGGAACAGTAAGCAAAAAGAAGCGACGCCGTCTTCCTTCCAAGCGAATTGTCGTCATCGGATCGAACAGGGCTAAATTCTCTTCCTCTTTTCGGCGTCGGTGTTTAATCTTTGGCTAACAAGGTACGCTCAAATCCGTGGTGTGCTTTAGGATCGGTGATACGTGATTTTCCCGGGCTTGTCTTCTGCATTCGCTTTAGGGGTTCGATTTAGTGTCGAATCCGGTTTTCGGGGATCTGTTATTCCCAACATTGGTATCAGAGTCCTAGTTCACGTTTTCCCGACCCCTTTGATGTTTTTTGATTGATTTTTCGCGAAAATAATTCGGCCGTACGGATCGTGGCGAGAAATCCCGACACCCGAGCACTGTTCGTCCTTTTTTCTGAGTTTCCGTAAGTCGAAATCAATTTCTGAAGGCACCGGGTGAAAGAGGTCGTCGAGGTGAGTCCGGTGACATGTCGTACGCCGGTGGGCAACGCCGCACGCACCCACACGTGCGGCCAGAAGGCGCTGCGCGTGGGCGCGATGCGCCCGGAAGCACTGGCTCGGCCAGCGCGTGCGCCACACACGCCGGTGGCGAACTGGCACATGCGCGCCGGCAGCCGGCGAACCGGCACGCGCCGGTCTGCGGACCAACACGTGCTGACGTCATCGTGACGTCACGGTAACCGTCGGGATGACGTCATCGATGACGTCAACGCCGGCGACCCGACCCGACCCGACCCGCGGACGCCTGGCACGCGCGCGGCACGTGTCGATCGGTTCGTCCAACCCGGCCCGGCCGGTCCGACTGGCCCGACCAGCCCGACCGGTCCGACCGCGCGCCCGTCAACCCGTTGACGTGCCGTTGACCGTTGACCGACGACCGTTGACCGTTGACCCGAAAAAAAAAAAAAAAAAAAAAAAAAAAAAAGATTTGTTTCTTTTTCATTTATGCCTATGTGGGTTATATGTAATCCATTATTTATTCGGTATTTGTTGCATGAATTTTGAAAAATTATGTATTTTCCATTATGTACATTATGGATTATAGTGATCCATTTTTAGTTCTGCATTTATTGCAGGAACTATGATGCGTTATGCACGAATACCTGCAATCCCGAAAACGGACGAGGGAAATGCAAGACTTAAAAGGCTGATGACAGAGTTAGCTAATTATCGGTGGCATGACGGTGATTTAGTATCATATGTGGTCAGGGTCAATCAGATGATATATGAAATCATCTGGAATGGTTATCTTATGCTGGATTTTGAGAATGTGTCGGCTTTGATGAACACTCTTCCACCTGAATGGCAAACAGTGTTAGATCGGCTATGGGAGGTTAACGTGGTCTCGGGTTATAGAAGGCTAGTGGAAGCTTTTGTAAGATAGTACTATAGAATTGAGTTAACTAAAACTTCAACCCTTAGATTGAGCGCCACATGGCGCAGAGTGAATGCGCCTTGGAGACGACATGAAAGCTCTCCAAAAGTTCTTCCATGGTTGGCAAATGTGCCTTCAAATTTCTCAGATATTTTGACTGATAGATTAGAAGGGACATTCCCTATTTATTTCTTAGATTAGTTTGAGATGTTTTTGGCTGTGAATATCCCTTTCTATGTTGATATTTCTTCTTTGTATATATTACTTAGTGTAATTGATAGTTGTATTATGTGAAAGCATTGTTATTCTATTGGATGTTAAATATTATTTGCTTTCTATTATTGTTGACTGTTGTGGATAGTTGATAGAAGTTTTCGTAACTTCATAGAATTTATTTTGCATAAGACAATTATATTAATAATAATTTTAAGTTAGGATTTTTGGAAGATGATTGGAAACATAATGACATTTTGATTCTGAAACCTTACTTGAAATTGTTCATCGATATGATGGGTCTGTGTAAAGTGGATGCATAAATGATAGGCATTAACTTTTCATGCATGTATGTCTACGATGTGTTCAGGTCGATGGTTTCGGCAACTAAGAACGTAATTGCTGATATGAACGGCAACAATTGTGAAATATTGAATATGAAGATTCAATATGTGCTGGAAAAGCAAGAAGCACTAGAAGCTCTTGACCATATTTTGGAAGATCTAGAGGATGCTGTGCACCACCTTGAGCTAGTAGAGAACTGCCTATCGGCATTTGAGTTGAGATTAGACATTTGCAATGCTGGTTTTAGCTCAGTAAGGGCTTTGAGCTCTAAGCGCAAGCGTATTGATTCATTTAATTCGTGGGAAAGCAAAAGATCAAGTCCTTATTGCAAGAAATCAAGAGTTAACCAACACAAGAGAGGAAAACGTCATCAAGTGAAGAAAATGTCAACAGTGAGGTGTTTCAATTGTGACAAGAAAGGTCACTGTGCTCGCAACTGTAGTGAGTCGAAAAAGGTAAACACCTCTTGTATATTTGAGAACTTTGATTATGTGTCAAGTTTTGAATTATTGGCTGAATCCAATCTTTTGTGGACTGTAGATTCAGGAGTGACAGACCATGTAGCGAAGGATAGAGAATTCTTCGTGGAATTCTGACGCGTACCAACTGGAGCTAAGTGGATCTATGTGGGAAATAACTCCAAAGATGAAGTTAAAGGGATTGGCACCTGCCAATTCAACCTGCGTGGTGGACGCACCTTGTTCCTACATGATGTTCTATATGCTCCGGAGATTCGTCGAAATTTAATATCTATTTTGGTGTTGGTTAAACTTGTTTTTTATATAAACTTCCATAATAAATGTGTAGATTTGTATTTGGATACAAACTATTATGGGTGTAGTCACTTTCTGGATGGTTTCATTGTACTATATGTTGACTGTGGTGATGTCAGTATTAGTTATTCCCTTATTTCACGTCTTCTAATTCATATGATAATGATGTGAATGTGTGGCATGCTAGATTTGGTCATATTGGCCAACAACGTATGAATGGACTAGCCAAAGAGGGCTTGTTGGGCAACATTGAAAAAATCGATTTGCCCATATGTTAGTATTGCCTAGTAGGAAAAATGACAAGGAAACCATTTGGAGAAGATAAAAGAGCTGAATTTCCTCTGCATTTAATCCATTCTAACGTCTGTGGTTCAATGAATGTGAGAGGAAGGCATGGGGCTGTTTATTTCATCACTTTTATAGATGATTATACTCGATTCGGAAATGTCTATTTGATTTCTCATAAATCTGAAGTATTAAGTTGTTTCAAAAGGTTTATGAACTTGGGAGAAAATTAATTAGACAATAAAATAAAAGTATTAAGATCCAATCGAGGTCGAGAATATTTATCTGATGAGTTCAGAAAATTATGTGATGAAAAAGGAATAGAAAGACAGTTGTCTATTCCATATACCCCTCAACAAAATGGTGTGCAGAGAGAATAAACAGAACCCTACTGAAAATGGTTAGGTACATAATGGCGCATGCTAACTTGCCTATCACTTTTTGGAGTAATGCTTTGTTAATTGCTGCCTATATACTTAACCGGGTGCCTTCCAAATCAGTTACTTCCACTCCATATAAGTTATGGATAGGTAGAAAACTAAACTTGAGTTTTCTTAAGCCATGGAGCTTTTCTGCCTATACTCATGAGTTCTCTCACAAGTTTGGGAAATTGGGTCCCAAAGGAAAGAAGAGTATTTAATGAGATACTCTGTTCATAGGTGAGTAGGAAAGTGGGAGTATAACTGAATTTGAATCACAGGATGTCACATTCTTAGAGGATGAATTTCCTAAGAATGGCGAAATAGGGGAAGATATTAGTGGAGTTCGTCCAAGTGGGAGTAATATGAGAAGTGATGAATTGAATTCAACTCATTCTCAATTACACCCACATGATGAGACAATATCATCATTATCTAATCCAAGTGGAAGCATAATGGGGAATGATTGCTAAGTGTACAATCTCCCATACGGCGAACAAGTCGCCAAAGTATTCCCCGTCGACGTTTTGACATTGATTGGGAAACTTTTATGATTGCTCCGCAAGATGAGGATGAGCCAATAAATATTAATAAGGCTCTGAATTGCCCTAGTAAGGAAAAATGGATTCATGCAATGAAAGAGGAAATTGAGTCAATGAAGTCAAACCAAGTTTAGGAACTGGTTGATCTTTCAAAAGGACACAAAGCTATTGGGAACAAGTGGGTTCTCAAAATAAAGCGAAAAGCTGATGGCTCGATAGAAAGGCATAAGGCTCGCATTGTGGCGAAAGGGTATAATCAACAGGTAGGAATTGATTTTGAAGAAACATTTTCTCCTGTAGTAAAATTTACCTCGATTCGCATTATTTTGGCAATAGTGATTAGTATGGATCTTAAGTTACATCAAATGGATGTAAAGACTGCTTTCCTCAATGAAGAATTAGAGGAAGAAATATATATGGAACAACCTGCTGGTTTCATAGTGAAAGGCTAAGAAGAAAAGGTATGTCGACTTTGGGGGTCGATATATGGCCTTAAGCAGTCGTCAAGACAATGGTATATACGTTTTCATAATGCCATAATGGCATATGACTTTACAATGATAGATGAGCATCATTGTGTATATATAAAAAAATCTAATGATCAATTTGTGATCATATCATTATATGTTGATGATATACTAATTGTCGGAAACAATATGGAGTTTGTTAATACTGTGAAGAATTGGTTATTTTCCAACTTTGAGATGAAAAACATGGGTGATGTTGCATACATTCTTGGAGTTAAGATTTCAAGATTGTAAACCCATTGACACTCCTATTGCAAAAGGTGAATGATTGAGCCATAGACTGTGTCCAACGACTCAACAAGAGAAGGAACAAATGAAACATGTTCCTTATGCTAGTGCTGTTGGAAGCTTTATGTACGCTATGATATATACAAGACATGACATATGTTTTGCAGTTGGAATGGTGAGTAGTTACCAATCCAATCCAAGTCAAGCACATTGAAAAGCCGTTAAAAGAATACTAGGGTATCTAAAGGGAACTGCTGATTATACGCTAAGTTATCAAGGAAATGATCTGCGACTCTAAGGCTATTTTGATACTGTTTGGGGAGGAGATTTAAATGAAAGAAAATCTACCTCTAGGTTTGTTTTCTTACCGAATAATGGCACCATATGTTGAAGAAGTAAGAAACAAACGTGTATAGCCTTGTCCACGATGGAAATTGAGTTCGTGGCATTATCAGCAGCAGTATAAGAATTGTTTGGCTTAAGAGATTTTTTGGATCATTTAGGTGTTATTGGAAGTGCTGCAGATTAATTGTTGGTTAATTGTGATAGCCAAGCAGTAAGAGTGTACACCAAAGATCCAAAATATTATGGCAAGACCAAACCTATAGATACCAACTATAACTTTTGTCAAGGATATGATTACATAAAAAGATGTGAACTTAGAGTACATACTACGCATAGAATGGTAGCAGATCCAATGACAAAGCCAATACCTAGAGATGTGTTTTTGTGGCCATATGAAATCTCTAGGATTGTGTAGAGACTGATGTACTGAATATTGTAATTTCCCTAAGTAATGAATTTGTGTTTTCATCATTAATGCCTATGAATCTTTGTTTGATCTTTATGCATCTTAATGCTCAGTGCATTATTTTAAGTTGAGAAAGTATGTCGGACAGATATAAGATAGCCCACTCACACGGGTAATCGCCTATATTTACTGTGTGATAAATAGAGATGAGACTATTTTTAAGCTTATTATCTAGGTGATAATCGAGAGCTCAAGCTTAAAATACGTATGTCGCCTTAATTAAGTGTTAAGATGAGAACATAATACTTACTATGTCCGAAAGTAAAATAACTCACATATTTTACTTTATCTGTCTATGATGCCAGATGTGAGTTCTGATGAATTTTGTTAATGAGTAGATACGTGAACTCAAGTTAGACATTGGGTATGTCTGAACTATCATCTGTATGGTATTGAAATGTGTAGACATACGCTCCATGGGAAAGGAGTTAATACCGTAATACGTATTTCATACTACATATGCATGAGACGACCAATAGGAGTGGCAAAAGTTTGATCTCAACTTTTATGTCATGTGAGACTCTTGAGGAAAAGAGTTCCTCAATTTTAAGTCCTCTCATAACTCTTACTTATTCTCAAGATTTCTATTTAGTGTTTGCTATTTTAGAATGTTGCCAATGGTTATGAGTTTGATTCGATCTAATGGGACATTTCTAGAAAAGCAAGCTGAACCGAAATTGAGAGTTTGAAGGAAAGAGGAAGACCGATTTTGGAGAATCACATTGTAGTTTTATATTCACCGAGTTAACCAATTATGATTTGTCTTTGGGATAATCATAATTGTGAATACAATATATATATATATATATATATATATATATATATATATATATATATCATTGTTTGAAAGAGATCAAGAGAGATATAAACGTGATCGATCGATCTACGGTACTACATACTGAATCTACTCAGGATGTGATGCCCATTATGAGCTGCTATATATTCCTTACAGATGTATAGCAACGAGCTCTCTAAGTATGCTGGTCGCATGGATTATTCACTGGTATGAATGTTAAAGAGAGGTAAAGAGAATTCTGTTCGGCCCACCATGTGCGAGTGGGAAATGATGGTTTTATAAGATATGGGCTTAAGGCCGTCTGCCCATGTTGGGCCTAAAAACCTGGCCCATAGGAATAGGGCCCGTGGATGGAGGGACGTATAAAAAGGGAAGAGAGAGAGGGAGAACGCACATTGGATAATCAACATACGTCTCCCTCTCTTTTAACGTTCTCTCTCTCTAAGGAACAGTAAGCAAAAAGAAGCGACGCCGTCTTCCTTCCAAGCGAATTGTCGTCATTGGATCGAATAGGGCTAAATTCTCTTCCTCTTTTCGGCGTCGGTGTTTAATTTGTGGCTAACAAGGTACGCTCGAATCCGTGGTGTGCTTTAGGATCGGTGATACGTGATTTTCCCTCCGCATTCGTTTTAGGGGTTCGATTTAGTGTCGAATCCGGTTTTCGGGGATCCGTTATTCCCAACACTTTTCCATATTAATAGAAATATTTTCCCTCGTTATTAGTCATAACTGTTTGTTGCTTATGAAGATTAGGGTTTTTATTTTCCTTTATTGGCATGCCCATTGCCCAAATTTTAATTTTTTGTTATTTGGCTAGACCTGATATGTTGTTTACCAAATCACATTTGGGAATCTCTTTCCTTATTGGGATGAGATTATATCTATCCTTTTCGTGACAACGAAAGTAATTTTTTTTTCCCAATTATATCCATTTTTGGCTCACTTGGCATGTCTTTCTTCAAGGTTCTCGTCAACTTTGGAGAACTTCGATTGTTATCAATCATTTGAAATGCCATCTCTTTCTCTTTTTTCCTTATTGAAATAAATTACAGGGTTCACATGATTTTTTACCCCACGCACATCCAATTGCTCTACGTGAAGCTAAGATGAATAAGACGAGTAAAACCGAACGAGTCTGATGGAGGAGATATTCTGTGGATGGGCTTTTTTGTTTATATTAATAGGCCTCTTCTTGATGGGCTTCGAACTAAATATAATGGGCTTCATTAACTGAATTCATGGCCCAGGCTCAGTTTTCTGATCTTATGAAGTCTCATGAGCTCCGTTCACGTCCTCTGATTTGTGGGTTTAATTGGGCTTGGCGAGCAGGCTTTTCCTACTTGATAAACTCTGGGCCGAATTGGATTGAACGAATTGGGCAGGAAAGATCAACGTGATCTGGTGAGGCTTGAGTATTATCATTTCATTTTCTTTTCTCTCCTTTTCCATTTACTTAATTAATAATTTATATTTGAATTATTAGCAAAAACTCAGTGTCAACAACTAAGAGCCAAAACATCTATCTACATCAAAGCGATAAAAAGGAAGCATTTACATATCATAGTTAGGTACGATTTGCATCATATGGCTTTATTCTCCGAAACAAATGCTCGGAATCTAAGAAAATGCTAAAGAAACAAAAAGATTTCCTAAAGACAGGAAAAAGTTTAGGCTCTGTTTGGTCGTCCAAATTTCTAATAAGAATATGATTGGATAATATATGATATAAAATCTAAATGATTTTGTAATATTCTATAAATTGTTTGGTGATTGTAGTAATAAAGTCAAATATATTTACATCATATCATATATATTATTTGGTATAAACGACACATTAATATAAATGAACCACAAATTTTACGAATGGAAGTGGTAAAAATCTCTCACAACACTTTTGTCTACTTTATTTTTATTTTATTTTCATTCATTCTTAAGTAATTTCTTTTTTAATTCTTTCTTTCCCTTTCATCATTCTCTAATATTTTTTTAAATAGAAAATTGTACTAATACACCTAAAATACTAAACCCTTAAAATGTGTAATAAATATATATATTTGTATTTATTTTATAAAATTAAATTAAATTCACATATATATAAATAAAAATCTAAGATTAAATTAAAAAATAAATTGTTGTGATGAATTTTTTATATTACAATTCAGATATTATTTATATTGAAATATAATTTTTAATTTTTTAATTTAATAATTTCGTTATTTGAGCATAATAACTTTCCTAATTTGAATATTACAAATTCTATTCACTTTTATCCCACATTTTGCATGAGATAATTTTATTTGGCTTATATCCTTCTTATATATGATTTTATCCTATTTTAAGCAATCACTAAATGTAGAATGGGATAAATTTTATCCTAATCACCAAACACAGCTTTACTAAGTGTCGGACACTTGGAGTGCCAAAAATTGGTACGGAGGGACACTTAAGTATTAAAAATTAGGAAAGTGACACTTAAATACTAAAATCGGAGCAAAATGGATTATGCCAATTCGGCGAAAATCCAGTGAAAATGCCAACGTGTTGATTTTTTAGAAAGTAATTGTAAAATAGCATCGTTTTGCACATTGATATAGTTAGCCAATGCTGAAACGACGTCGTTTTTATAATAACATGGTCAAAAATTAATAAAATTAAATTTAAAAATTATTTAAAATAAAAATATTAAAATAAAAATATTAAAAATTTTATTATTATTACTTTTTAAAAGAGGCACGCGACTCAGGGGTGAGCCCTTGCCACCGTCTCCTCCCCCGGCTGTTGGGAAGGGTGGCAATAGAGGGGGAAGGGTCAACCGGGGTTGCTAGGCCCTAGTTAGGGGTCGGCGACCACAGGCGACCCCGGTGAGGGCCCGCAAGCCCTCACCCCTAGGCTTGCGAGCCCTCACCGCTGGTCGATCGGGTCGCCAACCGTTGGCCAAGGCTTGGCAACCTTGGCCAACTCTATCCCCTCTCGTTGCCAGCCCTTATGGTGGCGGCGAGGAGGCAGAGGCGGTGGCGACGAGGGCTCAGCTCTCGGCCGCCTCCTTCCCCTTTTCTCTTTTTAAATTTTAAATTTTTAATATATTTTTTAATGTTTTAAATAAATTTAGTTTTAAATTTAATTTAATTAATTTTTATATTTATCTTTTACTACGTCAACACCAAAATAACGTCGTTTTGTATTGTCTAGCTACGTCGTATGCAAAACAGTATCGGAAAATCGCCATGTCAGCATTTTGGCCGGATTAACATTTAAGTGATCCATTTTGCTCTGATTTTAGTACTTAAGTGCAACTTTCCTAACTTTTGACACTTAAGTATCCCTCCGTGCCAAGTTTTGGCACTTGGGATATATTTCTGCCCAACTTTACTGTTTAGAACAATGGCTGGACAACGAAATGCTGCTCTCTTGATTCGATGTCGCAAAAGAAGATGGAGCGCGCATTCCGAGGAGGGCCGAGGGGGCGCCCGCGAGGGGGGGAGTACGAGACGATGAAGCGTATGCAAAAGAATCAAAATGCCTCAATGGGAGCAGTAGACCTCGAAGGCTGTGTGATGGGTGTAGTGAGATCAAACCTCCCCTTCTCTATAAAGATTGAGCAGGGTCCACACCTATACTATCCACCCAAGTATGAACTGTATAACCTAATTTCCAGTGAATCGGCTCAAATGACCGAAAATCCTTTTGCTAAAAGTACCAAAATAAGTCAAACAACTTATGTAACACTAAGAAAATAACAGCAAATAGTACAAAGATGAATTTAAAAAACTAAACACTGGAATGAAGAAGTTGTGAATCAGCATAATATGCATAACCTAAGATAATATGTCAATCAAAATATACACAATCAAATTAAGATATATACATGCAATACATGTGCAATCTCGAGAGAGAGATAGTCAACATAGATACTCGCCTCCTCATTACTTAGTTCTTCTTCTATCTCATTGATTTGAGCAAGGGCCAACACATCTTCACTGTTCTCTTCTCCTTCTCCTCCTCCTTCATATAGACGTAATAGGAATGCCCGGTAACTTTCATCTTCACCAAATGGAAGTTCCAAGACATTTTTGCCTCACTAGAGTAGGCATGGAAGGAGCTCTTAGTCAAAGCTCTCACTTGCGTTTTTACTATGCAAAACTCACTCAAAGTAGCTCGGAGTTGCAATCGCAACTCTCACTCACTTGAAACAGCACTGAGTCATAGCTCTCGCTCACTCGTATTTATTTGCGAAACTCACTCGAAGAAATTGCAACTTGATAAAAATCCCTTAATTGACGTTAAAGTGTGATAATTAACTATAATGTCAAGAGGTTTGGAATACTTCTCTGATTTTTTTCTTTTTCAAACTTTAGATAAACATAAAATGTGAAATATTTAGCCTAGATTAACCAATTGATTGGATCCCATCACATCGTTGAATTTTATGGTACTAAGTGAAGATCGACTAAATACCGTCAATTCAAGAGACATGGACGAAATATCATTAAGTTGAGAATAATAAAGCGGAATAGGCAACAAAGGAATTTTTTTTGTATATTTCAATGTTTATATTAGGGTTAATACCTTGAAAAACCCCAAATTGGTATACCTATGACAAATTTACCCCAAACTATTTTTTTGACCACCAAAAACCTCAAACTAATATACCTTTGATAAATTTACCCCAAACTGGTACACTTGTGACAATTTTACCCTCGGTTAGTTTTCATTAAATTTTACTGTTAAAAGATTAAGTTAAATGACACAATGACAGTTGTGGTATATCAATTTGGGATTTTATGCTCTGTTTGTCACAGTTTACAATTTTTATGTTTTTTTTTTTGGTGGTATTAATCCAATTTAGCGGATATTATATTTATCACAAATTTACCAGTTTGGGGTTTTTTGCAGTCGAATAAATTAGTTTGGGATAAATTTGTCATAAATGTACCAGTTTATGATTTTTTATGATCAGTTGGGATAAATTTGTTATATGTGTACCAGTTTGGGGTTTTTTATAATAAAAAAAAAAAAAAAAAATAGTTTGAGGTTTTTACCATAAAAAAAAAAAAATAGTTTGAAGTAAATTTGTCACAAGTGTACCAGTTTGGAGTTTTTCATGGTATTAACCCCTTATATTAATGAAGAATATGTCAGTCTATTTATAATTTTTGTTAGATAATTAGTTTAAAATAATATCTCAATCAAGATATGCACAATCAGATGGAGCTATAAGTACAATACTGATGAAATCGATAATCAACATAAATATCAACCTCTTCATCACTCAATTCTTCTTCTAATTTGTTGACTTGAGCAGGAGCAAACACGTCTTTGCTGTCCTCTTCTTCTTCTCTTCCTTCTTTACATAGGTCTAACAGGAACATCGAGTAACTTTTATCTTCACCAAATGAAAGTTCTGAGGCATTTTTATTGTCTTCTTCTCCTCCTCCTCCTCCTTTGAATAGGCGCAGTGAGAGCTCCCACTAACTTTCATCTTCGCTAGACAACTCTTCACGATGGTCATCTTTGGCTTCGTGGTCGTCGTTCATTGTACTCTACTTCTCTTCCTTGTTCATCACGTCAGAGGTCATTCTTGCTTCATCTCTTTTTGAGTCAACCACGAGAGATGGACCGAGAGAAAGAGAACCCTACAGACATGTGCAATGTTAGCCTACACAAAGAATATTACTCATAAGTAGCTATGTATTTTTCAACGGAAAATTATCCAAAAAATCTTAAACCTATTACACTTTTGTCAATTCAATCATGAACATTTTAATTTTACCAATTCAATTCTAAACATTTTCACTTATTGTCGATTTAGTCCATCTGGCCAATTTTAGCAAGAAAATGCTTATGTGGACACTAGCGGTTCACGTAGGATCGCTAGTGCTGACATTGACAATTTTTAATAATATTTTAATAATATTTTAATTTTTTTAATTTTTATTATTTTTTCCTTTTCTTTTTGACTTTCTTCATTGCCTTTTCCAGTGGCCGCCACCGGCCATAGCCAGTCGACTAGGCAAGGCCCGGCCGAGCGAGGAGGAGCCTCGGCGAGGGAAGCCCTCGCCCAAGCCAAGGTAGCCTCGCCGGGCATCGACCGGGGGATGGCGATGTTGGGTAAGGCTACCCTGGCCTGGGCAAGTGCCGACCTTGCTAGATTTGGCGAGAGGAGCCCTTGCCGGGGCTCGCCCTCACCCAGACGAGTGTCGGCCTCACCCTAGCCGGGCCGACGCCCGGCGAGGACCCGGCCTCGCCGGATCTGGTTTGGGAGGTCGATACTCGCCTAGACGAGGGAGAGCCCGGTGAGGGCTTCCCTTTTGGCGAGGCCGGCCCTCACCGAGCTAGGGCGGCCTTGCCTGGCCTCGTTGTCGCCTGTGGCCGGTGAGGTCACCCTGGCCTGGGTGCAGGTCAACCTCACCCAAGTGACCCTTGCTGAGGCATGCTTGGGCAAGGGCTGCCCTCGCCAGGACTCCTCCTCGCTCGGCCGGGCCTCGCCTGTGGCGGCGAGGCCAATCGGCCGGCTTTGTGGCCGGTGGCTAGCCGTCCTTTGTGGCTAGTGGCCGGCCACGGAAAAGGCAAAGAAAGCCAAAAAGAAAAGAGAGAAAATAAAATAAAATAAATTCAAAAATATTAAAATATTATTAAAAATTGTCAACGTTAGCACTAGCGATTCTACATGGCATTGCCAGTGTCCACATCAGCATTTTTCGGCCAAAATTGGCTAGATGGACTAAATTGGCAATAAGTGAAAATGTTTATGACTGAATTGGCAAAGTTGAAAGGTTTATGACTGAATTGGCAAAAGTGTAATAGGTTTAGAACTTTTTGGACAATTTTCCATGTTTTTCAGTTTAAAGAAAATATGGATAAGTGTAATGTAAATTTTAAAACTTATTAATTTCTAAAACTTCTAAAAAATGCAATCAAATCTTAAAAATTTGTCAAATTGATGCTATAGAGTCCTTTATTTAATTCCATCCAATTAGACTAACAAGAAATGTTTGTTTGTTTGTTTGTTTGTTTTTTAATATTTTCTCTCTTGTATGGATCTCCAATGTATCCTATTTTGACCGCCTATAACAAGTTTCTCGGTTGAGTCTTAATAAAAAATTTACTCCACTGAATAAAAAGGTACCAACATATACATAACCTTACTTATATATACATACACATAACGTTACTTTAATATATGTGTGCGTGTGTATATATATATCATGAACATTACTTGTAGATGAAAAGTTACAAGTCACATAAAATTTGTTATTTCTGATGTTAGAATTTATTGTGAAATCGATATTATGACTATTTTCTTGTCACCTTTGCCCGACGTGCCCGTCCATGAACAATTTGGCCGGTTCTTTTTTCAGGCCACTCTACCTACGGCATGTGCAGCTCCGCCATTCGAAACTCCCAAATGCCAACTCTCAACTTCTCTTCATCAAGACCCATTCCGTTATAGAGAAGACATGCTGGCCCAGTCGCTCTCCTCGACCTCTTTCTCCGGTGACTTGGACAAGGTAGCAGCAAGCTGGCCCCCTTCAAGGACGTGAGTAGATATGCTAAACGGGTGCGTCGGGTCGGGTTTGGGTCGAGTCATAAATGGTTCAGTTCAAATCGACTAATTTAACTCTTTTATGAACCATTTATTATAGTGTTAAATTTTTTACCCATACCCAATTCAATTCATACTTGACCCATTTAACTAAATTTAAGAAAACATATTTCTTATGATTTTTTTATTTTAAATGGTATTCCTAAATATTGTTATGCAATACAAATTTAATGGAAAATTTTTATAATTTTTTAAAAATTAGAATTTTTAATTATTTTTTGTTTTTAAAAATCAAATTTTAATTATTTTTATTTTTTAAAATATAATTTTTTTTTCTTTTTTTTTCTTCTTCTTTGGCCGACCCCCTACCAAGACGATGGCCATCGATTGACCAAAGGCGAGCCTTGAGCTCGTCGACCTCACCAATCTAGTGAGCTCATCTCCGCCTCATTAGGTCTAACGAGCTTGAGCTCGCCCGATGCTGACAAGTTCGAGGCTCACTAGCTCGGCAAGGCTTGAGCCTCATTCGACATCGGCAAGCTCGAGTCTCACTAGATCGGTGAGGTCTCGCCTCGCCAGATTCGACAAGCTCAAGCTCACCCGATCGGAGAGCTCGAGTCTCGTGAGACGTTTGTGAGGCCTCCGCCATGCTAGATCCTGCAATCTCGAGCTTGCCATATCGGCGAGGCTCGAGCCTGACATTGGTGAGCTCGAGTCTCACCAAATCAACAAGGCTTGAGCCTTGCCTAGCTAGTGGCCATGCCAACCACCGGCAAGGGAGGAGAAGGAAGGGAAAAAAAGGAAAGAAAAAAGAAACTAAAAAGAAATATAATAATAATAATAATTTCGATTTTTATAAAAAAAAAAATATATATATATATATATATATATATATATATATATATATATATATATATATATATATATATAGTAAACAAAGACATCAGAATACTCAAAATAGACCTCATTCCGATAGAAAAAATTAAACAAAGAAACATCACAACAAACCTCCTTTTCGTAGGAATAAACAAAGACATCAGAATACTCAAAATAGACCTCATTCCGATAGAAAAAATTTTAAAGACATCAAATGCTATTCTTGTGGTAGAAAAGGTCATATTTCAAAATATTGTAGGATTAATAAAAAATTGAATGAACTTTCTTTAGATGACAATACTCTTAATCAATTAAATAACATCTTCATAGAAAATGATGATACTTCTTCGATGAATTTCTTGAGGAAGAAGGTCTTCGATTAATGAGATAGATTCCTCTTCGATTCCGAATATGAAGACGCTTCTCCAGAAAAACCTACTCTTGAAGTAAACGTCTTAACAAAAGAAGAAGAATTCCTTCTCAAGACGCCGACAAAATACTTGACCCTGAAGCGAAAAAAGAATACTTAGATAGACTTCACTCTTCTATGAACATTACTTCCAAGCCTAATACTTCGTACAACCTTAAAGACATTCTTAATAGAAATAAAAAACCACAGTCCAGACCTATAAATATTAATGACCTCCAAAATGAAATAAAACAACAAAAGTTAGAAATACAAGCTTTAAAAGAAACTCAATCAGAAATGAAACAAGAAATTTCTGATATAAAGTCCCTTGTCATAAAAAGAACAACAAAACTTGAAGATCAAAATGAAATCACTAGTACTTCGATACCCTCGATCCAGCTTTTCTTATGCTATTAACAGAAATCACATCTAGGAAATGGATAATAAATATTAAGATAAAAATCAATAATGAGTATATTATTGAAACAATGGCACTCTTTGATACGGGGGCTGACCTCAATTGTATCAAGGAAGGCCTTGTTCCAACAAGATACTTTGACAAAACATACGAGTCTTTAAAATCTGCCTCGGGAGACAAGCTAAATATACAATACAAGTTACCGGAAGCCCTAATAATAAAAGACCAAATGTCTTACAAAACATCTTTTCTTTTAGTTAAAAACATGAGACAACAAGGTTATCCTTGGAACACCTTTCATACAATTGATTCAACCCTTTGTTGTTACTAATGAAGGTATAGAAACTCATGCTTTAAACAAAAAAATCACCTTCAATTTCATAACAAAACCGCAGAAAAGAAGTCTTAATATTTTACAAGAACATTCCATTTCAGAAATAAACTGCCTCATAAAAGACAAAGAAAACCAGCTTGAATTTTTAAAAGAAGACTTAGAGTTCAAAAGAATAGAAGAAAATCTCATAAAACCAAACATCATAGAAAAAATAGCTTCTCTACAAAAACACATAGAAAAAACTATATGCTCTACTCTACCCAATGCCTTTTGGGAAAGGAAAAAGCATATCGTCGATTTACCTTATGAACATGATTTTTCTGAAAACAAAATTCCTACCAAAGCCCGACCTACACAAATGAACCAAGAAGTTTTAAAATTTTGTCAAACAGAAATACAAGATCTCTTAAATAAAAAACTCATAAGAAAAAGCCAATCACCTTGGAGTTGTTCTGCTTTTTATGTTAATAAAAATGCTGAGCTAGAAAGAGGAGTT
This sequence comes from Eucalyptus decipiens, assembly GCA_014182575.1. Classification (NCBI taxonomy): domain Eukaryota; kingdom Viridiplantae; phylum Streptophyta; class Magnoliopsida; order Myrtales; family Myrtaceae; genus Eucalyptus; species Eucalyptus decipiens. Next base: position 36,053,317 of record CM024613.1, read on the forward strand.
CCCAGGTTAGTCATTAATTACAAACCTCTTAATACAGCCCTTAGATGGATAAGATACCCTATACCCAACAAAAAAGATTTGCTGAATAGACTTTGTAGATCAAAAATATTTTCTAAATTTGACATGAAATCAGGATTCGGCAAATACAAGTTAGTGAAAAGGATAAATACAAGACAGCCTTTACAGTACCTTTTGGCCAATATGAATGGAATGTTATGCCATTCGGACTAAAAATGCCCCTTCAGAATTCCAAAGAATTATGAATGAGATTTTCAATCCTTATTCAGAATACATCATAGTTTATATAGATGATGTTCTAGTTTTCTCTTCCAATATAGAACAGCATTTCAAACATTTATCCACTTTCATAAAAATAATCATACAAAACGGTCTTGTAGTCTCTCCTACTAAAATTGCACTCTTCAAGACCAAGATTAGATTTTTAGGTCATTACATCCATTTAAGCACCATCACTCCCATAGAAAGATCAATCTCTTTTACTTGATAAATTCCCGATGAGATTAAAGACAAAACTCAATTACAAAGGTTTTTGGGTAGCCTCAATTATATTTTAGATTTCTTTCCTAATATAAATATCCTTTGCAAACCTTTACATCAAAGGTTACGAAAGGATCCTCCACCATGGACCTCTGTCCATACTGACATTGTCAAACAAATAAAAATTCATGTCAAAGATATACCATGCTTACATCTTGCTGACCCCTCCACTTTCAAAATAGTAGAAACAGATGCGTCAGAATTAGGTTATGGTGGTATTCTCAAACAAGTCAATAACAACAAAGAACAAGTTATTCAATTTATATCAAAACATTGGAATTCCACTCAACAAAATTATTCGACAATCAAAAAAGAAATACTTGCTATAGTTTTATCTATATCAAAATTCCAAGGAGATTTATTAAATCAAAAATTTCTCTTGAGAATTGATTGCAAATCAGCCAAAGACATTTTACAAAAAGACGTTTTAAATGTTGCATCAAAACAAATTTTTGCCAGATGGCAAGCCATACTTTCAGTATTCGATTTTGACATAGAATTTATAAATGGTTCTTCAAATTCATTGCCTGATTTTCTCACAAGAGAATTTTTACAGGGGATACCAATATGCCAAGACCCAAAAAAGACAAAGACAAAGGCAAAGGCAAAGCCACTGCCGAACCCTCCAATACACCACCAAAGCCGAAAGGCTTAACATCTGTCAAAACATGGCTCCAAATGGCAGAAAACAACCAAACATTCATACAGCAATCACCTTTGACAACAGAACCCATAACATCTGAACCCATGCTAGCCCTCAATCAGTTAGCCAACATACTTCCAAAAGAAACAATATTGTTACTTGCCCAGTCTTTACAAAACGTAAAGAAAGAGCCATCCAGTGCCATAGAGGTAAGTAACAATCCTTCCCCGCTTGCTACACAAAAACAAGCGGAATACAAAAGAATTTCGAATGAGGTGGTTATTAAGCCCCAGGCAACCCCTCTTTCTCAAAGATCAAAATTCTTTCCCAAAACATCTTTTCAAAATATATTGACTGTGGAAGATGGATTCTTCGATAAAGATCCAATCAAATTTGCAGAAAACATATTTCCAAAAAATTGGCTTTTCAAACCACACAATACAAACAAAACCCTTGCTTATTATGAGCAAATTTTAGTGGAAACAGAATCGGCAAGGTTCACTCACTTTGCTGATAAAACCAATACAGAAAATATCCTTTATTCCACTATATCCATCAGTAAAGTCATACACCCCTCACACTGGGGAGCCTCACCCCATACACCCAGAAAATTCCAAACCAGACTTACCCAAAGTCTACCATACTCCTCTTCATATACATACTGGGACTACCAACAAGCTTGGTGGAATGTCTTTTTCCGACAGAATACAAATTTCCAACACTCTGGTTATTATTCTTCAAAGACAACTTCCCAAGACAAAGCTTACCAAACTGGTTTGACTCTGGTGGGATCTCTTTGGTCCTTTGGACATAATATTACACCCCACGGTCAAACAAGGATACAAGATTTTCAGTGAACAATTCATACCAACACCTCATGATATAAGGTTCCCATGCCTTATGCATTTCTTTATAATATTCAGAATCTCGTGGGTAATGCATGGGAATTTGAATACAATACATCCAAAAACCGGGTATACCAACACTTGTCCGAAAATACAAAACCAAATGGTGGGATGGATTCAGATTTCTTGATCAAGGATCCGAAGCTGCGGTTAAAACATGGCTAAATAGCCAGAAAACCCAAATAATCGCATCCCCATCAAATACATCGTTTTTACGGGGAAAAATCCATGGCAAGTGCAGCACTTGCAGCAGTCCAAAAAGAGATGAATACCGCAACATTCTCGGGACAATGCTCTCGAAGCGGAAGAATCACAATGTGGATCTTCCAAATCTCAAAACAGTCAAGACGGATCTTCCCGAGTCATATCATAGTGGAAACACTAATGAAGACGCGGCTACGGGATCAATGCGGACAGAGATTAAAAGACATCACATGCGTTACTATTACAAACGGCGCAAAAGGCTACACACCGGAGCGTAGTAGACACACTTGTTCATACACTGTTCACTCGCATCTTGTTCACTTTACACTGTTCAGCACTGTAGCATTTCACTGTAGCACTCGCTATAAATACACCCACTCGACATAGAAGAAGGGGACCCGAAATTTTCTGAATTTCTCTCTTCTCCTTCTCTCTCTCTCACTTGTAATCCTTCATCCCTTCCATCTCCATCCTCATCTCTTCCATCTCCAAGCTCTCTTACCTTGTATCCCCTGGTTTCAAAGTAAGTTAGTTTTCATATACATCGTTTTATACAGGGTAACCAACTCACATAATAGTTGGTTAACCATTTCTTGTAATACTGAGACATCAATACTCCCCGGAGTGCGGATTACCGCCCTAGTGGATGACTTGATGCTTTAAGTTTTGCATCTAAGTTTCTGCATCTCAATACATGTAATTTCAGCTTTTCAGCTTTATATAATACAAGTTCATACCACCTTCATGGTTGGTTTTTGTTTATGCATACTCTTACTTTATATTTTATATATTGCCTTTGGTCTTTATATTATTTTTAATTCTCGTGATTTTATTTAAGTTATTTACTTTCTTGTTGTTTCTTATTGTTATACATCCTTCTCTGCTTTCATATAGATCTGTTAATCCTTTATAATTTCTTGTTCTCTCATATAGTACTCCGATCCTAACCCCTTTATGGTTATATATATATATATTTTATAAAGTTAAAGAGGGAGGAGAGATTATGAGGCTTGAGTTGGAAATGAGTTCTAAGTCCAATCCATTTAAGACCTATTTATCTTAAACTTTTAATTTTTAAACTCATTTAGCTAGTCTTTTCAAAAAGTAAATGACTAATATATGATCCATTTATGATTTAAATGAGTCATATATGTGTCTAAGACCCATTTTGATACCTCTAGACGTGAGTAATACTTCATCACTACCATCCTTCTTGCCAGAGGACCCGCGAAAGCTTGGGGACATTCCGATTGTGGGGATTCTTCTCAAATCGCATGCTTATAATCCCTTTCACGAACTTGCACTTCATCTTCCCAATCTTATTTGATGGTTGCGACTCGCTGCACATGAAGTCAAACTTAATGGAATTCTGAAATGATATGATGCGTACATGTAGATCAAAGGGTATAGGCTCTTCCCATGTTGGAATTTGAGCAACATTTCGAGGACCACGATTTCCGCACTCTCGCTCTAGACGAGCTTATATTTGACTAGCTCCTCTCGGTAGGTAGAACCAATGGCTTGGACCCGTTGCCATCACCGCCACTCTTCCTCGCCCTCTTAGTGGTCGAGGACTAGCTGGCATGGTGACTCGCTGGACAGTGCCGACCACATCTTTGAGTTCGGACTCAGAATTGAGAGACAATTCTTATTCTTTGCCCTTCCTCACCCTCATTTAAAAATTTTCCTGAATTGATGAATCAGATACTTTTGCACCTACGGCATAATTTTTCCCTTTGATGTTTCGTTAACTTGATTTTTATCTTAGGGAAATCCGTGACCCAATTTTTCCAATCCATCAAATTGTGGGAAATTTTAAAAATTATATACATCTGTTTTTTACACAAATTTGGCAAAACTTTTACCGAGCTAACTTTTATGTCAAACATTCCATTAACTCGATTTTTGCACCTACAAAAAGCCCATGAACCAATCTTTTCAATTCATCAAATAGGGAAAAATTTTGAAAAATTATATTTATGTGATTTTTACTCGATTTTTTCATTTATGGAAAGCCCATTAATCACATTGAGACAGAGTCTCCCATGAAAGTTGGAGTATGTGAATCAATAATGATAAATAATATCCCGATACATCCCTAACTGACATGATGAAATAAAGCATGTTCAGCACTTGAATTTCTCGTTGTTTGTGGATGATTGTTACAACTCCCTTCATTGCCATCATACTTGTTCAAATGCCTTTTGAACCCATTCTATTCCATTGGAGATAACTTCAAAGAGTAAATGTATTTCATGGGCAACGCATTTCTTGAGTGACCAAACATATGAACTCCTGCAGCAAAATGCTTGTTAATGATAGAGAGGAAAGATTTAGAAAAAAGCTGTGTATTGCATTAAGGCACGAGGCTAGAATAAATAGGTAGAATGAAGCTTTAATCTATGAGGTATATTAGGAAAATACAAAATCCCTAAGATATTATAACACCCCCCTTCAAACTCAAGGTGGATCAAACAACGAGAGTCTGGAAAGTAGAAATTGAAAACGTGGGGCTGTACGAGCCTTTGTAAAACCATCAGCTAATTGATCTGCTATCCCAACAAAAGGAAGAAAGATGGTGCGAACCTAGAGATGATGACGAGTAAGATGGCAGTTGATCTTAATATGTTTGGTGCGCTCATGAAAAATAGGATTAATCCCAATATGGATGCTCCTTTTGTTGTCACAATATATCTTGGAGCGAGATACCCATGTTAGCAAGCAAACGACGAAGCTAGACAATCTCAACAGTAGTGTCAGCCATAGCACGATACTAAGACTCAGTAGATGAGCGCGAGATAATATGTTGTTTTTTGGCGCACTAAGAAATGAGAAAATCGCCAAGGAAAATATAGAATCCTGTGACGGACCGACTATTAGTTACATTAGAAGCCTAATCAGCATTGGAATAAGCACGTAACTCGAGAGGAGAAGAGCACGGTAAAAACAAAGACCGCGTCAAAGTACCTTGAAGGTACTGCAAGATCTGTAGAACAACAACATAATGAGTATATCGAGGGGCAACAACAAACTGGTTGACAACATGAACTGCATATGTAATGTCAAGCCATGAAATAGTGAGATACACAAGACTACCAACTGGAGTCCGATAACGAGTCACATAAAAAAGAGGCTCTTTGTTGTTAGAGCGAAGCTTTTGATTCAACTCAATAGGAGTGACCCCAGTACAAGAATCAGAAAGAGTAGCCCTAGAGGGAATATCAGCAGTATACTTTTGCTGAGAAAGAAGAATACCACAAGAATTTCGAGCAATCTCAAGCCTAAGAAAATAATGCAATGGACCAAGATCCTTCATGGCAAAATGTCGTTGAAGATGCCTCTCAATATGCGCAATATAATTGGAGTCATTGCCAGTAATGATCATCTCATCCACATAAAGAAGAAGGATATTACAACCAGAAGACAAAATATGAATAAACATAGCATGACCTACCTCACTCTAAACAAAGTCCACAGAGCACATAGCAGAAGTAAACTTCTCAAACCAAGCACATGGTGCTTGTTTGAGGCCATAAAGAGCCCGTCGAAGACGACAAACCTAACTAGGGGCATGGGCAAGACTAGGTGGTGGCTGCATAAAGATTTCCTCCTGAAGATCCCCACGAAGAAAAGCATTCTTCACATCGAGCTAATAGAGAGGTCAATTGCGAACAGTAGCAATGGCTAAAAGAGTACAAATAGAAGTCATCTTTGGTACCAACAATGTAAACCTTCTCAGGCAAATGTTTTATTGGTTAATGTATGGAGGCTTCCTTCCTCCATATTCTCGCATAATTAGTCTCTTTGAAATGTTAGGGGATTCCCTTTAACTTTTGTACCTCATCTAATTAATGATATTCACATATTTATCCAAATATATATAATACACACACACACATTACATCTTGCTATAACTTCCTAAATTTACTAAAAAATCCCCATCTTAGGGATTTGTGTAGTTTTACCTAGCATGAGAGTTGGTCTATATAGAAATGAATTAGAATGAGTCACAGGATTCTAGGTTCTTCCGGTATGACTAAGATATCTTAGAGAGCTATGATTAGATAGAATCAAAGAACGGCTCATTAAAAATTCAGCTTACTCTCTAACCCTTTTTAGGGTTGGGATGAAATTGAAAACTATTACTCAAGTTTAAAAAATTATGAAAAGCCTGCATGTGAATCTACATATGTCAACTGTTGCATATTTCAAATGTTTAGAGTTAGAACAAGAGTCGAATGGATGTAACACAAGATTTAGATTAGAAAAAAGTGCAAAATAAAAATTGATTCAGATGGACCCTAAGGTCATGCACTTATGCAATTTTATCATGTCATAGCGTGTGAATAAAATACCAAGTTGATCCATTCTCAATTATTGTGACACGGTGTAATTACCAAGCAAAGAAAATTTTTATTTCAATGCCGGGTCAAAGTGTATAAAAAGGCTAAAAAAAGAACTCTAAGAAAAATTATGACTACGTGCAGCATGCACATATCGTTACCCCCCGATGTCTTGGCACAATAAGGGGCATAAGCGCAATTTTACTGTTGCCACTCTGGTCGGTTCAATTGTTCGGGACTTTCGGGCTAAATACTCGGAGAGTGTACCTATTTCCCATTTCTATGTTCTGTTTAGCAACTTCCAACAATATTAAGAATGACACTCCCAAATTTCAATTGGTTTGTTGGGATTCAGATGCAAGTTGACTTTGAACCTGGCAATCCATTTATGGCATTTATTAGACTATTAAGCGAATAATTGCCATGCGAGACAAGAACACGAGCGAAAATTAATTTGGCCTTTTTTATCACTATGCTTTGAAAAGGTTATTAGGCCCTTCTAGTAGTTTTCTTTTTTATTTCAGATGACGATTTAAGTCAATCAAACATCTAGTTAGACATCCAAGGTTCCGAACTATCTTTCCATGTAGTCCAATTACCTATGTTCAGAGAACCGTTTATATTGTCTTCCACTAATTAGAAAAATTAGATAAGCGTTGGAATTTTTTCAGCCGGTTGCTAAGTTCTCTTAATCTATTGTTATCTATGTCTATCTCTACTATATGTAACCAGTTTTCAATGACCAAAGTACCCTCACATCATCTCACTATATAAAAGTAAAGAGAATGTAAGGTATCACTTTATAATTAAAATTTGATATCTCTAGATGATTACCTAACTAATCTCACATTTTCAATTGCGCACGTGTCCTTAATTTTGAGATGTATATCCGTAATCTCCTGCCAAATACACCCAAATCCATGTTGTGCCAAGAAATTAATTAATCAAACGTTAAGTTCAAAAATCAGGTTGGTTCGGCTTCATAGATATGACGCCTACTAGTTGGATCCAAAAGACAATTGCTGGTAGGATCAAAGAGACAACTGCTACTTGCATCGAGGTATGTCACGAATTTTCTGTCCTCCATGCTGTAACACTTCATTTTATCATCTTCGTAATCCGCGCAGTAGACGCGGTTTGGCTTGAGCCCAGGAAGGCAAGACTCGGCACTGAACTCCGCCGAGAACGAAGAGTTGCCATTCAAGAAGAGAGATATTCCCCAGGCTTTTGACCTCTTCCTCAGTTCCCTTCTCCATATCAACTTTGAAAACTCGAATCTTTTCCACGTCTCCATCATACATTTCGCTCCGGACTGTCCAAGCCACTAGCAATCAGCCAGAACATTCAATGAAACAAGGATTCCCATCATCATAAAAATTCAGTCCTAGAATTAGTCTCGACTCCATACTACTCTTTTTCTCGTTAAGAGTCATTATTTGACTCTCCGAATCCAAGGCCACAAATAGCCCGTGGTAACAAATCAGTTGAAGGACGGTACACCAATGCATAGGCGTCGCACGATTCACTAACGTCCACGCATCTTCTCCTGATCTGAGAAAGGCAAACCCAAGCCCTGGTGATGCGGCATAAGAAGTCATGACTGAGTACCTGGACAAAGAAATGCTCCTGGACAAATCGATCATGTGGATGTGATGTAGTTCGTGTTGAAGCTTCTCCAAAGCGGGGAGTTCAATGCTGATGCACGAAAGTGGATTGGGGATACGGTGTTCACTGTACCCATTTGCCACGAGTATCCATCCTGGTGTAGATAATGTCTGGCAATACGATCCTGGCAACTGCACTGGGTCAATTCTCCCTGTAGAGGGGTTGGAGAACTCAGCTATTCGGTTGTACGCATAAATCATGAGCCACGGGGCTTTAGATTTCGCATTGTACGTCTCCTTGGCAGCAGTGGTCCGCCATGAGGTGCACACCTGTCGAATAGCTAAAAAATTTTCCGTGGCTAGTCGACGAACAATGAGTTCTAGGATCACTTGTGGGAGTTCTTCCCAATTCGCCATTTCTTCGTTGTAGATTGAATGATCAATTGTCCTCAGAACACAGGGAGGGTCCTTTGTGAGGAAAGACAACTTTTGGGGATTCAATTTCCCTATCCGTGAGGATTACCACAATCTACTTCCGATTACGTTTTTTTTTTCCCACAAATCTTACCCTACCTTTCTACTTTTTTGAATAACTATTCCTTTGTGGTTTTGGCAAGATACAGTTTTCTCTTGGTTTGAGGTTTTAAAATTCAAATCATTCTATAAAATGTTGATCTAAATGATAGTTTAATTTCCGAGCATTTTCAAATAAAATCCATAAAGAGCACATATATATTATTTAAGCAAATGATAATTTTATTCAAATCTATGTCATATGTTTTTAACCCTTCTTACTTTGTAAAAAGTTTGGGTCTATTTTCCTAAATAAACGAAAAATTTCAAATATTTTTTTGCCCAGCAGATTTTTCTTATTTATGTTTCCATATACGTATGCTCTTTCCCTAGGCAAAGTTTCAGTAAGCAAAAACTACGCTTCAAATTAAGTAGTTCTTTACCAAAACAAGACGAAGAACAAAAAGAAAGGGGAAAATAATGGGAAAATAACATCACTTGGGGCAAGACGATGATGTTGTCCTCTGGCAAGATAGTTTTTTTTTAAGGGGAAAATAATACTAATAGTCCCTAAATTTTTGTTCTATGTGCAATATTATCCTTAAATTTACAATTGATGTGACTAGGTTCCTCGACCTCTCTTCAATGCGCAATGTTGCATCTTGAATTACTTTAAAATGTTCAATTGTCACCCTTCCATTAATTAGCTTATTGAAATTTGTCATCATTTACTGTCCAATCAGTCTACCACTTTAAAAAAATGCCAACGTATTTACGATAAGAAGTTGTTTCCAACATTTTCTAATTGTTGAAAATAACTCTCTTTTGACGAATCAAATAGCTTCTTCACTATTATCTAAAGTATCTCCGTCGTTTATCCAATCAAATAGCTTTGGGAATTTGGTTTCTTTCAACAAATTGTTTCACAAATCTTGTTACTTATTTTCTTTATCTTAAATGAATATTCCTTTGTTGAGTCTGGCAAGATACACTGCCATCTTGATTTTGATGTTTTAATATTTAAATCTTTCTATAAAATACAGAAAATCAAAAAGCTAGTTTGATTTTCAAGCTTTTACGTATAAAATCCCATAGGAAGACCATACATATTATATAAGCGAATGATAATTGTACCACAAAAAAGATGCATGGAATTATAACTTAAAGCTAAATTGACTAAACACTTGAAATTTTTTTCTTTAATATAAAAAACTACACATACCATTTTAATAAGAAACTCGTTTTCGTTAAGAGCAAATATGTTGCAATTCCTATTTTGAATAATTCGACTTTTATTCAACGTTTCCAATCTCTTTTGGTATCCACATTAAGAATGTGGATGAATTATATTAAAATATACATGGCGTTAATAATTTAATACTAAAGTATATATTGTGGTATTTGTATTGAATTGGTTAAAATTTAATTATTCAATATCATCTGTGCTGATAATAGTCAAGTTGAAATTAGTTTGTAAGACAACATAAATATAAAAAAGTGCATTTAAAATAGGATATGTCAATTTGATCCCTTTATAAGCAAAATCTTTAAATCATATTGATTATTTTGAGTTTAAAATATAAATGGTAATTTGCGGTTATAAAATATTGTCCACAAAAAGTTCCGTATCAAAAATAATTCACATTAACAAATTGTAAACTATTGTAGCCATTTTCTATGTTTTTTTACTTTCTCCACTATTTACAACTAAATTTTGGCCTTTTTTTAAATATTTAATCGCGTAGTAACTTAGGGATTAATTTTTAACCCCTAAATAAAAAGTATTATTCATTAAATTGCATCATATATAGAAATTAGGAATATTTGCATTGCTAGCATTAATTATCAAAATTTTCGGAAAATTACTATTTAAAAAAAAAAAAAAAATTATTATTAGAATTTCAAAAAAATAATTAATTAAAATTAGAACACATGCAGCGAGCTGGGCTAGGGCCAGCCTTAGCTCGGCCCCTTCTTCTTTGCCCTTTCCTTTTTCCCCTCCTGGGCCGGCCCAGCCCATTTATTCTTCTCTTTTCCTTTGGCCCGTCTCTCTTCTTCTTCTCGCCCCCTTCTCTCCCTTGGACGATACCTCGACGACAAACGCAGCGAAGGACGGCATGGAGAGGAGGAACATAGACGGGGAAGCAGAGCAGGGATCTCTCTCTCTTCTTTGGGAGGGAAGAAGAGAGAGAGATCCGAGCGAGGAGAGAGAGAGGGGCTTTCAGAGAGGTTGAGAAAGAGGAAAGAGATTCTGAGAGAGAGCTCGAGGGGGAGAGAGAGAGAGAAATTGGAGGAGGGAAGAAAGGGGTCTGGTTCTTCTTCTTCTTTGGGGCTGCTCTGGCCCTTGAACCTGAGAGTTCCGGGCATCGTTCTGAGGAATATACAGAGGGAAGAGAGAGAGAGAGAGAGAGAGAGAGAGAGAGAGAGAGAGGGAGGGAGCTCGGAAAGGGAGCTGCTGGACGGAAGAGAGCTTCAGCGGGAATCCGAAAGAGAAACGGGGAAGCTAGAGAGTGTGAGAGAAAGGAGAACAGAGAAAAGAAGCCAGAGAAGAAGCGGTATTCCTTCATCTTCTTCATGACTGTTTCCGCCACTGTGCTGTCCTCGTGCTTGCACGAACGTGAGCTCCCCCCCTCGCGCACCGATGCTCCGCCAGCATATGCAGTGATCTCCGGCAACGCTCTCAACGATGGCGAGCTTCAGGTTTTCCGACGCTGGTCTGGACCTTGACGCGCCTCAGATCTTCAGGGCGTCTCCACACGGCTCAACGCCAGAGCCGCCGCAGCAACAAGCTATCGTCAAGCTTATCCCAGCAACCTCGCCGTGACTCGCCCCTGCTCCAACTCATTTTTCGTCGACCATCCAACGCGGACGCCAGATTTGCAAGCAAACATGCCTACGGTCATCACCTCAATCAGGTCGACATCGCTCCCTCTCCGAGACCCTGACGTTGGCACCTCGCTGCCGCACCAAGTGAGCCAGCCGCGCGTATTCCACCACCACTGTGGTCGCGTTTCATCGATAGTTACCCCGGCGTTGCACCTTGTCAAGCATCGCTTCGAGCAAGTACCACCACCACCGTGGCCGAGAGTCGAGCAGCAACGGCACGCTGCTGCACCAGCACCTCGAACTTGCTCTGTTTTCCTTCGTGTTTAGCAGATCGTCCGCGAATTCCCAGTGATCTCGGTGGATATCTAACGTGCCGCAAGCCTCCACATCACGCCGCGAACCCCGACGTGCGAGATCGTCCTTGCCTAGCCGCCACAAGTGGATCTTTCTTGTTGCCGGATTCCAACACCGTGACTTCCGAGGACAAAGATACGAGAAAAAGAGAAGGGGAGGGCAACAAGCATACTTGAGCCAAATCAATTCTGTGTTTAGCAGGTTCACGGTGGCGTTGCTTCTACACGCTGCCGCTTGGATCTCTGGAAGACTTGCTGTTGCCTCTGGTTGGGGATGGCTCCTGCCATGCCGCGAATTCTCAAATTAGGTAACGATTTCGTCTGGTTTGATTTGAAAATTTAATCGCTAATTTCAGATTGATTTCGTTATCTAATTACAATATTAGAGATTTTATGCATCATCCAGTTGAGGCATTGTTGATAATAGTAAATTTGATTACTAATTTTGATTCATAAAGATTTCGGATCATTTCTTTTTTATTACTTTGACTTATTATTGGATAGCTGTTGTGCCTAAAGATTGTGATAACCTTTAATTTAATCGGTGAGACAATGGGTTATTTTTTAGATTATCACAATCTTTTAGTTTGAAATTTCCGTGAATTGCACGTGTGAATTAAGTGAGATCTTATCCTTAATCCGGACTCTGAAAATACCAAATATATATATATATATATATATATATATCTTAGAATGGATTAGATTCATTTCCTTAGTTCAAATTGCATGTTCAAATTAAGGCATTTTTAATTACGAATTTTAATATATAAAAAAAAAAAACACACCAATGTTATATAGTTTTAATTTCATCTTTACCTGCTATGTCATGTCATGGGCATGTCATATAGCTTTTAGTTGCATCATCATTATGCCACGCCACCGTGCCACGACCTTATGCTGTGTCATTAATGCCATGTCATATGCCCTGTCATCATCAATGTCGGCACATATGTCACGTTATCATTCGCATGCCATTTAGTGATTGTATGTTAGGCTCATGAAATCAGAACACATGTCATGCTAGGATAAAATGCATATTGATTATTTCTTGTCCTTAGAATTAGGACATGTAGTCGAATATCATCACTTCTTTATGTCATTGCATTTAGAGTAAGCTCACATTGTACAAAGCATAGTTTTCATTAAAAAAAAAAAAAAAACCCCAAAAAATAGTTGGTTGAAATTGTGTTAATTGGAAACTATACATAAAGTGAATATGTGTTTCTTCTAATTAACATTGTACATGCTTTCATTGCTTTAAAATAAGTACCATTTCATTTCCTTGCAATTTATTAATTGCTTTGATCATTAGGTGTTTCATTAATGATTGCACACCCATATGATCACCTCATATGTTAGTGGATAAGCTTAAAATTAATCTAGATTGCCCAAAAAAGAAAAAAAAATCTTGAATTGAGCAAGATTAGATACCGAAAGAACACTAAGAGTTTAATTAGTATAATAAACTCACTGACCCTAAATTCTTTGGTTGCTTAGGAAATGAGGTACACTCATATATCTCACTTTGTTTTTAGCTAACCTCAATAGGTTAGTGATGACTCTTCATTAGAAATTTTTTACAGCGTCGATTTGAATACCCACATCACACTTGCAGTTCCTATTCTCGCTACCAAGGGGTAGGTCGCGAGATCTAGTCTTCCATTATCTCCACTAACTTGCAGTTTTCTCTTCATCAGTTCCTCACATAATTTGGTGAAGGTGTAGTCAATTTGTATGTGCCCTCCGGCCTCCTTTCCTTTTTTAAGAAATTTTTTTACCTTTTTTCATGGCCATATCCTATTTTAACATGCAAATATTTTTCAATTACTTCATTTAAAACTCCATTACTAAAAGTGAAAAAACATTAATTCCATCGTTCTTATTTAACGTTGTGTACATTTAATCGCATTTATGTAATATTAAACTGAAAACTTAGGAAAGTATTTTTTACCAATGCCATATAGTCATGCATTTTTATCGTCTTCACTCACTCACGATATGGAGAAAGAAAAGGACGGTTTAGTCAGATATACAAGAGTTATTTGTTACAGCCTCACATAATGACTATCTAAAAGAGCAAATCAGTATTAATCAACGAAAATCTACGGAATCATATAATAATATATAGAATCACAAAATATCCTAAAGACATCTTTAACAATAATAAACTATTTCAACACGATCTTCATTTATAGGGAAAGCTTTCAGCCGCCATGGACACGATCTAGAAACGAAACCCTTTGGCCACCCTTGGGCATATCATTGGCGTTCTCGACTGAAAGCCTTTGGCCACTAGAATTTGGTCTTGGAAGGAAAGCTAACGGCTGCCAAAACCCGTACCGTTAGTGCTTTTGAAACAAAAGCCTTTGGTCACCTGGACGCAGTCTTGGAGGGAAAGCTACCGACCGACCCGGTCCTTATTATTGTTGTTCTCAAGTGAAAGCCTTTGCTTGTCGGAGCACGGTCCCAGAGCGAAAGTTACCAGTCGCCCGAGCCCATATCATGAGTATTCTGAAGTGAAAGCCTTTGGCCGCTTAGGCTGCGCATGACAAAATTTCTGAAACAGAAATTGATTTTTGGCCAGAAATCAATTTCTTAATTTCTATTCCCCGGACAAGTTTCGAGCAAAGAAAGCCGTTTGATAACGACTCAAAATTTACATTTACGAACTAGAAACTGGTTTGATAACGAATAAAATATCTATTTCTAGGAATAGAAATTGATTAGATAACAACATAGGAAATCCTCAAATACAAAATAATAGTCAAAATCATACTAAAACAACATAGGAAATCCTCAAATATAAAATAATAGTCGAAATAATACTAATACATTACAAAAGTTGAAAATACAATTTCATGGAATTTTCGGCATATTATTATCCCTTGCCATTTTATTAGCAATTGTTTTCCTAAGTGTATTTATTTGGTTTCTCTCATCGGTCAATTTATCGTTTGCAAGCTCATCATGCGTAGGTTTAGACAAGTATTACAGAAGCATGAATATGGGTGCCATCAATGGCTCCTATACAGCCTCGTCATTTTATCAAAAACTAATATTATACAAGATTATCAACAAAATAAAATTAATGGTGCAAAGGAATATATGAGAAATCTACCTTAAAGTAACGTTTATGGTTATGAACCAATCGGGAGAAAGTCGGTTTATTTTGATTCTCGAATTGAATCAGTCTAGTTGCTCATCCCTAATTTCTTTATTGTTGCTCAATGAACCTTTAATGGCCATTGCATAGCAAAGAGAGAGATTCTCTTGAATCTCTTGCCTTCGAATTAAAATTCAAGATTGTGTAACAGTCTAATTATTTTGATTTTGCAAGAATTTTGAATCCGTAAAAAAAAAATAAGTTTAAATTTCTAGGCACGTTTTTTATTTATCTATTACATATGAACTTTTTCTTCAACTAACCATGCGCGTGCATTTTCTAGGAGGAAAGAGCCCCATTATTTTTAAGTAAGTATTTAAGAACTTTGGTCCTTTTTGAAAATTGGGGACCCATTCGATTGCCTTTCATCCTAAAAAAGAAGAAGTTATCAAAAAAAAAAAAAACACGAGCAAAATAAGAAAAAGAAAATTAGCAATAATTTGTGAAGTTGTGGTTATGAGTGAATTAAGTTAGCAAGAAAGCGCAAGGTTTTTATATGGTTTTGATTTCGGTTTCGATTTTATTTCAAAGCGAAGTTAAAATTTTTTTCGATTTTTCTTGATTTCTCATTTCCGAAATAGAAATCTGTTTCATAAATAGAAAAATCAAATGCGTTCTTAAACGGTTTGCTCCAAACCCATTGGGGAACATTAGAAACGAAGAAATCGAAACATAAATTTTATCATGCGCGCCCTTAGTACATGGTGGAGTAGATGCTTCAACCGCCTCGACTCGCAGAAAATTATTGGTGGTTCTTGGTAAAAGCCCTTGGCTAGGTCAAATGTGTAAAATATATACATATATACACACATGAAAAATGCGTTATAAGGACTAGGGCTTAATCAAACTAAGAAAGTGAAATCTTCTTAAAGTAAATAAATAAATAAATTGTCTTCATACCGTAAATAGCACTGCAAGCACTCTAGGCTCCAATGCAATTAACTCTCAGGCTCCTAGAGGACTCACCTAGTCTGAGGTGTTCTTTATTGACTTTTGGATAGGAACTAAAATGCAAGAAATTGAAAGGTACGATGTAGGCGAACGACTATTAGATCCAAAAGTATAAACAATTGATGTGGTTAAGTCATTCTTGTTTCGAGTGGACCTGTGTTCCTTAAACTGATCAAATGCCTCTTCGGTGGAGTTTTCTCCTCGAATGAGGGTGTAGGATCAATCAGCATCCAAATCTCTATAGTTCATCAACGACCCAATGCACAAATTGGGTCGGGTTCACTGAAAACATCCTTCCTTTCCTTACAAGAATAGGGGAAATTTCCATACCCTGCTCTGACAGAAACTTGTGAATGTCTGCAAGTATAACTGGGAATGGAAAATACAAACAATATTTTAGGAGTTTTCACCTACATATCCAAACCCTAATAAAGCACACACACGCAACACTTGCTCTGCCACCAGGCGAATTGCCTAGCCTTCTCTGACATCGCCACAATGTCAGGAGCGGTCGTTGTGCTCAGTCTCCTTGCCGATTCAACCTCTGTCTCGAACAAAGGCAAGCCGCCGTGACTTGCCTGGAAACCTCTGATGGTCGCAGTGACCTCAGATCACGGTCGGCCATGGCGTCGTAACCTCGATTCAGGGTCGCAACTGCCACCGCGGATCTCGCCGTGGCTGGCGGTGACTTGCGAATTAGAGAGAGAAAGCTGCAAACCAGATTTGAGAGGAGTAGAGAGAGAGAGA
Source organism: Eucalyptus decipiens (assembly GCA_014182575.1). NCBI lineage: Eukaryota > Viridiplantae > Streptophyta > Magnoliopsida > Myrtales > Myrtaceae > Eucalyptus > Eucalyptus decipiens. The sequence continues at coordinate 36,070,127 of CM024613.1, forward strand.
GGGTGGAAGGAGGTCCATAGGGAAAGGGGAAGAGAGAAATTTAGCTACGACCGCATACTGCGACGGCAGAGATGTGAGGCTAGGGTCCAAAACTCGAGCCTGTTTTTGGTATTTTCCCTACTTGGAAATTGTCCAGTTTCATGTCAAAGCCAAGAAGAGTATGTCGGATACTCCAGCGTGGTTTTCTGCGACATTATCTGCAAGCAGGTAACACTTATTAGACAGAGGCGAATCTATGGTGTGGCAAGAACTACTGGCAGGCCCGGAACTGCATCCTTTACTCTGCTGCAAGCAGCTTCTTGTGCGCATCACCGAAGCTCCTGCTCACCAGGGGAGGCCGTTCCCAATCTGGCAATGAATAGCTTTATGGCTTCCTCTTGGCTAGAGGGAATAATGTGCCATTGGGAATCTAGTTATCTGTATATAGTTCGAGAGAAAGGAAATGGGCATCAATATTCAGCAAGACAGACAAGAAGGTAAAAAATAACTGGTAATGCCACGTAACATGATGAAGGAAATGATATGCAACCATTGCGGATAAAATCAAAATAGTACATAATTTGGATGGTGAATTCTCCATGATCTGTCATTTCGCCACATGTATCGTATGGTATATATCGCCAAATCCCATTTATTTTACAAGGTGTGTTCGTTTTGTGAGGAGTGAACGGTTTTTTTGTGTTCCAATATTAGAAAAGAAAAACAAAGTAATCGCTGGAGATATTTCTACTCCGCAGGTGCACGCCTGCTCCCGAAGATATCATAACCGTTGGCACCCACTCGCGACGATACCCAAGCGATAACGTGGATTTGTTACCGAAAGGGAACAACTTTCTTTTCTTTTACCAAAATATTGAGAACGAAACTTTAGGCTGTAAAGCATCAAGGAGACAACATAGAAAGTGATGACATGCTTCTACATGTTTCGGTTTGATCCTCGTGTGGATAATGGAGTTAAAAGGACACATCGTAATCAAATCATCATGACCTTTTTTTTCTTTTTTTTTTTCCTGTCTTCTGTCGTTTACAATGCAATCTGCTATGAGAACGAGAGGCAAGATTACAAAGAGAAAGCCAAAAAAAAAAAAAGGCCTAAAAACAATCGCGTGAAATTATTTTATGTTCACTTTTGTTAATGAAAGGATCCAGTATACAAGTAGGAGTCTAGGACTGTCATGAGCCAGTAGATGAACGGTATTGGCCCAAACTGGGCCACGGTGGCGATGGCGGTGATGCGACATCCATGCCGCCGCTCCCCTGATCTTGATTGCCCGGCAGCAACGACTGCTGGCTCCAGTAGCTGGCTCACTGATGCCTCCCAGAGTAAAGCAGAGGAAAAGCAGAAGGTGTTGGAATGGAGGCTACCTAAAACGACCTCTGCCAAGAAGATGATCGCGAGGATGAGGATGAGGATGATGATGAAGTGCAGAATGAGACCGAGAATGACCAGGGAAGCGTCCAGCAACTGTTCCACAATGCCTGCAGATTGTTGCTGAAGAAGACTTGCAATTTACCAATAATCTCTGAACACATCGGTGGCCTGAAAAGGTGGATAGGCTCCCGCCGCTACCAGCGGCGGCAGCGGTGCCGGCGCCGGTGGGGGCAGCAGCGACAGCGGCAGCGGCGGCGGCACCAGCGACAGCGGCCTTGGAGGAGGAAATGGGGCTGCCGGCACTGTCATTTCAAAGTTATGCGAGCAATGAACAAAGAAATTACAAATAGAGAAATCATATTTTCTGATGCAAAGCAAAATGGGCCATGTTTAATGCATTGACATAGATTTCAGTGAGTTATCATCGTATTGATACAGCTGAGCACTATTTAAAGTTGAATACCACATTCTCTTATTCTAAGAAAATCAAATCGGGACACATCATAACATATCTAACAAGCTAAAATGACAATTAAAGTTTACTAAAGTCAGCTTCCTCTAAACAATAGTCACCATCTATTCAATGGCCATGAATGCTGTCATGGTGATTCCATTTTCAAAACTTATTGCTGACGCAACTGGTTCGGAAAGCACACTAGAAACACCAAATCTATTTTGTTTGTTATAGGTTTCATGAGCTCAACTTCACCGAATTAGAAAATAAAGATAGGCAAAGCACTGTCTGCTCATTTTTTGTTGTTCCTTTCAAGCATACCCATTTCTAGGATTATGGATTCTGCAAACAGCAACCAAACCTGAAATTCAGACAACTACAGAGTCTGCTCTGCTCTAAAATTGTTTTAACATCCCAAACAGTGAAGGCCAACGAAAAAATAACATAAAAGCTGTCATCAAGAGTTTAAATTTGAATGACTCACCATCTTTCACAGTGAAGGCAGTAGATGTGCCCTCAAGGACACGGATTCCCTCACAACAACCCAACGCAGTTTTGACTCCAAGCCTGAATTTTCCACTACTTGTCCAGCTTGATACATCATTGAAAGTGATAGTTCTCAATCTCCCAAAGCCTTTTTTGAGGGTCACAGAGAGATTACCATTCAAAAGTGGCATATTCCCTTCTCGCCCCTTTAGTTCATTGCTATCAAAGAACTCTTTAGTCCAATTTTTACCAGCTTCGTCATCAAAGTCACCTCCAATCACTGTCACCATCAACTTTAGCATTGACAAGGGTCCAGATTGCACAACCCTACCTGTACTGGAATCTACCAAGATGACATTAATAGGATTTCCTCCCAAACGTTTAATCTTGACACCTTTAACTAGGCTCGATGGTAGTTTAGTTATAAATTGAAGACGTAAGTGCTTTTCGCTCTCACCGTCTTTACTCACTGATGCAGACCTGTTAGTAGAAAGACGAATTTAAGGACTCATTGAGAGACATTAACACTGCAGAAAATAGTGCCTAGTACGCCCACTATAAGGACAGCCTTCTCGCCAAACGGCAGTCTTGCAAAAAACAAAATCATGCTAGGGGCCAAATCCAACATATGAAATAATTCTAGCAGGTCATTCGGATTACCATAATAATTGGAATCAATTGACTATCAAAACCTACGACCTTTTAGCAATCACTAGCTTGAACACATTGATCTCACTCAGTCTTCGAAGTACGGAAATGAAGCACAGATACTCATACTCATGATAAAAAGAAACAATGCCATCATCCCTATCTCTGTCATGGATACATAGATATACTTGGTATAAATTCACGAATTCAAACAATGTTGCAAATAAACTAAAGGTGAATTCCTGTGGAAGATCAATAAAAAAAATGCAGAAACATTCTCAGTGATATTATCATTCACCACTGTCATACTTGATTCTAACTCTAGTAAATCATCCTGCTTTGTTCGTGAATCAGCTTGGCACGCATTTAAATCGCAATATCTCTAAAGTGTCTCAACAAAAAAGATTCTTACCAACAATTTAGCTTTCCATCTAATAAAGGAACTTTGGTCTCATTTAGTAGATCACGAGTGAAATTCTCATTCATAAACTCTGTAAAAACAGGAAGTTCACCGAGTTTCTCAAGATCAAGTGACTTCCTAATTTTTTCTTTCATGGTGTTGAAATTCTGCATCAGTAACGCATTTGTCCTCAAATATAGATAATCGTCCATCACTGCAGGCATGAATGGCTCCCTCTTCTCAGTTTGAGCAGTTTCAAATGCACTCAAACTCTGCCTGCAGAACGAAGTGCTGCAGGGTTGGCTTAGGATTCGAATTGCGTACTTCCTCAATACAGGAAAGACATCACCGCAAGAGTCCCACCAGTCACCTTCATATGCAACACTATCAGTATACAATTTTCACATTGAAAACAAATAAAATATGAAATTAAATTGACACGGTTAATTGATTAAAGAACAGATGCTTACAGGGGTGAGATGTTCGTAACACTGTCTTTGCGAACAAGTTTGGCAGTTTGTCACGATAGCAAAGCATTCCGTCCTTAAATTTTTCCTTTTCTTCAACACCTACCAATATTATCAACATGAAATCCATGCCATCTTTCATCGCATCATTTTCTATGAACTTCTTGCCACACATGTAAGCAGGGTTGAGAAAAGCAGCAGCAGCATATAATGGATGACTAATATCATCCCGCCAAACCTCGAAAATCTCCCATAAAGTCTGATACTTAGGAACATTAGTCTCATATATTTGTCTAATAGCCTCATCTGCCATTTCCACAGCTGCATACAAGAACCCAAAAGTAGCGCTGTAGCCATCAACTAGACAGAGTACTCGAAATATTGGTTCCAGAGCACGCAAGACTTCTCTCCCTTCACTCCAAAATTCAGAACTGCGAATGATTTCACCCACTTCTATGCCTGATTCATCCTTTTCAAAACCCAACGAAAGCCACTCGGGTGATGAAACAAAAAATCGCAGTTCAGTTTCAAGTCTCATGATTGATTGAAGCATATAATAGTCAGAGTAAAATTCTATCATTGATGATTGTTGCAACCCTACGTAGTCTGTGAACTGCTTCATCGATGATAAGACGCCGTCATGCTCTTGAATCTTAGTGACAACTGCTCTTGCTTGATCAAATGCGTTTCGAATCCATAATATATCTTCATATATTTTCTTGAACAAATGTTGTGTTTTATAGGCAACGCATGTAGTCTTGTACACATAGGGATCGTCGTCATTTGGCATACTTTCAAAAAAATATTTATCATTTCCGGCTATGTGCTGCACGGCGTTGTTGGCCCCAATTTCTTGAGTGACAAAATATGAAATCTCGTCCACCAAATCTAAGGTTGACTCATCACTGGGGATTTCCAACGCATTCAATAGGACCACCCCTTCAATTGAATAAGCAAAGATATACATGAAGGATCTCTTCTCACCCTGCCAAACATTATTGATGAGCGTGCAGCCAGTTCTAACCCATGATTTCTTCACATTTGCCACATACTCTCCAATTTCCTTTTGCAAATCAGGCACTAACTTTGTTTTGACAACCGAACAACATGGCAACTTATAATGAGAACCATGTTTTGCCACAGCATTCACAAAGTCAATGAAGGATGGCCTCTGCACAATGTTGACATCAACACCATTAAAGAGGATGAACTTAGTGAGCAATTGATCCGGCATAACGCCATCCTTACTGATAAGCATTTTTGGCAAAGTCTCCTCGGTCTTAACTGAACAGGCTTCAGCCTTGGCTCTCTTGTGAGGATTAGCAGAAATTGCTTCAGCAGCGGCACCTCGAACATCTTCAGAGACCTCAGTGCATATGTCTATACCACCACCTCTAATCCCAGATAAATGCGACTTAAGTCTTGAAACACCGCTGGGAAATGTTTTGTGGCAGAAATTGCACGTAAATTTGCCATTTTCTTGCTTTGCATGATCCCAAAATTGATCTCTCTTTCTAACCATGTCTACTTCCTCAGCCTATATACACAAAAGAAGAGCAATTAATTGTTTTCCCACGGACGTGAATGAAGTTGTTGATAGTCACATTATTGACAACACCGAGAACTATAACCCACGACTTCCAATCTATGCAAGTAGGTTTTACGGTTTAGCGGCCACATACTCCCTTAACATCTTCACTGAGCAATAATTAAACCCCTTGCAATGAAATATCATGCAATTGACATTCACGCTAAAGTCCCTCCTTCATCAAAGTAAGGGAGTTTCGCCAGAATTGTCGGTGAGTCAACAAGACCTAAGCAAGCTTTTTTACCACTACTAGTATACACACATATTGCTATGAGAGCTCCAAATCATAACAATAATATCTAAGCTGACTTTCAATTGAACAGAAATAAAACATTATCTTGACTGAAAAATGAAATTCATTGCTTTGAGATCAAAACTCAATAAGAATTGCTAACTATATATATGTATTATGGGATCTTCAGAAGAATGGAATAGACAAATTAGTCAAAGGCCAATTTACTCAACAATTGTTAAAATCGAGGGGTATTCATACCCAAGAGACCCAGCTACCTTGGAAATAATCAAACAAATAATGTCCTCAATATCAAATAATATCTCTATGAAGAAATTATCTACTATCCATGATTTTTCTTCAACTTTGCACACTAGCATGCTTCCTGAGAGCAATACAGAGTACCTAGAATAGCAACTATCCCTTCAGAAACAGGACTTGAAATAATTGAAATGCCCAGAACCCATTAATCGTCGCTCATATTCACATACACGGAAGTTGAGAGAAAGAGAGAGAGGATATGACCTGATTATAGCACGAAGAAGACGCAGAGAGGAGCGATATTTCTCCCGCGGCGTGAAGCCTGGAGAGGAAGAGCGACCAAATCACGAACTTACGCTGAATCGGAAGCAGAGGGAAGCGAAATCTCTCACGCTGTGCGGCACCTCAAGGGTGAAGAACGACCAAATCACGAACTTATGCAGTGTTGGGGAGAAGGTGAGACACCCTGCACAGGTGCTTTTTATATAGGCGCCTTTTTTTTTGTTTTGGGGGGGTGTTGTTCTGTGGGTCAATGTTTTTGTTTCTTTGACTTGGAGGCGTGTGTACGCGAATTATTGGAAAAAAAAAAGTACGCGTTCTTATCAAAGACACGTCTTTACGTTTAGTTAATTGTCCCGAGTCTGAGTCCAAGAAAATGATATGGTGTGTTCCAGTACATAAATAGAGCAATTGCGGTTCGAACAGTATTAGGGCAACAAGTTAAAGAGCACATTTAAATCCACAACTTGTGTAGTTGCTTCCTAAAAGATTAATCGCTAATTAGTTTTCCAAATTTTCATATATTTATTTCGTTTGAAATGGTTAATCTATAGAAAAATATTTTTGACTAAAAAATGCATAAAAAAAATTAGGAAAATATGATCTCGGTCATTAGATCTGAATAGGTTTTTAAAAGGTTTAAGGGGGAAAAATAGATAGAGATCCATCTTAAAATGAGAGGTCTTATGTTCCTGTTCTCTTCTGGTCTGTTTTGGAGTGTTGCTTTGCAGTCGATGTTCTACTTTTTGGCTTTTTGGCTTTTTCCCACGGTGTGCGTCAAGTTGGAACGCATGCCTACGCGAATTATTGCGAAAACAAAAGTACGCGTTCTTTTCAAAAATTCGCCGTCCCTTACATTTTATTTGATTGTTGCGTCCGAGGAAAACATATGGTGTGTTTCAGTATATGAAAAGAACAGCTGCGATTCGAACAGTATTATAGCAACAAGTTGAAGGGCACATTTAAATCCATAGCTTGTTTAGACGCTTCCTAAGAGATTAATTATTAATTAGGTTTTCAAACTTTTGTGCATTTATTTGATTCGAAATAGCTAGCAAATAAAAAAATATTTTTCGCTAAGGAAAACTTGTACAAAAATTAGGAAAATATAATCTCGATTACTGGATTTAAGTAAATCCTTAAAAGGCTTAAGGAGAAATAATAAGTGGGAGATTCATTATTCTACGGCGAGAGATCTTACGTTCTTTTTCATTTCTGTTCTTTTGGGGGGTGCTGTTCTATGAGTCAATGTTCTGTTTTTTTGGCTTTTTTCCCACGATTGACAGCACACGTTTCTTTGACTTGGACGCGGGCATACGCGAATTATTGTGAAAACAAAAGTACGCCTTCTTTTCAAAGGTACGTCCCTTTGGTTTTATTTAATTGTTATCAGTCCGGGAAAAGCATATGATGTGTTTCAATACATGAAAAGAACAATTGCGGTCCGAATAGTATCAAGGCAATAAAGTTGAAGGGAACATTTAAATAATCCACAACTTAAATAGCTACTTCCTAAAAAATTAATTGCTAATTAACTTTTCCAAACTTTCGTGCATTTATTTCTTTCGAAAGGGTTAATCAATAGAAAAATATTTTTGTATTAGGAAAACACATACAAATATTTGGAAAATGTAGCAGTCTCGATTGTGAATTAAGGATACCAAACATAACAAGCATCTACTCACACAAACTCATCAACTTCTTCACTTTCTACTTTACGATAGAGTTTTACATGCTTTTCAACATGCCACCAAATAAAACAAAAATAATAATTTTCCTTAAAAAAAAATCCACAAAAAGCATTTATTTTATCATGAAATTTACTGCAAAACAAATGCACCCTAATGACTTTTCATCTTTGCATTTTTTGAATGAGGAAAAATACAAAATCTACTTTCAATTTTTTAGACTAATAGATGAAAACGCGTTGGCAAGTTCGTGACTTCTTGTACAAGCGTTCATCCCTTTCTAATTTTAACTGAGTACAACAAGTTTCTCACTTGAGTCAGGTAAAACTTACTCCGAATATAAAGTTTGTAACATATACACATATTCTTTAATACATATACACACACACTACTCATCATGCATGAACATTACTTGTAGATGAAAAGTAACTAGCCACAAAAATTTGTTATATCTCGTGCTAGAATTTATTGAAAAATTAATATTGACTTCAATGGTCAATTTTTCTTTAGGAAATAGGGTCAAACTTGCTTTATCGTATGAAAAGGTAATATCCACATAGAAAATTTGCTAACCATTGAAAGGTTGAAGATTAATTTTTCAAGTTTTGAGTTACTTATCACGTAAAAAAATACTAGTTATCAATAGGCACAAGTTTTTCAGTTGAAAAAAGTGCCATGCAAATGGGAATTCAAACATGTGAATTGAAAACACGAAGCAAATGAATGATGCTACGCTAAAAGAATTCGAGCGTATATGTACCTAGATCGTCCAAATTGAAGGGGACCGTTGATAACCGAATTTTTACCAACAAATCGAATATATGTTTGTGGTTCTGTGGGTCAATGTTCTGTTTCCTTGCCTTTTCCCGCGGTTTGCGTCTAATTGGCAAGGCACGTTTCTTTCACTTGCAGGGGTGCGTACGCGAATTATTGCAAAAACAAAAGTACGCGTTCTTATCAAAGACACGTCTTTTACGTTTATTTAATTGTCACGAGTCCGAGAAAATGACATGGTGTGTTCCAGTACATAAATAGAACAATTGCGGTTCGAACAGTATTAGGGCAATAAGTTGAAGAGTACATTTAAATCCACAACAGCTTGTGTAGTTGCTTCCTAAAAGATTAATCGCTAATTAGTTTTCCAAACTTTCATACATTTATTTTGTTTGAAATGGTTAGTCAATAGAAAAATATTTTTGACTTAAAAAACACATACAAAAATTAGAAAAATATAATCTCGGTCATTGGATTTGAACAGATTCTTTAAAAGCTCAAGAGGAAAAAATAGATAGAAGATCTGTCTTGTGAGAGATCTTATATTCTTTTTCCTGTTCTTTTTTGGAGTGTTGCTCTGTGGTCAATGTTCTGCCTTTAGCTTTTTCCCGCGGTCTGCGTTAAATTGGCAGCGCACGTTTCTTTGATTTGCACGCGTGCCTACGCGAATCATTGCGAAAACAAAAGTACGCATTTTTTTCAAAGATACGTCCCTTACGTTTTATTTAATTGTTATATGTCCAAGGAAAAGGTTTGGTGTGTACAGTACATAAAAGAGAATAACTGCTGTCCGAATAGCATTAGGGCAAAAATGTTGAAAAGGGCACGTTTAAATCCACAGCTTGGATAGCTGCTTCCTAGAGGATTGGTCGCTATTTAAATTTCCAAACTTTCATGCATTTGTTTTGATCGAAATGGTTAATCAATGAACAATATTTTTGGCTAAGGAAAACACCTACAAAAATTAGGAAAATATAATCTCCGTTATGAATTAAGAATACCGAACATAAAAGCATCTCCTGACAAAAACTTATCAGCTTCTTCACTGTCTATTTTACAATAGGGTTTTACATGCTTTTCCACATACCGCAAAATAAAACAAAACTAACAATTTAAAATCCACGAAAAGCATTTCTTTTATCAAGAAATTTATTGCGAAACAAATGCACCATAATTACCTTTCATCTTTGCATTTTTTGAATGAGGAAAAACACCAAATCTACTTTCAATTTTTAGATTGATAGATGAAAACTTGTTGGCAAGTTCATGGCTTCTTGTAAGGCCATCCATCCTTATCAATTTTAGCTGAGTATAACAAATTTCTAACGTGCATTCGATAAAACTTACTCCATCGAGTAGAAAGTTTGTAGATGAAAAGTAACTAGCCACATAAATTTGTTATATCTCATGCTAGAATTTATTGAAAAATTAATATTGACTTTAATGGTCAATTTTTTCTTTAGGACATAGGGTCAAACTTACTTTATTGTATGAAAAGGTAAAATCCACACAGAAAATTTGCTAACCATTCAAAGGTCGAAGATTAATTTTTCTAGTTTTAAGTTACTTATCACATAAAGGAATGCTAGCTATCAATAGGCACAAGTTTTTCAGTTGAAAAAAGTGCCATGCAAATGGGATTCCAAACATGTGAATTGAAAATGCGAAGCAAATGAATGATGCTATGCTAAAAACATTCGAACATTTATGTACCTAGATCATCCAAATTGAAGGGGACCGTTGATAACCGAATTTTTACCAATGAATTAAATATACATTTTGCATAAAAAAAATAATGTAGTAAAATTAAACTAAATGAAGAACATACATAACAGATTATAAATGGACCAATAATTAACAAATAAAGATTAACGGAAAAAGAGAGAATATAATTTCAAAAAAGGGCCTTCGATTCGGTCAATACCGAAAGGGCCTAATCTGATCATTTGGGCCTGGTCCAATTAGTGCAGCCCTCTAATTCAAATTTGCGGCCCGTTAGTCCAGCTCAACGAGCTCATGTCCGCTTCAGTGGGCTTGGCCCGTCATTCAGTTTATCCTCAGCTCTGTCTCTCTCTCTGTCTCACTGTCTCTCTCTCTCTCGTGCTGCCCAGGAGCGAAGCGAGCAATTCAGATTGATGGAGGCGACGAACGGAATAGTGATTCCTCTCTCTCATCAAACCAACCGGATTCCTTTATAAGAAACGGGATTCATGCTCGAGTTCTGGACAATTTCTGGACGGTTATCCTCTTCCATCGCCTTCTGCTGTACTTGCCACCGCTGGTCAACGCCATTGGCCGCTCCTCATCTTGCTCTGTCGAGCTCTGTATATTGGTCGAGACGCTCGAAGCAGTTTATTCTCGTGTGAAGCTCCATCGTGGGTATCGATTTTCATTGGAGAGACTTCCAGGACTTCCTCTTGTTAGTTGAGCAACCCATCGTGACCGGTAAGCGCTCCTCACTAAGGTAAATGATCGATGCTCTGTTTCGGTTATTCTTCACACATAACAGAGGCCGAGACTTTAGGTGTGTTTTGTGCGAAAATAGGCTTTAATTGAGGATTTATTTTTTAAGGGAATCTGCTTTGATAATGTTTCGGTTTAACTGCTCTGAATCCTTTGATATTCTCTGGGATCTGGAACATTGGACTGAAAATGTATATCATGTGTTCGATGAAATTCTTAAACGATGTTAGTGTCTGTTCAGGTTCAAATCTGACCGAGATTGAGTTTCGTGTTCTAATTTGTTTGTTTGTTTCTATCAAATAATTTTTGTTTGAATTTGGTTTCCCTTCGTCCAGTAGTCGTCCGTGCTGCAGCTCATTGACTTCTAAGTTTCAGTTTAGTTCAATAGCTAAGAATCACTCATACGAAATGAGATTGAATCTGATGTGTTCTGATCCCAAATGAAACTGAGTTTGATTTCAAACATTGAAATGTCATTTTTGAATTAGAGCATGTTTTGTTCATGATTTCCTGTTTGATTTTTGCTGGATTAATGTTGAATTCTGAACGTAAGAGTTTGTAGTGCTTTTTATTGTGGATGAATGCTGAATGTGTTTGCATACCATGAATGAACAAAAACAGGAGTTTGTGCATAAAAGAAATGGAGGGAGCTGAACAGATGATAATATTATTAGCTTTGGAACGCATGGGCATGGCATTAGAATGAAGAAGATGATGTTTGATTCTTCTCAATGGAGAACATAGGACTGTACAGTAGATTCAAGGTGTTTGGGCATGTGGAATTGAAAAAAAAAAAGGAAAAGAGGAAGAGGTTCAGTGCATTTTGAGATTGGGAGCCGAATGAGAAAGGAAAATGGAAAGTAAATAATAATAACAATAATAATAATAATAAATATATAAATGGATAGATAATAAAAAATAAAGTTTTTTTTGGAAAACTAGTCTAATCAACATGTACGACATAGGCAAAAGACCATTAGATCCATAAATCAGCATTCAAAGTTCTATAGTTCATCAGCGACCCAATGCACACATCGGGTAGGGTTCATTGACAGCGTCCTTCTCTACCCTTCAAGAACAGGGGATATTTACATCCACTGTTTTCGCACAAACCTGTAAATGTCTGCAAATATTTATGAGTTTTCACCTGCATATCCAAACCCTAGCTAATAAAGTACACACCCAACACTTGCTCTGCCACAACAGCCCCACCGTCGCCATCCACCGCAGTCAACCATCAAGATCTCAGGCGAGTCACCCAGCCTTCACTGACATCGCAGCAACCTCAGGAAAGTATGTCAAATCCCCCAGCGTTGGTCTCTGTGAAATAATCTGCAAGCAGGTGTGGCAAGAAGTACCAGCAAGGGCAGGGACCGAAACTGCATCATTTACTCCGCTGCAAGCAGTTTCTTGTGCTTCACCAAAGCTCCTGCCTCACCACGGGAGGCACAGTCCCAAATCAGCAATGTGGCCTTGACAACGATTATTGCTTTACGACTTCCATTGATGAGGGTTCAATTGCTGAGCCCGTTCTCCCCTTCCTAGTATTGAAAAGCTAAAACAGAGGATATGGACATTATCTCCAAGGCTCGTTTGTGGAACCTGTACATAGTTCAAGAGAAAAGGGAATGGGCATCAGCAAGACAAACAAGAAGGTTAAACAAAACTGCTAGTGCCATGTAACATGGTAAAGGAAAATGACATGCAACTATTGCCGGGAACTCAAAATAGTACATTCTTTTGCAGGCTAAGATAGGTTACATACTGTCTTATACATGCTGCGCAGAGTAAGTGCTTCAAATTCAGATTGCCAAATGGGACATAAGTGGCCAACCCTTCCGAAATGACCATCAACTAATTTACATTGATGGAACTCAGTCTTTCGGTATATAATGTCAAGTTGGGCCATTAAAACTATCCAGGAGCTATGTAATCAAGATATTCCCAGTGTGGCAGCAAGTGGGGACAAGCTCAGTGACAATATCCATGACCCCATGCTAAAACATGATTGACCGATTTGTCTTCTGATTCTAGGGAGCCGTACAGAATGTCATTATCTAACAAGAAAACAACGCAACTATGGACATGTTTGCAGTCCAAGTATAAAGGCAAAGATCCTTACTCTGCTGCCCGTTGCTCTATCTCATTCATCTGGATTCTGCCCCGACAAATATTTGGATCAGCCCTCCTGCCTGTGATTACAAAGAAAAAAAGTGCCAGGAAAATTGCTTCCTGATCAATTCAAATGACCGGACTCTATTACTCATATATCTAGTTGTTTGTCTGCATCAATAAAGTATTTGGATAAAGTTACAATGTTTCAAAATTAACCACACATTTGTCGCCTAAGCTTTTAGATCAATTGGCATTGATCTCACAAAATTTCACATGATATCAAAGTCTCAGTCTAGTTTATGAATCACTTCAAGCCCCTTGTTTGCCTCACCTATGATTAAATTTCACACTTTAACCTTAGGTTACATTCCAACTTATGCATGAGAGGGAGGGCTACAATATCTAAACAAAATCATGACAGTGGGTTGACAAAATCTACGGTGATAGTTTCGAAAATATTTCTCATTCCAAGTTATGTGAGTAATGAATAAAGAAAAAAAAAAGGAGCAATAAATATGTGATCTTGCAAAGTAACAAGGGCCATATTTAATCCATTGACATAGATTTCGGTGAGTCATTATCATATTGATACAACTAAGCACAATTTAAAGTTGAACACCACATTCGCTTACTCCAACAAAATAAAATCCGTACACATCATAACATATCTAACAAGCTAAAATGACAATTAAAGTTTACTATAAATCTTAGATGAGCTCAAAAGACAGCTTCCTCTAAGCAAAAGTCACCATCAAAACAACGGCCATGAATGCTGTCGAAGTGATTTCATTTTCGACAGTTATTGCTAACACAACTGATTCGGAAAGCACACTACAAACACCGAATCTATTTTGTTTGATATGAGTAGTTTCACGAGTTCAACTTCACTAAATTAGGAAATTCAGACAGGCAAGGCACTGTCTGCTCATTTTTTGTTGTTCCTTTCAAGCATACCCATTTCTAGGATTATGGATTCTGCAAACAGCAACCAAACCTGAAATTCAGACAACTACAGAGTCTGCTCTGCTCTAAAATTGTTTTAAAAAATCAAAGCATACTAGATTCTGATTAAACACGATACTGCTGTTGCAAGTCTCTTAGCCTAGTCTATGTATCTTATTATGTGGTTCAAGACATGTCAAGAAAAGAAAAAACAGAAAATCTTAAATGTCATCAAGTGTCTAAACCTGAATCATGACATAAGATCCCCAACAGTGAAGGCCAACGAAAAAAGAACATAAAAGCTGTCTCAAGAGTTTAAATTTGAATGGCTCACCATCTTTCACAGTGAAGGCATTAGATGTGCCCTCAAGCAAAAAAAATAAAAACATGAAGCGTCGAATTGTCATCAAGTGTCTAAATTTGAATGACTTACCATCTTCCACAGCGAAGGCATTGGACATGCCCTCAAGGACACGGATTCCTTCACAACAAGCCAACGTAGTTTTGACCCCAAGCCTGAATTTTCCACTTCTTGTCCAGCTTGACACGTCATTGAAAGTGACGGCACCCAATACTCCTACGCCTTTATTGAGGATCACGGAGAGATTACCAGTCAAGAGAGGCATGTTCCCCTCTCGCCCCATTATTTCATTCCTCCCAAAGAACTCTCTAGTCCAATTTTTACCAGCTTCTTCATCAAAGTCACCTCCGATCACCGTCACCATCAACTCCAGCACTGATAAGGGTCCAGATTGCACAACCCTACCGGTACTGGAATCTGCCAAGATGACATGAATAGGAGACTCTCTCTCCCCCTCAAGCTCATCACCTTTAATAATGCTCGATGGTAGTTTTGTTATAAAATGAAGACGTAAATGCTTTTCGCCCTCACCATCTTTTCTCGCTGATGCAGACCTGTCGATAGAAATACTAATTTTACAATTCACTCAATAAAAATCTGCACTGCAGAAGATAGTGCCTAGTGCACACAATATGAAGACAGCCTTCTTGCCAACAGCAGACAAAGAAAAAGGAAGACAATGTCAAGGGCAAATCCAACATATGAAATTTTAATCATTGTAGCAGATATCAAAACCTACAGCCTTTTAGCAATCACTAGCTTGAACACGTCATATCATTTAGTCTTCTGAAGTATAGAAAAGAAGGACAGACACCAATACTCGTGATCAAAAGAAATGATTATGTCCCTACCTCTGTTATCGATATATAGAAATATACTTGGAAGGAATTCACGAATTCAAACAGTGTTGCAAATAAACTTAAGGTGAATTCCTGCGGAAGATCAGTAAAAAAAATGCAGAAACATTCTCAGTGACATTATCATTCACCAATGTCATATTTGATTCTAACTCTAGTAAATCATCCCGTGTTGTTGGTGACTTATCAGCTTGGTATGCAATTAAATCGCAATCATCTCTAAAGTGTCTCAACAAAGATTCTTACCAACAATTTAGCTTTTCATCTGATAAGGGAACTTTGGTCTCATTAGGTAGACCACGAGTGAAATTCTCATTCATAAACTCTGCTAAATCAGGAAGTTCATTGAGTTTCTCAAGATCAAGTGGCTTCCTAATTTTTTCTTTCATGGTGTTGAAATTCTCCATCAGTAATGCATTTGTCCTCAAGTATTGATAATCGCCCATCACTGCAGGCATCAATGGTTCCCTCTTCTCACTTTCAAATGCACTCAAACTCTGCCTACAGAACGAAGTGCTGCAGGGTTGGCTTAGGATTCGAATTGCATACTTCTTCAATACAGGAAGGACATCGCCGCAAAGTCCCACCAGTCACCTTTATAAGCAACACTATTAGTACACAATTTTCACATTGAAACAAATAAAATATGAAATTACATCAACACGGTCAATTGATTAAAGAATAGATGCTTACAAGGGTGAGATGTTCCTAACATTGTCTTTGCTATACTAGTGAACAACTTTGGCACTTTGTCACGATAGAGCAGCATTTCTTGCACAAATTTTTCCTTTTCTTCAACTACCAATTTTTCCAGCATGAAATTCATGCCATTTTTCATTGCATCATTCTCTATGAACTTCTCGCCGCACATGTAAACAGGGTTAAGAAAAGCAGCAGCAGCATGTATTGGACGAATGATATTACCCCGCCATTCCTCGAATGTCGTCAATAAATCATGATATTTAGGAACATTAGTCTCACATATATGTCTAATAGCTTCATCTGCCATTTCCACAGCTGCATACAAGAACCCAAAAGTAGCGCCGTAGCCATCAACTAGACAGAGTACTCGAAATATCGGTTCTAAAGCATGCAAGACTTCTTTCCCTTCACTCCAAAATTCAGAACTGCGAATGATTCCACCCACTTCTATGCCTGATTCATCCTTCTCAAAACCCAACGAAAGCCACTCAGATGATGAAACCAGCAATCGCAGCTCACTTTCAACCCTCATGATTGATTCAAGCATATAATAGTTTGAGTAAAACTCTGCTGTTGATGATTGTTTCAACCCCAAGTAGTTTGTGAACTGCTTCATCAATGATAAGATGCCATCATGGTTGTGAATCTTAGTGACAAATGCTCTTGCTTGATCAAATGCCTTTTGAATCCATGGGATATTATCATATATATCCTCGAAGAGTAATTGTGTTTCATGGGCAACACATCCGGTCACGTACACATGGGGATGGTCGTCATTTGACATAATTTCAAGGCAATCTCCTGGATTTTGGATTACGTACTGCACGACGTTGTTGGCCCCAATTTCTCGAGTGACAAAATATGACATCTCTTCCACCAAATCAGAGATTAACTTAAAACTGGGGATTTCCAACGCATTCAATAGGACCACCCCTTCAATAGAATAAGCAAAGATACACATGAAGGATCTCTTCTTATCCCACCAAACATTAATGATGAGTGTGCAGCCAGTTCTAGCCCATGATTTCTTCACATTTGCCACATACTCTCCAATTTCCTTTTGCAAATCAGGCACTAACTTTGTTTTGACTTCCAAAAGACATGGCAACTCATAAGGAGAACCAAGTTTAGCCAGAGCATTCACAAGGTCAATGAAGGATGGGCTCCGCACAATGTCGACACCAACACCATTAAGGAGGATGAACTTAACAAGCAATTTATTTAGCATAACGTCGTCCTTACTGATATGCATTTTAAGTGAGTTCTCCTCGGTCTTAACTGAACAGGCTTTAGCCTTGGCTCTCTTGTGAGGATGCGCAGAAATTGCTTCAGCAGCGGCACCTCGAACATCTTCAGAGACCACGGTGCATATGTCTATACCACCGCCCCTAATCCCAGATAAATGCGACTTAAGTCTTGAAACACCGCCAGGAAATGTTTTGTGGCAGGAATTGCACGTAAATTTGCCATCTTCTTTCTTTGCATGATCCCAAAATTGATCTCTCTTTCTAACCATTTCTACTTCCTCGGTCTATATACACAAAAGAAGAGCGATTAGTTGTTTCCCACGGACGTGAATGAAGTTATTGATAGTCACATTATTGACAACACCGAGAACTATAACCCACGACTTCCAATCTATGCAAGTAGGTTTTAAGGTTTAGTGGCCAAGTACTTCCTTAACATCTTCACTGAGCAATAATAAAGCCCTTGCAATGAAATATCAGGCAATTGACATTCACGCTAAAGTCCCTCCTTCATCAAAGTAAGGGAGTTTCACCAGAATTGTCCGTGGGTCGACAAGACCTAAGCAAGCTTTTTTACCACTGCTAGTATACACACATATTGCGATGAGAGCTCCAAATCATAACACTAATATCTAAGCTGACCTTCAATTGAACAGAAATTAAACATTAAGTATTTGACAGATAAATGAAATTCATTGTTTTGAGATCAAACTCAATAAGAATTGCTAACTATATATATGTATTCTGGGATATTAAGAAGAATGGAATAGACAAATTAGTCAAAGGCCACTTTACTCAACAATAGTTAGAATCGAGGGGTATTTATACCCAAGAGACCCAGCTATCTTGGAAATAATCAAACAAATAATGCCCTCGAGATCAAATAATATCTCTAACAAGAAATTATCTACTATCCATAACTTTACTTCAACGCTGTACACTAGCATGCTTCCTGAGAGCAATACAGAGTACCTAGAATAGCAACTATCCCTTCAGAAACAGGACTTGAAATAATTGAAATGCCCAGAATCCATTGATCCAGAATCCATACACGGAAGTTGAGAGAGAGAGACAGAGAGAGAGGATGTGACCTGATCATAGCACGAAGAAGACGCAGAGAGGAGCGATATTTCTCCTGCGGCGTGAAGCCTGAAGAGGGAAGAACGACCAAATCACGAACTTACGCTGAATCGGAAGCAGAGGGAAGCGAAATCTCTCCCGCGGTGCGGCACCTGGAGTATGAAGAATGACCAAATCACGAACTTATGCAGTGTTGGGGAGAACGAGAGAGAGCTTGCGTGGGTGCTTGAATTTTGCATGTTTATATAGGTGCCTTTTTCTTTTCTTTTTTTTGGGTGTTGTTCTGTTTCTTTGCCTTTTCCCGCGGTTCGAATAGTATTAAGGCAATAAGTTGAAATGCACATTTAAATCCACAACTTATATAGCTGCTTCCTAAAAGATTAATCGCTAATTAGTTTTCCAAATTTTCATATATTTTTTTTCGTTTGAAATGGTTAGTCAATAGAAAAATATTTTTGAGTAAAAAAATGCATACGAAAATTAGGAAAATCTAGATCATTGGAGCTAAATAGGTTCTTAAAAAGCTCAAAAGGAAAAAATAGATAAAAGATCCATCTTCAAAGGAGAGATCTTATGTTCTTGTTCTTTTCTGGTATGTTTTGGAGTGTTGCTTTGTAGTCAATTTTCTATTTTTTTGGCTTTTTGACCTTTTCCAACGGTCAGCGTCAAGTTGGCACGCATGCCTACGCGAATTATTGTGAAAACAAAAGTACGCATTCTTTTCAAAAATTCGTCGTCCCTTACATTTTATTTGATTGTTGTGTTCGAGGAAAATATATGGTGTGTTTCAGTATATGAAAAGAATAGTTGCCATTTGAACAGTATTAGGGCAACAAGTTGAAGGGCACATTTAAATCCATGGCTTGTATAGCTGCTTCCTAAGAGATTAATTGCTAATTAGGTTTTCAAACTTTCGTGTATTTATTTGGTTCGAAATAGCTAGTAAATAGAAAAATATTTTTTCGCTTAGGGAAACTCATACAAAAATTAGGAAAATATGATCTCGATTACTGGTTTTAAGTAGATCCTTAAAAGGCTTAAGGAGAAATAATAAGGGGAGATTCGTTCTACAGCGACAGATCCTATGTTCTTTTTCTTTTCTGTTCTTTTTGGGGTGTTGGTCTGTGAGTCAATATTCTGTTTTGTGATCTTTACCAAAAAAAGAAATTCTGTTTTTTGGCTTTTTCCCACGGTCTGCATCAAGTTGACAACGCACGTTTCTTTGACTTGCACGCCGGCATACACGAATTATTATGAAAACAAAAGTACGCCTTCTTTTCAAAGGTATGTCCCTTTCAAAAGGTATGTCCCTTTCGTTTTATTTAATTGTTGTGTCCGGGGAAAGCATATAATGTGTTTCAATACATGAAAAGAACAATTGCGGTTCGAACAGTATCAAGGCAATAAAGTTGAAGGGAACATTTAAATAATCCACAGCTTAAATAGCTGCTTCCTAAAAAATCCATTGCGAATTAATTTTCCCAAACTTTCGTGCATTTATTTCTTTCGAAATGGTTAATCAATAGAAAACATATTTTTGTATAAGGAAGACACATACAAATATTTGGAAAATGTAGTAGTCTCATTTGTGAATTAAGGATACCAAACATAACAAGCATCTACTCACAAAAACTCATCAACTTCTTCACTTTCTATTTTATGATAGAGTTTTACATGCTTTTCAACATGCCACCAAATAAAACAAAAATAATAATTTTCCTTTAAAAAAATCCACAGAAAGCATTTATTTTATCATGAAATTTATTGCAAAACAAATGCACCCTAATGACTTTTCATCTTTGTATTTTTTGAATGAGGAAAAATACAAATCTACTTTCAGTTTTTAGACTAATAGATGAAAATGTGTTGGCAAGTTCGTGACTTCTTGTACAAGCATCCATCCCTTTCTAATTTTAACTGAGCACAACAAGTTTCTCACTTGAGTTGGATAAAACTTACTCCCTCGAATATAAAGTTTGTAACATATACACATATTCTTTAATACCCACCCACACACACTACTCATCATGCATGAACTTGTAGATGAAAAGTAACTAGCCACAAATTTGTTATATCTCATGCTAGAATATATTGAAAATTAATATTGACTTCAATGGTCAATTTTTCCTTTAGGACATAGGGTCAAACTTACTTTATCGTATGAAAAGGTAATATCCACATAGAAAATTTGCTAACCATTGAGAGGTCGAAGATTAATTTTTCTAGTTTTGAGTTACTTATCACATAAGAATACTAATTATCGGTAGGCACAAGTTTTTCAGTTAAAACAAGTGCCATGCAAATGGGAATTCAAACATGTGAATTGAAAATGCGAAGCAAATGAATGATGCTATTTTAAAAAATTCGAACGTTTATGTACCTAGATTGTCCAAATTGAAGGGGACTGTTGATAATCGAATTTTTACCAACAAATCGAATATACATTTTTCTAAAAACATAATATAATAAAAATAAATTAAGTAAAGAACATACATAATCGATTATAAATGGACCAATAATTAACAAATAAAGATTAAGGGAAAAAGAGAGAACATAATTTTTTTTTTTAAAGGCCTTCGATTCGGTCAATACCGAAAGGGCCTGATCTGATCATTTGGGCCTAGTCCAATTTGCGCAGCCCACTAATTCACATTTGCGGCCCGTTATCCCAGCTCATGTCCGCTTCAGTGGGCTTGCCCTGTCATTCAGTTTATCCTCAGCTCTGTCTCTTTATCTCTCTCTCTCTCTCTCCCTCGTGCTACCCCAAGGAGCAAAGCGAGCAATTCAGATTGATGGAGGTGACGAACGGAATAGTGATTCATCTCTCTCATCTAACCAACCGGATTCCCTTATAAAGAAACGGAATTCATGCGCGAGTTCTGGACAATTCCTGGATGGTTATCCTCTTCCATCGCCCTTCTGATGTCCTCGCCACCGCCGGTCAACACCAATGGCCGTTCCTCATCTTGCTCTGTCGAGCTCTGTATATTGGTCGAGACGCTCGAAGCAGTCCATTCTCGTGTGAAGCTCCTTCGCGTGTATCGATTTTCAACGGAGAGACTTCCAGTACTTCCTCTTGTTAGTTGAGCAACCCACCGTGACCAGTAAGCGCTCCTCCCTAAGGTAAATGATCGATGCTCTGTTTCGGTTATTCTTCACACATAACAGAGGCCGAGACTTCAGGTGTGTCTTGTGCGAAAATAGGCTTTAATTGAGGATCTATTTTTTAATTGGAATCTGCTTTGATAATGTTTCGATTTAACTGCTCTGAATCCTTTGATATTCTCTGGGATCTGAAAATGTATATCATGTGTTCGATGAAATTCTTGAACGATGTTAGTGTCTGTTTAGGTTCAAATCTTACCGAGATTGAGTTGCATTTTCTAATTTGTTTGTTTGTTTTTATCAAATAAGTTTTGTTTGAATTTGGTTTCCCTTCATCCAGTAGTCGTCCGTGTTGCAGCTCCTTCACTTCTAAGTTTCAGTTTAGTTCAATAGCCGAGAATCAATCATACGGAATAAGTTTGAATCTGATGTGTTCTGTGGATCTCAAATGAAACTGAGTTTGATTTCAATGTTTGAATTGTCATTTCTAAATTAGAGCATGCTCTGTTCATGATTTCCTGATTGATTTTTGTTGGATTAATGTTGAATTCTGAACGTAAGAGTTTAGAGTGCTTTTTACTGTGGATGAATGCTGAATGTGTTTGCACAACCTAAATGAACAAAAACGGGAGTTTGTGCGTAAAAGAAATGGAGGGAGCTTAACAAATGATAATTTCATTAGCTTTGGAACGCATGGGCATGGCAATAGAATGAAGAAGATGATGTTTGATTCTTCTCAATGGAGAACATAGGAGTGTACAGTTGATTCAAGGTGTTTGGGCACGTGGAATGAAAAAAAAAAGGGAAAGAGGAAGAGGTTCAGTGCATTTTGAGACGAGGAGCCCAATGAGAAAGGAAAATGGAAAGTAAATAACAACACTGGAGACGGATCTGCAAAATAATCTGCAAGAAGGTGACATTCATTAGACAGAGGCGGATCTCTGATCCTGCAAGTAGCTTTTGTGCATCACCGAAGCTCCTGCTCACCACTGGAGACGCGTCCCCAATTTGGCAACGTGGCCTTGACGACGACTATTGCTTTCCAACTTCCAATGATGAGAGAGTTCAATCGATGAGCCCGTTATACTTCTGAACGTTGGCTATAGACTCTTCAAGTTCCTTGTCCAAACTGCACATAGTTCGAGGGAAGAGGAAATGGGCATCGGCAAGACAGACGAAGGTAAAAAAATAACTAGTAATGCCATGTAACATGATCAAGGAAAGATATGCAACTATTGTGGGGAAAAATGACCATCAACTAATTTACATGATGATACTCAGTCTTTCGGTAAATAATGTCAAGTTGGGCCATTAAAACTATGGAGGAACTAAGTAATCAAGATATTCCCGGTGGCTGCAGGGAGGGACACTCGGTGACAAGGTCCTTGACACCATGCTAACACATGACCGACCGATTTTTCTTCTGATTCTAGGCAGTCATACAGAATGTCAGTATCTAACAAGAAAACAACGCAACTATGGACAGGATCACAGTCCAAGGATGAAAACAAAAATCCTTAAACTGCTCACTACCTCTTCATCACTTCCTTCTAAGAGCTGCTTCTTGAGCATGTCAAGTAGTCTCAGATCAGGCCTCCTGCCTGTGATTACAAAGAAAAAATGTGCTCAAGAAAATTCTTACTGATCAATTCAAATGATTGGACACCATAACTCATATATCTAGTTGTTTGTATGCATCAAAAAAGTAAACGGATAGGATTACAATGTTTCAAAATTAACCATACATTCATTAAACAACTTAAACTTTTAGATCAATTGGCGTTGGTCTCACAAAATTTCACATGATATCAAAGCCTTAAGTCCCGTGTATGAATCACTTCAAGCCCCTTCTTTGCTTGTCCAATGATTAATTCCAACTTATGCATGAGGGGGAGGGCTACAATATATAAATAAAAGTCATTGCTTTAATCTAACAATTCAAGTTTTAAATCAATTAACAGTGATCTCACAAAATTCTACAGTGACAAAGTTTCCAAAGATATTTCTCATCCAAAGTTATGTAAGCAATAAGCAAAGAAAATACTAATAGAGAAATCATATTTATGATGCAAAGTAACCAAAAAACAAAGGGCCATATTTAATGCATTGACATAGATTTCCGTGCGTCATCACCATATTGATAGAACTAAGCACAATTTAAAGTTGAACACCACATTCTCTTACTTTAATAAAATAAAATCCGTACACATCATAACATATCTAACAAGCCACAATGACAATTAAAGTTTACTAAAATCTCAGGCGAGCTCAAAAGGCAGCTTCTTCTAAGTAAAAGTCACCATCAATTCCATGGCCATAAACGCTGTAAAAGTGATTCGATTTTCAAAACTTATTGCTAACGCAACTGATTTGGAAAGCCCACTAGAAACACCAAATCTATTTTGTTTGTTATGAATAGGTTTCACGAGTTCAACTTCACTGAATTAGGAAATTCAGACGGGCAAGGCACTATCTGCTCATTTTTTGTTGTTGTTTCCAAGGTACCCATTTCTAGGATTATGGATTCCGCAAACAGCAACCAAACCTGAAATTTAGACAACCACAGAGTCTGCTCTGCTCTAAAATTGTTTTAAAAATCAAAGCATACTAGATTCTGATTAAACACGATACTGCTGTCACAAGTCTCTTAGCCTAGTCTATGGGTGCATTTGAGATCAGCTTTCCCAAGTATCTTTTTGGGGTCCAAAGCCCATATGTTCAAATATTTGGTGTTTGGGAACATTTTTTAAACCCACCTTGAAGAAATGCTGGCCTTCCCAAAGGCTGAAAGCCCAGGGCAGGTTGGGGGCTGCCTTGAGCTTCTAGCATTTTCGACAAGCTGAGTTGAGGGTAAATAAAAAAGTTTTCTTCTCAAATTATCCTTGCTATTTTTTCAATTTTCCGGTTTTGCCCTCACTATTCATCTTATTCTTCTCCATTCTCCATGAGCGGTCGCTAACGAAGGGTAGGCAGTCGCCGATGATTGTTGCGCCCACCACACCGTGACCTCTATGCGGAGGTCGTCGAGGACGCGCGACCCATCTGGTCGCAAATTTGGTCACAACTAGATGCGGTCGCCACAGAGGTGACAACCCATCTAGTTGCGACCAGATGCGGTCATCAGCAATTGTCATGCTTGTCGCACTGCGACCTCTGTGCAGAGGTCACTAGGGCCGTGTGACCCATTTGGTCGCAAGTTTGGTCGCGATCAGATGCAATTGCCGGAGGCATGCACGACGACTAGATCTGCGACCCTTCGGGTTGCGCAAAGGTCGCGACCTCATATCTGGTTGCTACAACCCTCAACAGACCGCCTACCTCTATCGAACAGCTTGCATTGAACTGCATGCCTTCCCCTCGCCGGCGACTACTTGTTCTTAGCTGGCCAACTTCTTCTTCTTTTTTTTATTTTTTATTTTTTATTTATTATGAATAACAAAAGCCTTTTGCAAATATATTTCTTTCAAACACCATTTTACTCAAAGATACTTCGTAATTGACTTTTACAATATAATCTACCAAACACAATTTACATTTTGGAAAACATATTTAACTCAATGGCCTTTGTATTTCCCCAAAAGCTTTTCCCAAAAGCCTTTCCAAACGTACCCTATGTATCTTATTACGTGGTTCCAGGAAAAAAAAAACAGACAATCTTAAATGTTATCAAGTGTCTAAACCTGAATCATGACTTAACATCCCCAACAGTGAAGGCCAACGAGAAAAGAACATAAAAGCTGTCATCAAGAGTTTAAATTTGAATGACTCACCATCTTCCACAGTGAAGGCATTAGATGTGCCCTCAAGGACACGGATTCCCTCACAACAACCCAACGCAGTTTTGACTCCAAGCCTGAATTTTCCACTACTCGTCCAGCTTGATACATCGTTGAAAGTGATAGCACCCAAACTCCCCAACCCTTTTTCGAGGGTCACAGAGAGATCACCATTCAAGAGTGGCATATTCCCTTCTCGCCCATTTAGTTCATGGCTCCCAAAGAACTCTTTAGTCCAATTTTTACCGGCTTCGTCATCAAAGTCACCTCCAATCACTGTCGCCATCAACTTTAGCATTGACAAGGGTCCAGATTGCACAACCCTACCTGTACTGGAATCTACCAAGATGACATGAATAGGAGTTCCTCTCCGACCTTTAATCCTGTCACCTTTAACTAGGGTCGATGGTAGTTTAGTTATAAATTGAAGACGTAAATGCTTTTCACTCTCACCGTCTTTACTCACCAATGCAGACCTGTTAAGAGAAAGACGAACTTAAGGATTCATCGAGAGACATTAACACTTAAGAAGATAGCGCCTAGTATGCCCATTATAAGGACAGCCTTCTTGCCAACAGCAGTCTTGCAAAAAACAAAATCATGCTGGGGGCCAAATCCAACATATAAAATCATTCTAGCAGGTCATTTAGATTACCATAATAATTGGAATCAATTGACTATCAAAACCTGTGAACTTTTAGCAATCGCTAGCTTGAACACATTGATCTCACTTAGCCTTCGAAAAAAGGAAAAGAAGCACAAATACTAATACTCATGATAAAAAGAAATGATGCCATTGTCTCTATCTCTGTAATCGATACATAGATATACTTAGTATGAATTCACGAATTCAAACAGTGTTGCAAATAAACTAAAGGTGAATTCCTACGGAAGATCAATAAAAAAAATGCAGAAACATTCTCAGTGACATTATCATTCACCACTGTCATATTTGATTCTAACTCTAGTTAATCAACCCGCTTTGTTGGTGAATCAGCTTGGCATGCATTTAAATTGCAATATCTTTAAAGTGCCTCAACAAAAAAGATTCTTACCAACAATTTAGCTTTTCATCTGATAAAGGAACTTTGGTCTCATTGGGTAGACCACGAGTGAAATTCTCATTCATAAACTCTGCTAAATCAGGAAGTTCATCGAGTTTCTCAAGATCAAGTGGCTTCCTAATTTTTTCTTTCATGGTGTTGAAATTCTCCATCAGTAATGCATTTGTCCTCAAATATTGATAATCCTCCATCACTGCAGGCATCAATGGCTTCTCAGTTTCAAATGCTTTCAAACTCTGCCTACAGAATGAAGTGCTGCAGGGTTGGCTTAGGATTCGAATTGCATACTTCCTCAATACAGGAAGGACATCACCGCAATAGCCCCACCAGTCACCTTTATAAGCAACACTATTAGTATACAATTTTCACATTTAAAACAAATAAAATATGAAATTACATCAACACGGACAATTGATTAAAGAATAGATGCTTACAAGGGTGATATGTTCCTAACATTGTCTTTGCCATAGTAGTGAACAACTTTGGCACTTTGTCACGATAGAGCTGCATTTCTTGCACAAATTTTTTCTGTTCTTCAACACCTACCAATTTTTCCAGCATGAAATTCATGCCATTTTTCATTGCATCATTCTCTATGAACTTCTCGCCACACATGTAAGCAGGGTTAAGAAAAGCAGCAGCAGCATGTATTGGACGAATGATATTACCCCGCCATTCCTTAAGTAGTACCGGTAAAGAATTATACTTAGGAACATTAGTCTCATATATTTGTCTAATAGCCTCATCTGCCATTTCCACGGCTGCATACAAGAACCCAAAAGTAGCGCCGTAGCCATCAACTAGACAGAGTACTCGAAATATTGGTTCTAAAGCATGCAAGACTTCTTTCCCTTCACTCCAAAATTCAGAACTGCGAATGATTTCACCCACTTCTATGCCTGATTCATCCTTCTCAAAACCCAACGAAAGCCACTCAGATGATGAAACCAGCAATCGCAACTCACTTTCAACCCTCATGATTGATTCAAGCATATAATAGTTTGAGTAAAACTCTGTTGTTGATGATTGTTTCAACCCCAAGTAGTTTGTGAACTGCTTCGTCAATGATAAGATGCCATCATGGTCGTAAATCTTAGTGACAACTGCTCTTGCTTGATGAAATGCCTCTTTAATCCATGGGATAGCATCATTTATAGCCTCGAAGAGTAATTGTATTTCATGGGCAACACATCCGGTCACGTACACTTGGGTATGGTCGTCATTTTCCATAAATTCAACGCAATCTCCTGGATTTTGGATTATGTACTGCATGACGTTGTTGGCTCCAATTTCTCGAGTGACAAAATATGGAATCTCTTCCACCAAATCGGAGATTAACTCAAAACTGGGGATTTCCAACGCATTCAATAAGACCACTCCTTCAATAGAATAAGCAAAGATAGACATGAAGGATCTCTTCTCACGCTGCCAAACATAATTGATGAGTGTGCAGCCAGTTCTAACCCATGATTTCTTCACATTTGCCACATACTCTCCAATTTCCTTTTCCAAATCAGGCACTAACTTTGTTTTGATTACTGAACAACATGGCAACTTATAATCGGAACCATGTTTAGCCACAGCATCCACAAAGTCAATGAAGGATGGCCTCCGCACAATGTCGACATCCTCACCATTCAACAGGATGAACTTAACGAGCAATTTATCCGGCATAACGTCGTCCTTACTGATATGCATTTTTAGCAAAGTCTCTTCCGTCTTACCTGAACAGGCTTCAGCCTTCGCTCTTTTATTAAGACCAGGACTTGCCTCAGTAGCAGCAATTTGAACATCTTCAGGGACCTTGGTGCATATATCTATACCACCGCCTTTAATTCCAGATAAATGTGATTTAACTCTCGGAATACCACCAGCAAATTTTCTATCGCAAAACTTGCACTTAAGTTTGCCATCCAGAGGCTCTACATATTCCCAAAATCGATCTCTCTTTCTGACCATGTCTACTTCCTTGGCCTATATACGCAAAAGAAGAGCGAATTAAATTTTCCCTTCAAAAGTCAAGTTATTGATAACACAACCCATGTCTTACAGTATATGCCAGTAAGGTTTAGCCCCACATATTGCCTTAAAATCTTTGCTAAGCAATAATTAAACCCCTGCACTGAAATGTCACGCAATTGACATTCACACTAATGTCCCTCCTTCATCAAAACAAGAGAGTTTCACCAGAATTGTTTGTGGGTCAACAAAACTTACGGAAGCTTTTTTCCCACTATGAATATATACACACATTGTTATAAGAGCTCCAATTCATAAGACTGATATTTAAGTTGACCTTCAATTGAACAGAGATTGAAGTTCAAATATCTTGAACGAAAATATAAATTCAATATTTTGAGATCAAAATTAAATGAGATTGCTGGCTATATATAAATGTTATGGGTTCTTCAAGAGAGAGGAACACGGAATTTAGTCAAAGGCTACATCTTTACACAATAGTTGTTTATTTAGGGGCATTTATCCCAAACCAATAGGTATAGGAAAGAAATAGAATTAGCTATATTAATCTAACATGAAAATCTGCTATTCAGCAAATAACGAAACAAATGACATACTCGAGATCTAATAGTCTCTAATATTCTCTAATTAGGAATTTTCTTATACGCATAAATTTACTCCAACGTTGGACACTAGCTCGCTTCTTGAGAGCAATTCAGAGTATCTAGAATTGCAGCTAACCACTCAAAACCAACATGACTACAAAAATGAGGGAAAGCACTTGAAATAATTGAAACGCCCAGAATTCCTCAACCAACTATCGTCGCTCATATTCACATCCATAGAAGTTGAGAGAGAGAGACTAGAGAGAGACCTGATAGTAGCACGAAGAAGAAGCCGAGTTAAGTGAAATATCTCGCGGCGCGACACCTTAAGAGGGAAGAGCAACCACATCACCAACTTACAGAGAGTTGGCGAGAGAGAGAGAGAGCTTCTTGCATAGGTGCTTGGATTTCGCCAGTTTATATACAGGTGCTGTGTTTCCTTTTTGCTTCTTTCTGGTTTGGTCTGCGGTCAACATTTATTTACCCCGCGGTCTGCGTCAAATTGGCAGGACTCGCACGCGTACATCCACCATGGTTGCGAAAACAAAAGTACGCGTTCTTTTCAAAGTCACCGCTCCTACGTTTGTTTCGTCGGTTTCGTTAGCTTTACGACAGTCTTACTCTTCTCCGATTATCCAGTCACTCTGTGGGATCCAATGCATCTTTTTTGTGTACTTAAAGTTCAAACAACTCAGATAACTTTTTCCAATTGTAACCGGCCATAACAAGTTTCTCACGTGAGTCCGAATTTGGCCAGTATACACAGGTGCTGTTTTCTTTTCTGCTTGTTAGGTCTACGTCAAATCGGCAGAGCACCTTCCGCCCACTCGCACGCGCACATACGCGAATGGTTGCGAAAGCAAAAGTACGCATTCTTTTCAAAGTCACGGGTCTGACGTTTATTTCGTCGGTTTCGTTAGCTTCATGACAAGCTAGGACTACCGATACTTCTCGAGCTTTCATGTCCTATCAAACACGTCTTGGACACTCGTTAATACTCGATCAACACGTATTGAAAAATCTAATACCTAATCAATTTTTCCAACACTCGAGTCGGAATTCCGACATAAGAGTTTTCGACATGTGATTTTAATATACAAAGTCAATTTTAAAAATTTTAAATAAATGATGGGCCGAAATGTATAAATGTAAAAAAAATAAAAAATAATAAATATGAAAAGAAGAAAACATAGTCTTTCTTATTTTTTCTTCTGATGCTCACTTTTCGTTATATACAATTCACCCCAAAAGTTTTTTTATCTCTTCTATTCTGACACATCTCACACACGAGTTAAGAATATGAATTATTTGTTTTTTTTTCCTCCAAGTTTTATGGACTATTATAATAGAGTTAAATTTGTAAAATTGAAATAATGAAGGATATTAATAAATGGTAAATTAATATTTTAGTGTAAATTCATTCTTGGCTTTATTATTATTTATTTAATTGTGAATTTGAATCAAATTGATTTGATATATACAAATATACATTTAATATACAAAACATGCCTCAATGTATCGGAATTTTCTATTTTTTTTTTAAAAACGACATATCGGCGTGTCGTATCGTATCGTATCATATCGTGTGTCGTGTGTCAATGTCAGTGTTATTTATATTCTGAACTATTCTTCTCCTTTTCACATTATCCAACAACCATTCAGTCGGATCCAGTGCACCTTTGAAATGTAGTCA
The DNA here is from genome assembly GCA_014182575.1 of Eucalyptus decipiens. NCBI lineage: Eukaryota > Viridiplantae > Streptophyta > Magnoliopsida > Myrtales > Myrtaceae > Eucalyptus > Eucalyptus decipiens. Next base: position 36,100,745 of record CM024613.1, read on the forward strand.
AACCAAAAAGTCGGATAACTTTATCCAATTGCAACCAGCTATAACAAGTTTCTCTGGCGAGTCTGAATTAAACTTTTTCCATTGAATAAAAAGTTACCAACATGTACAAGTAATCCAAATTATTTTGATATATGTAAAAGACTATTCATCCGCACATGAACATTACTTGGAATGAAAAGTTACTACCCACATTAATTTGTTGAGAAAATGGTCCTTTTTTTCTTTAGGACATGGGACTAAAATTACTTTAGTGGTAATAAAGTTAATACTAACATAGATAATTTGCTAACTATTGAAAGGTCGAAGTTTAATGTTTCTAGTTTGGAGCTACTTACTCATAAGTAGCTATATGTTTTTCAGCTCAAAGAAAATATGGATAAGTGTAATGGAGATTTTAAAACTTGTTATGAAAGTCTTGATTAAATTCTAAAACTTATAAAAAAATGTAATCAAATCTTAATGTTTTGTCAAATTGGTGCTACAGAGTCCTTTCTCTAATTCTGTGATATTAGACTAACGGCAAATGCTTGTTGTTGTTGTTTTTTTTTTTTTTAATATTTTCTCTCTCCTGGTGCCATTGACCTTACTAAAACATGAAAGATAAGACTAAAATAACATAGTTTTAGCTTAAATCCTAATTTTAATTAAAATCTTAATTTAATAAAATTATAAGATAAAAAAGGCATTTCAAAAATACAAAAATGTAGGGGGAAAAAAAAGCGAGGGCAAGGGTCACCGACTCACCATAGCTAGAAAGCACCAGTAAGGGCTCGATGAGGCCAGCAAAAACTATTGGCGCTCATCCAAATCAGGCGTCCTTCCCCAAACTACGACGGGGGGCACCTTGCATCGACCGACCCTTGTTGCGGTCGAGGTGAAGGTCGCTTGATTTGGGTGAGGATTGATGACCCTCACTCAAATTTGGGTGGCGGGCTGCGATCATCACCCACTCTAGGTGAGGGTTAGTCAATGAGGGTCGCCAGCCCTCATGAAGTTCCATTGGCCCATTTTAGTAAGGGAAAATAACACAAATAGTCATTAAACTTTGGTTTGATGTGTAACATGGTTTTTGAACTTGTAACTTGTTCAAAGTAGTCCATGAACTTTTGATACATATTCAATATAGTCCCTGAACTATATGAAAATGTTCAATATAGTCATTGGTCTTGAATTAATTGGTGGATAAAAATGGGCTGAAGGCGATGGGCTTGACTAACTTTGATGGGTTAAACGAAATTTTATCTTGTGAGCCGAGAACTGGAGAAGCCCCCTTGTTAACACGATCATTTTGTTTGATAATTTGTTTATTATTTATTCGTCCATTTATTCATCTATATTTTGCTCTCTCTTTTTTTTTTTTTTTTTTTGCTATTTTATATTTTCATAATAATGAACACTTTAATTGGTTGACACGTACATACGCGCATAATTGCGAAAATTAAAGAACGTGCTCTTTTCAAAGTTACAGCTCTTCTGTTTGTCCCATTGCTTCGTGTCCGAGAAAAGATAATTTACATGTTTCAATACATGAAAAAATAATTACAGTGATCAGTTGCAAAAATTAAACCAAAAGTCAGATCATTCGTTTGTCATCTTTGCATTTTTCAAATGAGGAAATAATGCAGAAAATAAATTTCTATTTTCACGCAAATAGATGAAAACTTGTTGGCTAGTTCGCGGCTTCTCGTATGGATCTCCGACCGTATCCTATTTTGACTGCCTATAACAAGCTTCTCCCTTGAGTCTTACTAAAACTCACTCCACCGTGTAAAAAGGTACCAACGTTTTTTTTTTTTTTGGTCGGAAAGGTACCAACGTATACATAAACTCAAAATTACTTTCTTTTTTTTTTTTGGTAAAAGGTAATAATTTAATTGAGGGGAAGCCAAATGTACACAAGATCAAGGCACCAAAACTTGCACTCAAGATGAACAATCATAAAGAGTGAAAGGATGCCATGATGTAAAAGGAAGACAACGCCTTAAAAAGACGCACAGACAACTAGAAAGGCATAGCATGAACAACCGGCAAGATACAAACCCTCAGTGAAGGAAGAAAGATGTCGGCTCCACAGCAACTCCATTCCTTGAAGCGACGGTCAAATCCAAGGTCGATCACGGGTCACCCGAGAAGATAATGGGATTGATGCCCCAACTCCATTGCAATCTTCTATTCCTAAAGTAGTCCTCGACATTTTTGAAGGCGCTAGCCCTATCCCTAACCACTTTAAGAAGGTGATTCTTCATAGTCGGGACGGTAAGGGGTTGATCTCTAAAAAGTATGCTATTCCTATTCTTCTAGATAATGTGGCAAAGAGCTCCAAAGGAAAAGTGGGCAATGCATTTAAGGAAGCCCTTATCCTTCAAGAAGGAGGTAGCCCAGTGGAGATTCTCTCCCCAAGACTTATTCTGCCAAGGCAAATTGCTTCTTGCTGCCCATAAAAAAACAACTCCGGCCGTGGCAGAGCAATCAAAAAATAATTGATCAATGGAGTCAGGCATCCCATTACAAAAGGCACAAGATCCCCTCTCAATTCTACCATGGGACAATAACATAGCTTGAGTGGGCAGTCTGCACTTAGCCATAAGCCAAAGGTTAAGTTGATACCTTGGCGTAATTTCATTATTCTAGATGAAGTCATGCCAAAATACGCTATTTCGCTTCAGCTTGATGGTTTCCCAAGCAATTGTAACTGTGAAGCGGCCCGAAGGGTTCTCCCTCCAACATAAACAATCCGCAACCTCAGAAAGGGATGGCAGTGGTTGATCCCACGACTTAAGAACTATTCTTAGAGCTTGACCCTCATCGAAGAAAAGGTTTGCAACTGAGGCCTGCCTAGATAATCCTGTACTATATATAAGTGAGTCTAAGAAGTATAAATTCAGTGGTCCCCTAGGGTGCCAATTATCAAACCAAAGTGAGACCAAGCGGCCATCACCAATCCTCCAAAAGAAGGTGTTTCGAAACTCACTCCTAAGACTGAGAAGCTTTTTCTAGGCCCAAGAACAAATGGTAGGCTTCCTCACGACTCAAAAGTTCCTATCCTTACACCACAACGTCTCTTTATCCCAGAACAAGAGCCATTTTTGTTTCAACATGGCAACCTTGTTGCAATCTCTAAGCCTCCTGATACCAAGCCCTCCTTCTTTCTTTGGAAGGCAAACATCCTCCCAGGCAACTTTGGCATCCCCTCTACCTAACTCTGGGCCTTTCCAAAGGAATTGTTTGAGGATTTTCTCAATCTGATCCAAAACAGTTACAGGTACAATAAAAACACGTGTCCAATAGGCTTGGATAGTATGAAGAATTGACCTAATGAGCTGCAGACAGCTAGCTAGAGATAGGAATCGATGAGTCCAAGATTGAACCCTCGCCATGATACGGTTGACGAGAGTGCAGCAGTCCGCCTTAGTGAGCCTTGATGTAATGATAGGAACCCCCAAGTAGCGGACTGGCAAGAAGCCTTCATGAAAGCCCAACTTAGAGATAATCTGGTTCCTTAATGACGGTGAGCCACCAGCAATGAATATTTCGCTCTTGTTTGGGTTAGGATACAAACCACTCCAAGAAGAGAAGGTTTGGAGACTTTCTTCAAGGAGTGCTACGGTGGGAAAGTCCGCCTTCGAAAACAAAAAGACGTCATCCGCAAAGAAGAGATGCGAGAGGCTCGTGGATTTACATCTCCAGAAGAATTTAAACTCCGGTTTCAAGGAGCATCTAAATAAAATCCCTGAAAGGACTTCCATTACTAAGGTAAATAAATATGGAGAGATAGGAAGATAGGATCACCTTGTCAGAGGCCACGACCACTCGCAAAGAATCCATGGAGCTCCCCATTCAGGGCAATCAAAAATTTGGGAGTGCAAACACACGTCATAATAAGACGAGTTATAAACCCGGGAAATCCAAAAGCCAAGAGAACTCTCTCAAGGAAATCCCAATCCATCGTGTCATAAGCTTTTCCTAAAATCCACCTTGATCGCACACTTAGGCAAATATGGATGAAGGTGGAAGCTAGAAAAGAGTTCATGGGCCATCAAGATATTATCCTTGATCCTCTTGCCCTTCACAAACGTGTTCTGATAAGGGCTAATCACGTCTTTCAAGACTGCTGCTATTCGATTGGCAAGGACCTTGGTAATACACTTATAGATAGTGTTGCAACAGGCAATGGGCCTGTAATCGTCAACATAAGACGCATTCGGCACTTTTGGCACCGACACCAAAATGGTGTTATTGATCTCTCTCAGGAGTCTCCTCGTGGAGAAGAAATCCAACACTGCTTTAGTAACAAGATGGCCAACCGTATCCCAGTTTTCTTTGTAGAATTTGACCATGAAGCCATCCAGACTCGGTGACTTGCCTTTAACTAGAGAGAAAAAAGTATCCCGAATCTCTAGCTTCAAAACCGGACGAGCTAGGAAACTAACTTGTTCAGCCGTGAGAGGATGAAGGATGACTTCACAGATCTCCTCAACCGAAGGCCTAGCCAAGTCAACTTGTGGCACCAGGAGGTCTTGGAAATACTGAAGAAAACGTTGTTGGACCAACAGTGGATCAGAAACAAGGTTCCCCTCAGAATCTTGGATAGACAGAACTCTATTCCTCAACTGTCTCTTCTTGACATACTGGTGGAAGAACTTAGTGTTGCGGTCTCCCTCTTTGAGCCATCTGACTCTCAACTTCTACTTGAAGAATGACTCCTTCATGGAGCGCAGCCTTGCAAAGACACGTCGTTGCCCCTTTTCCAACTCGGCTAGAAGAGGAGAAGCATGTTCCAGTTGTAACGTTGCCTGCATAGACTCTAAGGCCCACCTCGCATATGATGTCCTGATTGAGATGTCGGAGAAGGAATCTCTATTTAAGGTCTTAAGCCATTGCTTGAGAGCCTTAAGCTTGCATACAAGTCTATACATGGGAACTCCTTCCACTTGGGCCCTCCAAACTTGAGAAACAATATCATTGAACTCCGGATGTTTCATCCAAAAATCAAAAAACTTGAACGGCTTCCTCCAAGGAATTGGGCTAAGCACTTTGACCACCATAGGAGTATGGTCAGAGATGCCCAGCGGCAAGAAGGAAGCTTTGGAGTATGAGAAATCAAGACTCCATTTACAATTAACCGAAACCCTATCAATCTTCCTTGCCTTCCTGTTAGGGCCCACAGAAGTAGACCAAGTGTACCTGAAGCCTACATACCTTAGGTCTTCGAGTTCCGCTTGTGCCAAGCACTGCCCAAACTCGTCAAAGCATGGTATCAAGCATCAGAGCCGCCAACCCGATCGGAAGGGTCTTTAATAGCATTGAAGTCTCCCATCACAAGCCAAGCAGAATTTTGCAAAACAGAGCTTTTAAGAACTAGCTCCTCCCACAAAGATCTCCTGAGCATGAATGTGTGTTCACCGTATACAACAGAGACACAGCAAGTCACTCTAGAATGCAACCATCTGAGGTTCCCATGAACTACTTGAGTCGAAATAGAGAAAGCTTCAAAGTTAACCTGACTCGGATCCCAACCAATCCAGATCCTACCCTAGGGGAGAACTCATAGTTTGTGATCCACTCCCAATCTCTCATCACATTCCTAGAAATGGAGTTGAAAAAATTTTGTAGTACCTTCGTTTCCAACAACCCAATCAAACACAACTGGTTTGAGAAAGCCAGGTTCCGCACCTTAGCCTACTTGGTGGGGGTTACTAAGGCCCCTCACATTCCAACACCCTATACATATGTACAAAGAGAGAGAACCGAGATTACCTTCACTTTGGGGGCTTGCGCCGACTAGTAGATGGGGCAGGCCGAGAGAGAAGAGGTGGCAGATCGGGAGCTAGAGCCAACAACTTGTCTTGTATAGACTCCACACCCTTAAGCATAGGAGGAGCTTTCGGAGTCGGACAATGGGATAGCAAATCATCATTTGAGCTGCCAATCCGATTCTCTGCATCATCCAATTCCTCTCGAGGGCTCACCGACTCAATCGAGTCTTCTTTAGGGCTGATCGGCCCAACCTCAACGGGGGGAGCAAGAGCCTCCCTATTGGTAAGAATCTGTAACCCTCTCTGGGCATTGCGAGTTGAAGTAGAAGGTAAACTGTTAACACCAGTGGCCGTTGTCTCCTTGAGAGTGCGAGCCTCATCCCCCGATCTAACCGGATTTGCTGAAGCATTTTCCCTTGGAGGAGGGCCTTTCTTCTTCTTTCCTTTAAATTGTTTCCACCCTAAATTAGCCTCCCGAGGATCCTCCGCTAACACAGGGTCAGTAGGTGGGCGGGAAACAACGGGAGGGGCCGACTCAACCTGTTGTTGAAGGGTCACCGGCTTTGGAGCAGCATGGGAAGTAGCACAATTATGGCCAAATGTGCCACATTTGGAGCATTCTATCGGCTTCCATTCATAATTGATAGCAATAGCTTGAACCACCCCATGCAAGGTCACATTAACGGAAGATACCGTTGGTTGGTTTACTTGAATCTCCACACATATCCTCGTAAACGAAATCATTCGCATTTGCTCCGTGTGTTGGTCCACATAGAGCGGCCTACCCACAATGCTTGCAATAGCACTAATCGAAGGCACCGTCCAAAGATCAAATGGGAGATTCTTCAATCTTATCCAAACCGGCACCGAAGTTTGCTTGTTTCTTTTTAAGTCTAGCAATGGTTTCCATTGTTGTAGGATAAGTGTCACTCTTGCCACCGTCAAGGGACCATCCTCCAAGATCTTCCTCTGAAAAGCCGGGTCAAGGATATGGAAAAAGTAAAAATCTTGATTGTCAGCCATAACCTCCACCAATTTTTTCCCCCAAGTGTGCTTGAGGGATTGCTTCGTGATTTGGTAAGGGAGCCTTCTCCCCACAAAGTACCCAACAAGGCATTCATGCCATTTGGGGTCCACCACTTCAAGTACTTCATTTGGGAGAACAACAGCCGGGACATTATCCTCATAAGTAGGAGGGACATACGTCAAGTCATATACTCTAGCGGCGGGGCGAGCCACATTCGCCCAAGAGTGAGGCTGAGGGGGCTTCAAGTTTCCTGGAGCCTTTTGAGAGCCTTGAGGCTTCTTGGAAGTAGAACTTGCATGGCTTCTTCCCCTAGAACAAGCACGACCACCACGACCTGGGGCCAAAGGCCACTCTCGTACCACGCCCTCTACTGCAGGGGCCTTGCCCGTGAGCAGGGGAGGGTGGGCCAAGTGGTTCTGGGACGAAGGGCTGAGAGTCTTCTCACTTCCAGCACTATCTCGGGCCTTAATATTTATTTCGCCCATCCTGACAGAAGAGGATGCCATTAAGAACCCCAACAGCACACAAATTCAGCCCAAATCCCCTCTACAGAACAGCTATTACAGAAGTAATACCAGGAGAGAAGCTAATCGGGATGAAGAGAGGTGTTAAGGAGTCCACCAATCACCAGCAATCCATAACAGCCCCAATAAGCCAGACGGAGCAAGCCCAATCGTAGCTGAAGCCGCAGCTAGTCGGAGGAAGGAGAGGCAACTCCGAATCCACTAATCAACCAACAATAGCTAAAAATAGGAGGGAACGGGTGCGAAGGGGCTAGTAATCCTTACCAGGAAGCTCGAAGCAGCACCGGCAACCACTTGGCCTAAGCGCGAACAGGGCGATTGCGGCGAGTGCAAGGCAAATGGGCGAGCAGTAGGGCAACCTCAACCTTCAATTGGAGAGGGAAGGAGAAGAAAACCTTTGGTAGGATTCAAGAGGTTCACCAGAGGAAGCAAACCTCCAAATCTTGAGGGAAACGGAGGTCTCTACCGGCCGGAGAGAATAGAGGAGCCACCGGCGTGAACAAGGTGAAAATCGCCCAATTAGAGAGGTTGATGAACAGTAACCGAGAAAAACATTGGGCCCAACTCAAAATTTCTTTAATATATATAGTTACATATTGCACATGAACATTACTTGTAGATGAAAAGTTACTAGTCACATAGAATTTGCTATTTCTGATGTTAGAATTTATCGAGAAATTGATATTATGACTATTTTCCTGTCACCTTTGCCCGACGTGCCCATCCATGAACGATTTGGCCAGGTCCTTTAGTCAGGCCGCTTTACGCACAGCATGTGCAGCTCCGCCATTTGAAACTTCTGCCTACCAACTCTCAAAAACTCTTCATCAATACGCATTCCATTATAGAGAAGACATGCTGGCTCAGTCTCTCTCCTTGACTTCTTCCTCCGGCGACTTGGACGGGGTAGCAGCATGCTTGCCCCACTTCAAGGACGCGAGCACTACTTAACCAATGCCATCGTTCCTGCCACGGGAGTCGGGAGAAGCGAAACCTCGAAGACTTTCTGATCGTGGGTCTTCTTCTCCAATTGCCTGCTCATAATCCCTTTCACGAACTTGCGCTTCATCTTCCTAATCTTATTTGGTGGTTGCGACTCGTTGTAGTTGAAGTCAAACTTAATGAAATGAGATAATGCGTGCATGTGGATCAAAGGGTCTAGGCTCTTCCCAATGCGGAATTTGAGCAACCTTTCGAGGACCACGATTTCTGCACTCTCGCTCTAGATGAGCTTAAATTTGACCGGCTCCTCCCATAGGCAGAACCGATGGCTCGGACCTGTTGCCATCACCGCCGCTCTTCCTCGCCCTCTTAGGGGGTGCGGATTGGCCGACATGGCGACTTGCTGGATAGTGCCCGTCACATCTTCGAGTTGGGATTTGGACTTAGGAGAATATTCTTATTCTTCGCCCTTCCTCGCCCCTTAATTAAACAAATTTCCTGATTTGATTAATCGGATATTTTTGCACCTAGGGCATAATTTTCATGTCCAATGTTTCATTGACTTGATTTTTGCCTAGAGAAATACGTGACCCGATTTTTCCAATCCATCAAATTGGCAGAAAATATAAAAAAATTATATACATTTGATTTTTACACAAATTTAGCAAAACCTTTCTAGGGCCAACTTTTCCATCAAACATTTCATTAACTCGATTTTTGCACCTACCAAAAAAAAAAAAAAAACTGAACCGATATTTTCAATTCATGAAATAGGGAAAATTTTTAAAAAATTATTTTATGTGATTTTTACACAAATTTAGCCAAACTTTTAGGGGGCATAACTTTTTTGTCAAATGTCCTATTGTGTTAATTTTGACACCTCCAAAAAGCCTGTGAGCTGATGTTTTCAATTCATCAAACTAGGAAAAATTTTGAAAATTTATATTCATGTGATTTTTACTCAATTTGTTCATCTACGGAAAGCCCAGCTACCCACTCGGAAACACCATGACTACAATAATGAGGGAAAGGACTTGAAATAATTGAAACGCCCAGAATGCTTCAACCAACTATCGTCGCTTGTATTCACATGCATAGAAGTTGAGAGAGCACCTAATGGTAGCACAAGGAAGAAGCAGTTAAACGTGAAATTTCACGACACCTAAAGAGGAAAGAGTGACCAAATCACAAACGTACACAGTGGTGGGGCGAGCGCTAGAGGGAGAGCGCTTTCACTATGTTGAAACTGAATCTTGCCAGTTTGTACACAATTGGTTTCTTCTGTTTGTTTGTTTGTTTGTTTTTTTTTTTTTTTTTTTTTGCCATGGTCTACGTTAAATTGGCAGGGCACGTTCTGTTCATTAGCACGCGTACATATGTGGACGGCTGTGAAAATTAACGTCCGCGTTCTTTTGAATGTTGCGTCTCTTAAGTTTGTTTCGTTGACTTCGTGTCCGAGAAAAATATATGGCGTGCTTCCAATGGCAGGTGTTTTAGCTTTCCGACAGTCTTCAGCAATATTTTCTCCTATCCTGACTCATTTATCTTTCATCTGCAACCAAACCAATGCTCAGACAACTTCATCCAATTGTAACCAGCTTTAATAAGTTTCTCACGCGAGTCAAAAAGTTTTTGATATGTACATGCATACAAAATTATTTTGCTATATATATAAACTTGAAATACCTGTCATATATCAACATTACTTGTAATGAAAAGCTACTAGCCACATAATTTATTTTATTTTATTTTATTTTATTTCTGATGCTAAAATTTGTTTGAGAAAGGTCAGTTTTTATTTTATCTAGGGCATGGGGTTCCTTATTTTATTGGTATGAAAAGTTAATATCAGCCTAGAGAATTTGCGAACTATCGAAAGGCCAAAGATTAATTTTCCTAGTTTGGACTTACTCATCACATAAAAGAATACGAGTTATCAGTAGGCACATGCTTTTCTTTTTCCTAGTTTGGACTTATTCATCACATAAAATAATACAAGTTATCAGTAGGCACATGCTTTTCAATAAGAAAAAATACAAAGCAGATGGGAATTCAAACATGTGAATGAACATGCAAAGCAAAAGAGTGATGCTATGCAAAAAACAATTTGCAGGAATTGGTACCTGGGATTGCAAATATGATCCTCTGGAGTGGCATCATGCCCAAATTGATAACCATTTGCCTTATTACATCTGATATGTGATGCACGATACAATTGGTCATCTCTTTCTCTTGCTCCTTGAGTGACCTTCTCATGATTGTCATCATGCTTCGATTTGGTTTTACTTTCTTAACTATTCTTCAATGAGATGCCTCGAAGATCAATTCCCTTGCATTTACCTTCTCTTGACGCTCCACCAATGGCTGAAGGATGCCAGCATTATTGTCTATCTCTTGTTGATTTTTGGTTCTTCTCATGAAAGATTCCTCATATCAACGAACAAGAGTCTCATCAAGCATGCCCGAAAAGAATTCACTAGAATGGGTGAAATACTCGTCAAACTCACAAATTAGTCCAATCTTGTCCAATCCACAAAGGGTTGAACGGTCTCTTTATGCAATGTGCGAATAATATGAATAATTGTTGTCAGCAATATATAAAATACACTGGAAAAGAAAATTACGTGTATTATTTGATTGATTGAGTTGTCTTTCACAAAGAATACAACTCTGCTATTTATACGAAAAATTATACATAAAAGGTCACTAAGAATTTAAACATGTTTTGCGTGGCTCTATCATTTAATGGCACTTATCTATAAACGGTTATGAAATTTGAGATTATCAACTTCACAACTTGATAGTTACATGCAACGTTGCTCCTTGTCGACCGAGTCGGTGTTCCTTACTCGTCGACTCTTCACTCCAACCCTTAACCTCTTTTCGTTGACATCTCTACTGATCAAAATTAGGCCTTTTTGTTGACCGACTGTACTATATGGATTAAATGCTTCCAACGCTTAGTGTAATCTTCTGCTCTTGTTGTCAATTTCTGTAGCTTCCATCGATGAAGTTGCTGGTCAAAACACGTGGCCATGTTTCGGTGTTAATAATTACGTAATCTACATAAGTTCACATTGACGCCAAATTTGGTAAATTGCTTTCTATATCAGCAAAACAAAATTGTTTTATGTTTGCAAATTTTATGCCCATATAGGTTCTGACTGTGCAATCTGCTCCTTTCGCATTAAAAAAATTGCCTTCCTACATGATTCTACCTCGATTTTAAACTTCCACGGTTCTTTTCCCTTTTTCTTTTCTCAATATTTTTCTTCTTGTGATTGTTTCTCTTGCTTTTTTATTGTTTGAATGGAATTGTCCATATACGCCAGCAATGCATACAAACAATTCGACGAATCAATTAATTGGATGATAAAAGAGTTCGATATTGATGAAGTTAAAATTGATTGCGCAAAAGTACATGAAGAAATTGCAAAAGCAGCACGAATGTGGACTTAGTCTTAGAAAATGTCCAGGCATTGCTACAAGAATGTGTCGTAAGGTGTTCGTCAAATATAACTCAAACATTTCCTTAACTACGGCTATTTTCACTATATAATCAGTATGACAACGATATATTGGTGAGACGACGATGATCATTGACTGGGCGAGCGAGAGCAGAGCAAGTGAAGTCTGAGCTTTTGGAGGGTTGCAGAGCTCTACCCAGAATGGCAGAGCATTTGCAAAGCATCACATCGCTTGATGTTATATGGTTTTCGGATTCCTTTTCCTTCCATTCACATACCAATCAAATGGCAGGGTTCCTCTGCGTCTAGAGTACATCAGCCTCTTGCCCAATTGCCTCAACCACCACATCTTCTCCTTCTTGCCCACTAGAGAGTCGTCATGACTTGCATATTGTCAAACAGGTGGTCGATCCTCTGGAACACCGTCCCGAATCTTTCCACGTCAAATTGGCAGGGCACGTTCTGTTCATTAGCAGGCGTACGTATGTGAAGGGTTGTGAAACTAACGTCCGCGTTCTTTTGAAAGTTGCGTCTCTTGCGTTCGTTCCGTTGATTTTGTGTCCGAGGAAAATATATGGCGCGCTGCCAGTGCCACGCGTTTTAGCTTTCCGACAGTCTTGAGCTATATTTCTCCTGTTCACACTCATTTATCTTTCGTATGCGACCAAACCAATGCTCGGACAACTTCATCCAATTGTAACCAGCTGCAATAAGTTTCTCGTGCGAGTCAAAAAGTTTTTGATATGTCCATGCATACAAAACTATTTTGATATATATAAAAACTTGAATTACTTGTCACACATCAACATTACTTCTAATGAAAAGCTATTAGCCACATCATTTTTTTTCTGATGCTAAAATTTGTTTGAGAAAGGTCAGTTTTTATTTTATTTAGGGCAAGGGGTTCCCTACTTTATTGGTATGAAAAGTTTATATCAACCTAGAGAATTTGCATACTATCGAAAGGTCAAAGATTAATTTTCAGACTTACTCATCACATAAAAGATACGAGTTATCAGTAGGTACATGCTTTTTCAATAAGGAAAAAATACAAAGCAAATGGGAATTCGAACATGTGAATTGAATAAGCAAAGCAAAAGAGTGATGCTATGCATTTGCAGAAATAGGTACCTGGGATTGCAAATGTGATCCACTGGACTGGCATCGTGCACAAACGTTGATAACCATTTGCCTTATTACATCTGATATGTGACAGCATAATATAATTGGTCATGTCTTTCTGCTGCTCCTCGAGTGGCCTTCTCATGATTGTCATCATGCTTTGATTTGGTTTTACTTTCTTAATTGTTCTTCAATAAGATGTCTTGGAAGATCAATTCCCTTGCATTGACCTTCGCTTGACGCTCCACCAATGGCTGAAGACTCAAAATGTGCCGAAATTTCATTTCAAATTTGCGATATTGGATTGAGGATGCCAGCAGGATTGTCTATCTCTTGTTGATTTTTGGTTCATCCCATGAAAGCCTCCTCATATCAATAAACAAGAGTCCCATCACGCATGCCCGAAAAGAATTTTCACTAGAATGTGAGAAGTACCTGTCGAACGGACAAACTAGTCCAATCCACAAAGGGTTGAAAGGTCTCCTTTATGCTATGTGCGAATACTATGAATAAATCTTGTCAGCAATATATCAAATATACTGGAAAAGAAAATTACGTTTTAAAGTAAAGGCAAACAATATGTTTTATTTGATTGATTGAGTGGTCTTTCACAAAGAATACAACTCTGGTATTTATACGAAAAATTATACATAAATTGTCACTAACAATTTAAACATGTTTTACGTGGCTCTACCATTTAATGGCACTTATCTACAAACGATTACAAAATCCGAGGTTATCTACTTCACTACTTTATAGTTACATCCCGCATTCCTCCCCGCTGACTGAGTCAGTGAACTTTATTCGCCAACTCTTCACTCCAACACTTCACCGTTTTTCTTTGACATCGATCAAAATTAAGCCCTTTTGTGGACCGACCATACTTTATGGATTAACTGCTCCCAACACTTAGTGTAATCTCCTGCTCCTGTTGTCAATTTCTGTAGCTTCTATCGATGAAGTTGCTGGTCAAATACACTCGGCCATTTTTTGGTGTTAATAATTACGTAATCTACATAAGTTCACATTGACGCCAGATTTAGCAAATTGCTTTCTATATCAGCAAAAGAAAATTGTTTTATGTTTGCAATTTTAATGCCCATATAGGTTCGAATTGTGTGCAATCGCGCTCCGTTCGCATTAAAAAAGATGCCTCCCTACGTGAGTCTACCTCGATTTTAGACTTCCATGGTTATTTTCCCTTTTTCTTTTCTCAATCTTTTTCTTCTTGTGATTGTTTCTCTTGTTTTTTATTGTTTGAATGGAATTGTCCATATACGCCAGCAATGCATACAACCAATTTGACGAATCAATTAACTGGATGACAAAAGAGTTCGATTGCATAAGTCGATGAAGTAAAATTGATTGTGAAAAAGTACATGAAGAAATTGCAAAAGCAGCATGAATGTGGACTCAGTCTTAGACAATGCCAAGCATTGCTAAAAGAATGTATCATACCAGCCCTTGACATATGAACAACAAAACCTGTCCTTAACGGGATGGTACTGACTTTCATACAGGTGCTGCATGGCTGTCGTCAGCTCAATTCATCAAATATAACCCAAGCATTTCCTTAACTACGGCTATTTTCATATAATAAGGTAAATAAATTATTAAACGACTATATAATTAGTATAACAATGGTGGGACGACGATGATCATTGACTGAGCGAGCGAGAGCAGAGCAAGGGAAGTCTGAGCTTTTTGGGGGTTGCAGAGTTCTACCCAGAATGGCAGAGCATTTGCAAAGCATCACATCGCTTGATGTTATATGGTTTTTTAATTCCATCTCCTTCCATTCATATACCGATCAAATGGCAGAGAGTTCCTCCGCGTCTAGACTACATCAGCCTCTTGCCCAATTGCCTCAACCACCACATCTTCTCCTTCTTGCTCAGTAGAGACGCCGTCAAGACTTGCATATTGTCAAACAGGTGGCGGATCTTATGGAACACCGTCCCAAATCTTTCCTTCTCCGTGCTGTGGGACGGTCGCAACTTGACCCTTTATTGGCGTCCCCAGATCAAACGCTGCATGTATTCTTCGTTTGTGGGCAGAGTCTTACTTTCCTACGCCTTGCCTTGGGTAAAAAATATACCTGGAAATTGTCCATGTTGTTGATCACCCGTCGACCCGTAGGGTCGAAGAGCTTTCTGTTGTAGTTAAAAGGATTAAGGGCAACGTGATGTCTCTGTTCCTTTACTATTGCTCTTGATTCGAGGATCTGTATATGAAAAATTTGCCACTTCATGTGTGACATCCTGATTTTTAGGTTCTGATTTCAATCAGATAAGTCGAGCCTTTCATCAACGTGACTATAGTGTTTTTCTCTGAGATGGCTACTCATGAGATAATTGATCTATCATGTGAAGCTGTTAAGGGATTTTAATGCAATAGACTTAAGAATTCGACCAGGAATCGACTGCTCAACCGTGCTAGTCTGCAAAGGTCATTGCGGCACAATTAAGAATCGATCAGAGACCGGAGATAGGTTGATTCGACTGAGATGGTGATCAAAGTGTGGGTGATTCCACATGATGGCAAAATTCTCTTCGAACGATACTAAACCGATTTTCTATCGTTTTTGGGTACCCTGTCTATGTATTTGAAACCTTGAGATTTTCACGACCACCGAGAGTTGCTAATGAGTCGGATGGGTTCATTGTGGTTCGAAGAAAATAAATCACAAGTCAATTGCACCAAAAATTCCTAAAAGCTACCTAATATGTAAGGTCACATTAAAAGTGCGTTTGATTGAAAATAACCGTGGATTTGAATTCGATTTCAGAAATTGAAAGTCCTATTGTGTCATGAGTCATTCTGGGAATGTCGACTCACCTTTTGAGGAAATTCCGGTGAGTTCGGGATTTTTACGAAAACCAGATCGGGACAATGCCAAAAATGAGTGAAAATTCGGATTGTAATTTGAAGAGACTTTTGACATCTGATGTAAGTGAATCGGTGGATGGAAGTTGTTTAGCTTTTTTCGAATTCAAAGTGGACTCAACCTGATTTATTTGTTTCGTAAAATGGATACCAAAGAAAAATGAAATGGAAGTCGGTTTTGAAGAAAATTCACGGGATTAAAGGACCGTCTTCAATTGGGTTTCGAATGTTTAAGTCAGTTGAGAAATTGATCCTAAGATGACCAATTGACACAGTGATTTTGAAGTGGATCAAGAATTGTATTTGTGGTTTTGTTTTATTTTCCTTCTCCTCTTGGACTCACGTCATCCGCACACCCGCACACCCTTCCTTTCGGCCACACATATTTCTTCTTTTCTCTTTCTTCTTGGCCGACAGTCCCATGCGAGTATTCTCTCTCAATTTGTGAGTTTTGGTCTTCTAGTTACCTTGAATTGTTGACCATTGGGGCCCACTTCCTCCTTATCCTTGGACGTGCATGCCTTTTTCTTTTGTGCATGTGCTGCACGTTCCTTTTTCTTTTGTCCACATCCTTATCCTTTAAATTGTTGTTTATCTTCTCCATTCTTTTTAGCCGACAACCCTTATCCCTCCTCCCCATCTACTCGTGCGAACAGCTGCCCCGCAATTCCCCTTAACCCTAAACGTTTGCTTTCATTTTTACCTTGGCTGACGTTCATTATTGGTCTCTCTCTCTCTTCCTTTTATTCGTCGTTCCTTGCACCGGGTCCTTGTTCATTCGGTCAAGCCCACAATTCCACCGAGTGTTGCCTCCTCTTGGTTCAGCCACCGAAGCCTTTCCCCTTTGAAGCAACGCCACCGAAGCCCCAAAGTCGACTAAAATTTCTCCTGCAAGCTGCCCCACCATCTTCGGTTAACACCTCACACCACCGAGCCCCATGTCTCTGCCAAGTTCGGTCAACAAAAGAGTCCAACAAAAACTGAGTTGTTGACTCCTTGTCGTGCTGTCCTTCATCCACGCGGCCATCTTCACTTCTTCGCACGCCTAGAGGAGTCCACCGAAGATTGACCGAAGACCAGCTGCCAGCGAAGCCCCGCGAATCCAGCAGCTGCTTCCATCTTTGTGGTTTCCTTGCTCGCGTCAGCCCCTCTTGAAGACGAGCCACCGAAGCGGCTTCATCTTCACGTGTCTTCAGTGGATCGAATTCTTCAGCTGCTTCGGTCTTCACTCGCTCGTGCGAGCAGCCCAACCGCAAGTCCAACAGCCCAGCGAGTTTCTTTCGGGCCCAATTGACGCCAAAGTTTAGTCCACGAAGATTTGCAGCAGTCAAGCCCGCAGCCCATCCAGTTTATTTTCAGCCCAATTTCAGCTCAGCCCACGCCATTTGGAGGCCTAATTTCAGCCAAGATCAGCCTGCTCCGTGCAGCCCAATTGAAGCCCGTCAACTCAGCAGCCCATCCTCAGCCCATTCACAGCTCACTTGAAGCCCAAGAAGCAGGCCCAAGCCCAAGTCTGAGCCCAGAAATTTCTATGGGGCTTTTGGGCCCGGCCCGATGTCCGCCGAAAATTTAGGTTTCGGCCGCCGTCGCGGTGATCCAGTCTCTGCTTTTAACCAAGTGAATTTTACTCACTAATGCCTTCTTAGTTTACTAATTATACCTAAGGGTTGATTAGATTTAATTAAATACAATTAGGTGGTTAGATTAGTTTAGAACAATTAAATTAGTGACTTAATGATGCATGTTAGGTGGTTAGACTTAGTCATTAGCAAGTAGAGAGCTTCTAATATTATTGAATGCATCTCAGGGTTTTCCCGACCTGTTTCGGGTTCCAATTAGGCATCACGGGCCTAAATTGGATTGTTAATATTTATTTATTTAATTTTCGAAATTAATTATTTAATTACTTATTTTTCCGGAAATTCAACTGGGATGGCCAGTGACCGGAATTTCGTGCTGATTGTGGTGGTATAGTTTGTTTATTTAATTGAGCTTCCATTTATATGGAATTGATTTAAATTGTGAAAGTTGAGGATTTGTCCTAAAGTGTTTGTTATTGAGTAATTGATTGGTAGATGGCCGAGTAGGGGTATATAGCGCTAGTTACGTTGATGGACTATATAGTAGAGGGAGAATGGTGAGAACTAACTGAGGATATTATTAGCTAAGGCCAATCAGGTACGATATTTCTTGGACATACGTGGTTCGATGATTGGAAGTATCACTGACGAAAACGGCGCCTTAAAGAACTCATGTGAATCACTTATAGACAAAATGTGGTTCGGTGATTAAGGAAATGTCACTGGTGAAAACGACGCCTTAAAGAACTACGATGTTGTCTATTGTCGATATCACCTTGACGAAAACGGTGCCCTAGAAAGGACACGTGGTTCAGTGATCGAGGGTATCATTGGTGAAAACGGCGCCTTAAAGAACGGACGGTGTCGGTAATCGGTATGTCATTGGCGTAAACGACGCCCCAGAAATGATACGTGATTCGGTGATTGGGATATCACTAGCGAAAACGGCGCATTAAAGAATGCACGTGATCAGTGATGGTATGGCAGTTGGCGAAAAAGACGCCCAAGAGAGTACATGTAATTGATGTTTGGGAATGACCTAGAGTTGGTCTATCTAACATGTAATCGGCTAGGTCGATTTGATCGATGCTTCGATTTGCAATGTGATTGTTTGGGTACCTATTTGATCTGTGCTAATATGCAGGTGGAATCTAAGGCCAAGGTAAGTTATCTGGCTCGTGTTGTGCATAGACAGCCCATAGTGTATTAGTTTACTAATCGAGTCTTAGGGGGTAGAATTTGCTGAGACGTAGTCTCATTGGTTATTGAATAACCATTTTAGATCCCTAGATGTGGCAGACTTGGATTTTGAAGATCTCGAAAGTTCGGTGCAGTCTGCTGAAGGCTCCAGTTGGAGTATGGAGGATGATGAAGAAGAGGACGAGGATCTGTAGTTTGTGGAACCCCACCCTTACTTGTAGACCTTGTTTTTAAACCAACTTGAGTTGAATTTGAGTTAATAGTTCACCTTGTATATATGTGCATTGGTTTGCAATGTATATAAATGTGGACGTTTTTAAAGGTTTGAAAGTTAGTCCTACTGTTCTATCCCAATGTTTTATTGTCTGGGGATTTAATATATGCTTCCGCTTACGCATTAAAAAGAAAGGGTCTGCGATACGTAGTCCTGGGATATCGCATTTAAAATCGACTGAGGTAAGGGATGTGCGCATGCCTGAGAATCAGGGTGTGACATCATGGACATCAGAGGCCTCGGTTGGCATCATCTTAAGTCCTCGTCCCTCGACTCCTCGGGACTGTGTAATGAGGTGGTGGGTAGAATTTTGACGGGTAGCCCTGTTTTTGAGTACCTTAAGTTGGAGGAAGGTTGTGGTCTAACAAACACCAAAGTCCATTCGAGAAGTTTAAGGGAGTTGGCATGGTTTTGTAGATTATTCGGAACTGGATTTCCCTTTTAAGGATCTCAGCGCCTCATTTGCTGCTGTTGCGCATAAAGGAGTACCTGTGTGAAGAGGATGAAGATAATTGAAGGGATGTCCCTGGTCGAAGCCAAGTTAGATTGCAAAATGGTTTTTGATCAGGTTCATTTGTGTAGGGTATGTTGCGAAATGTTTGTGGAAATGCTTGGCAACATTTGGAATGCTACTAAAATAATTGTTGCTGGTCAGTGCCTTCAGGTGACTAAAATAATTTTCTTTTGGGGCTTCCTATTTATGGTCTCACTTATCAAACTGGAAATCTGCTCATACTCATGTAAATTTAGGTCTTATATTTGTATATTGCAGGGTGTATTTACCTATACCGAGACTTTGAGAAGTCATTGGCATGTTGCATATTGATTCATAATAATTGATACATGGCTAATTTTTTAGTGGGAGAGTTTCTTTCTTTCATTTTTCTTTCCTTTTTTATTTCTTTTGCTGGGACAAGTATTGGAAAATTCGTGGTTGGTTGGAATCAGTTTTTTCCTGCATGAAAGCTTTATCACACTAAAATTGTCTGCTGGCAGAGAAGTAATATCCATTCTATAATATGCTATCCCAAGGAAGATTTTACTTCCCAAGATCTTTACCTTTTTATGGTCTTAAACAAACATGAGACGGTTGCCTTCTTCTTTATGAATGTGGCTAGGTTCTTTCGTTCGTGGATATACATACGGGCGCCAGTTTTTTTTCCAGAATTGCAAGTCTCAGATACTAGACATTTGTGTTACAAATTGGGAGAGTGAATAATAGCAGGAGTGTTACAACTTTCGTACAACGTTTACTTGAGTATTATAACTTCTTCTTTTTTGGCTTATTTGAGTGCCAGAGTAAAATTGATTACTTGAGTAATCATCCTAAGTGAATTTATTTTAAAATTTTCTTATTTTTCTTTTGTTTTATTTTTTAGGGCTAGGGAGGGTTACTGGCGACCCTTGCTAGTCGGAAAACCCTCACCATCAGTCGCAAAGGCCCTAGGTGAGGCTGCCACGGCCTTGCTGGATTTGGGTGACACTGCCTTGCCCAGGTCTAGCGAGGGCCTTCATGGCTAAGGGCGAGGTTTTGTGCTGATGAGGGTTGCCGATGACCCTCACTGGCCCTAAAACACAAAGGAAAAGAAAAAAAAAAGCAAAATAAGAAAATAAGATAAAAAAATGATTAAAAATATTAAAAGATATTAAAAAGTTATTCACATTAGCGCTATCGAAGCCACATAGGACGACTGGCTGTCACATCCAATTTTCCAGCAAGACAAATTATTGATGACATTTAAGTGATCGATTTTTTAAATTTGTGATATTCGAAAAAAAAAAAAAAAGGGTTATGGTATTCAAGTCAATAGCATATAATGCTAGCAAGTTCATATTCGGAGAAGCTGGTCATATTTTTTAAGGCATTACGCTGTGGCTTCATCTTGGTTTTCCTTACTCTACTTCTTGATATATTGATTTGGGTATTGCATGTGAAAGAATTGACCAGAGCTTTATCAAAAGGAACTGGACGTGTTCTGTCTTTATCAATTATAAAAGTTACGTTTCCCTCACTCCCTCCATGCTTTCCCAATCTAAACTTGTGAAACTCGGTATTATGTTTCTCTTTTACACGAGAAACAAGAATATTCTGGAGCTTATTAAATCGTTAGCAACACATGAAAAATTCCTCCAAGAGTAGCCATTTAAAGGAATAAGAGAAACTCTATGATAGTGAATTTTGTACATTCAATATACTCTATGGATAGAGGATTGATCTATTCCCTTGCCATGTTAGAAATATTGCTTGTAAAAAGTCCTGTTGTTCGACCCAAAAAAAAAAAAAAAAAACTTATCGGTGGAGGAAGACCTTCTAGGGATAGGAGACATAGGGCGAAAGAGAGGACCTTTGCAATCTTGTTCGCAGCAGGTTGGGTGAGGGTTTTGTGGCTTGACCCTCACCGGCCCTAAAAAACCAAGGGAAAAAGGAAAATAAAAATGAAACAAACTAAAAAAAATTCAACTTTTTTTTTTACATTACACTAATGTACCCCTAAACTTAACGGAAGAAAAAGTTATGACATTTAAGTGAGAGTCATACACTGTCTTTCTCTCCAATAATTGCAAGTATAAAGTGGCCGCTAATTTCTTATGATACATATGTTAAAGCAGTACAGCAAAGTTAGCCATGAATAAATCTTATAGCGACGATGGGCCTACTCCAGTCGATTCCTCAAAATCTTCGCGTTCAGGAAGAGAAAAATAAAATTGATCATAAGAAAGTACTAAAATCAGGTTGGAACCATGCGGCTGCATAATCGTGACAGCTAGTTGCATCGTAGTATGTCTCAACCTCACCGTTGTCCATGCTGTAACTCTTCTTCTTCTCATCTATGTTATCTTTGAAATATACGTGGTTTGGCTTGACCCCGAGAAGGCAAGACTCGGCGTTGAACTCCACCGAGAACGAAGAGTTGCCATTCAAGAAGAGAGCTGCGTTCCCCAAGCTCTTGACCTCTTCCTCAGTTCCCTTCTCCAAATCAACTTTGAAAACTCTGATCTCTTTCACGGTTCCATACCCTTCGCCCCATATCGTCCATGCCGCCAATAATGAGCCTGAACACTCAACGAGATACGGATGACCTTCGAAAATGTTCTGCCCTAGAATTAGTCGCGATTCCATGCGATGATTTCTCTTGTTAAAAGTCATTATTTGCTTGTTCGCATCCAAGGCCACAAATAGCTCATCGTAATAAATCAGTTGAAGGATGGTGGACCGACGCAGATACATCGCTGGACTCACTGCCGTCCATGCATCTTCTCCTGATCTGCGGAAGGCAAACCCTAGTGGTCCAAGACTTTGATGAATATGGATCATGACTAAGTAGCTCCTGGTTGAAGAAGGGCCTGAGGACAACGCGATCCTGTTGATTCTGGGATGGCGGCACTGGAGCCTCTTCGGCCCATCGAGTTGCACCCTGAGACGTGACTTGCGGCGAAGCTTCTTCAAGGCAGGGAGTTCGATGCTGACGCGCGAAAGCGGATTGAAGATATGGTACTCCCTGTCCCCCTGTGACGCGAGTATCCATCCTGGTGCAGACAAGGTCCGGACATGAGATCCTGGCACCTGCATCGGGTAAATTCTCCCTGTGGTGGGGCTGCGGAACTCAGCTCTTTGGTTGTCCGCATAAATCATGAGCCACGGCGTTTTCGACTTGGTGTCGTACGTCTCTTTGGCGGCAGTGGACCGCCATGATGTGCACACCCCTCGAAAAGCCAAAAAGTCTTCTATGGCTAGCCGTCGAGCAATGAGTTCCAGGATCTCTCGTGGGAGTTCTTCCCAATTCACCATTACTCGGTGATAGATTGAATGACCAAGTCGCCTGGTGTGCAACTTCTTTGATGAATTCATTCCTCAAAACATGAGGCGGGTCCATGCTTATCTAAGGCGGGTCCACGCTTATGTAAGGGAAGACCACTATTGGGAATTCGGTTTCCTTTTTAGTGTAAGATTACCCCAATCCGACTTCCTCTTTCAACAAATTGCTTCACAAAACTTATGGCTCGATAATTTCTTTTCCTTGAATGGATATTCCTTTGTCCTGGTTGGCAAGATAAAGCTTCCTCTTATTTGATGTTATGAGATTCAAATCTTTCTATGGAATATAGCATATCTGTGAGATAGTTCATCTTCAAGTTTTTACTTATAAAACCCCATAAAGATCTCGTACATAATATGTTTAAGTAAATGATAATTGTTTCATAGTAAACGATGCATGAAATTGTAATTTAAAAGTAAACTGACTTGTAACACTCAAAACATAATACCTAAAATATTTAATACTTTGAAAAAAAAACTATATGTACTATTTCAATAAGAAACTTGTTTTCCTTGAAAGCAAATATATGATAATTGTCACATAATAAATGATGTGTCAACAAAATAAAGTGTGAAATTATAATTTAAAGATAAACTGACTTTCAAAACGTAAATCATAATTATCACATAGTAGGGAATTCATGAGTGCACTTCAATTAAAAAAAAAAGCGGCACTTGTGACACAGGGAAACAATCACTTTTTTTTTTAAAAATTATAAGAGCTTAATATATAGACCAATCTTTTCTTTCATTTGTACACTCTTTGTACAACTATATCTATATCCCCACTATAGTAAACTATAACCTACTGTACCACTTAAATTGGAGCCATATGAATTTAATATAACTCATTTATAGTTTTGTCTCCTTATTCTCATTTTCAATATGCTTGGTGTAAAAACTAAAGGAGATACGAATCATTAAGTACTGATCCAATTTCTAAAAATAATATTCTTGCTCTTGAGGACCATAAGATTCAAATCAAAGTCGAGTTGGATTTCAAAATGATTTTTGATTAGGGTGGCCTATATGGAGTATGTTGCGAAATTTTCATGGAAATGCTTCGCAAGAATCGGAATTCTACTAAAATAATTGTTGCTGGTCAGTGCCTTCAGGTGAGCAAAATCATTTTGTTTTGGGCTTCGTATTTATGGTTTCACTGATAATACTGGAATTCCCATCATTTTGTCTTGTTAGCATTTGAGGCAAGAAACGACGTCATTTAGTATCTTTTCTTCAAATAAAAACCTAAATCACCAAATTGGAAGAAAGACCCAATTTCAAACCCTAACTGCCATTGAATGAATCCTCCCACCTCAATCCGCCATGTTTCGGTGAGTCACAAAGAAGCTGCTCCACCGGCTTGCTGTGAGGGCCCCTCCCATCCCCTTCTTGAGAAAAGAGAAGATCAAATCTCAGCTTCAACTTTGCTTTGAACAGAACAAAACGAAGAGTCGGAAACACCCACCTACACATAGCTGCCTGTTGGTTGAAGACTGGCCTCCTGACCGCCAAGTCAAGGGTTCGACTCCCAAAGTCCGCTACAACTCCCAAAGCACTTCCGTAACTTAAGCGGGGGGCCCCGGCTAGTGGGTTGCTGGGCTATTCTCCCCCGAGGTATATTAACCGGCCACAAAGCCGAGAATCAAAGCCAGCAATGGTGTGTCGAGCCAGATCCGAGTTCTTTAAGTATTCGGATCGCAGAGCAGAGTAGAGCAGGACAATTCACGGCACATTGATAATATTCCGACGATTGAGAGGGGATGACGATTTGGGAGCTCCATAACATTGAGAGCTTTTGCTTCCTTTTTCATGCGAAAGATGTGTTTGTGGAGACTGTACCCCTCCCTCCTCCTAAGTTTTCTGTGACGTGTCTATATACCCTAAAAAAGGGAATCCTACTCCGTCAAACCCCAAAATTGATTATGTCATATAGCTTTTCTAGAATCTTCTCGAGAGGACATTGCTTCGCCCAGCCACATGGAAGAGGTGCAGGACGCACGTTTGAGGCTTCGGGAGAGGGTGAACAGAGATTCAAGACAGACAGGCAATCTCTTTAAAAGCGAAAATTGAAGACACGAGAAAAAGGCCTCTCGGCCAAGCTTGCCGGAGAGAATAGGGGTGGTTTGCGAGCGACGCCGACACTAGTCCATGGATGAGCAATTCGCGAGCATCAGCATTACTCGGCCAAATCTGGTGGGGACTCCACTGGTGGCAACCATGGAGGAGGGTTGGAGGCTGAACTCGGAGAGAGGGATGACCAGATGGGTTTTCCGAGCAAGTGGGACCGGAGGCGTGTGGGTGAGGAAGAGGGCCGACACCATTGTTGCATGGAGCGAGCTTACGGAGAGGATAACAGAGGAGAGAGATAAAGGAAAAAAAAAAAAATGCCCATATCTTCTCTTCTGTTTCGTTGGACAGCGGCCAAAAAACACGCGGACTGCTTTTTTCTTTTAAATGTTAAATTATATTAAATTTTTAATTATAAAAATCATGTAACTTTTTGGCCGAAATTTTCGTTGGAAGCACTTAAGTGATCGTTTTCTCTAATTTCATAATTAAGTGAGCCGGCGAAAATTTTTGACATTAAACTAAGCGTCATACACAATTTTTGGCACTCTTAATATATTTATCCCGAGCAAAAGAAAAGTTATGGAGATGTAGGAGAGTGGAGAAATTGTGAAATAATGAAAAATATTACAATACTCTTTAATTCTTCAAAAATTGAAAAAGGCATAGAACGGAATTTTAAGGCTAAATTATTTTAGAAGAACTCACCACCAATTTTTTTAAAAGGAAAATAGAAGAAATAATTTAACAAACTCATTGATAAACAAATTAAAATGACATATCTAATTTTAAATGCATTTTTTCCTGCTTACGTCTTCATACAACCTTTTTTTTAATCTTCATAACGATAAATTCATGCAAAATTGAGACATAAATATCAATCAATTCAATAAATTTGGCACCATTATATTTTAATACTATAAAGCCATATGTATTATACATTATACTCAATTATAGTTATGTTGGTTTATTTCTTATATTTCAATATGCTTGTTGTGGATATTGAAAGAGATTGTAAACATATAATAATGTTCAATTTTTTTTTTTTTTATATTATAACTTATGGTATATTTCTCTTGGATACCACAAGTTTTCAGTATTGCTAAAATTTATTCAGAGCTAATGAAAACTAGTACTCAACTTGCCCTACAGGCCCATCGAAGTGTGGTACTCCTACAGTCATCGTGTGAAAGTTTAAACTGGATAAATGATCTACTTTTCTTAAAAATAATATTTACTATGATGGCTCAACAAGAAAAGATAATTATCAAAAGAGTGGTTATTTGTACACAATCATCAGTTTAGGAGGTAGTAATAGATATTAAAACAATATGGTAGTGGAATTTTTTATTATTTTATTGTTTGAATTTCATAAAAAAAATTGATGAAAATATGGATGAAAAGATTGAATGAAAACCTAATTTATCTAAAAATAAACTAAATGGTATTTCCTCTCAAGCATTCTAACTTTTTTTTTTAATAGATTGAGACATAATCTATTTATTTTATTTTTAATTTTTATGGAAATTTTATTTTAAATTGAGGTCATGCGAAAGATGGTTGTTGATGATAATAATACGAAAGTACAGCTCACGGTGTATGAGTTCGTATCATCAAACAATATTCTCCTTGCTGATTACGTTGAATCCTCTTTGCTGATTACGCTTTGAATGCAACCACATAAAAGTAGATACTAGGCGACAACCCTCGGCTCATTGCTCTCTCTCTCTCTCTCTCTCTCTCTCTCTCTCTCTCTATTTCAAATTCCTTGAATATTCAGGCAAATATCTTATCATTTGATAATATTTGAGGTGAAATTCATACTGTGTAGATAATTATTCAAAAATCCTAAACCTAGTGTGCAATGGTCAATTCACGTATAAATATTTCAATTATGCCAATTTAATCTTGAACCATTTAATAATTTGCCAATACAATCCTTTTGGCCAAATTGATCGAAAAATTATTGATGTGGTCATCAATAGTCATGCACAAGCGTGTCCGGAGTTAACATAGACAATTTTTGTTTTTTGACCCAAAAAAAAAAAAGACAATTTTTGTAATTTTGTAATATATATATTCTTGTTGCACAAGGGATGTGAAGCCCTTGCTTGATCTAGTGAGGCAAGGGTTTGAAGCAAGGGCTTCGTGGCCCTCACCTAGAGGTATCGACAGGCATTGTGGAAAAAATATGAAAAAAAGAAAATAAAAGAAAAATAAAATAAAATAAAAGAGTAGAAAATTTTTAAAATTTTTAAAAAGGGGGGAAATAACGTGGACTGAGTGATTAATGGAATTTCAAAGTCTTGTCTTTGGGGGAAGAGGCTGGAATTCCTCTTTGGTCTCTAACCTGAGCTAGGAGCCTGAGTTGCTGCAGCCGAGTTGAACTTGCTCCATAGAGGAGAGAAAGAGGGGAGAGCGAGAGAGGTGAAAAGCTTTTTTTGGCTTTGTGGGGTTTACTTTCATGTGTGTCTCACATCTCACGACAAGGCTTGAGCATTTCGTCAAGTTTTCACTGTGTGTTTTTTTACTTGGAAAGAGGGAGGTGGAAAAAAAAAAAAAAAAGAGGAGGAAAACCTAGAAACCCGACCCAACCCGACCCGAATTTTCAATGCAAGTCTAATGTGTTTCGGGTAGGTTCTGGTCGGGTCATAGTAGATGATCCTTATGATTCGGGTTGGATTGGGTCGAGTAACATCAAAACCCGACCTGACTCGACCCATTAACACCCCTAATTCATCCGTATTCAATTTTAACTGGATATAACAGGTTTCTCATGTGACTTAAATAGAAACCTACCCCATTGAATAAAAAGATTCTAACATATACATATATTCTTTAATATATAAAAAGACTACTCATCACACATGAGCATTATTTGTAGATGAAAAGTTACTAGCCACATAAAATTTGTTATATTTGATGTTGGAATTATGGAGAAATCATTTACTACTTAAATGGTCAATCTTTTTCTTCTGGGAAAGGGTCAAACTTCATTGTATGAAATTTAATCTGGACATAGAAAATTTACTAACTATTGAAAGGCCGAGATTAAATTTTCTAGTTTGGAGTTACTTATTACATAAAAGAACACTAGCTATTAGTAGGCACGTATTTTTCAATAAAAAAATGCCAAGTAGATGGGAATTCAAACATGCGAATTGAAAGCACAAAGCAAACAAACAATGTTATGCATGAAAAAATTCGAACATATACATACATAAAATTTAAATATTGGCATCATCAACATGATAGGTAGATCGATAAAACTGAATGGGACTGTTGACACTCAAATTTTTACTAACATATCAAATATACATTTTTTGTAAAAAATATTAATAATACAATAAAATAGAGGACATGCATAATAATTTTTTTTTTTAAAAAGAGAGAAAATAATCTAAAAAAGGGGGCTTCAATTCGGTCAATACGTAGGGCCTGGTCCAATTCTCACAGCCCACCAATCCAAATCCGCGGCCCGTTAGTCCAGTTCATGCCAGCTTCAGTGGGCTTCTTGGCCTGTCAATGAGTTCATCTCAGATTCGACTCTCTATCTCTCTCGTGCTCTGAAATGAGCGTCCGTGGACACGGGGAGAACGATTTTCCTCTTCCATCGCCTTCTGACGTCGTAGCCACCGCCGGTCCACACCAGTCGCCGCTCCTCATCTTGTTCTGTTCGGCTCTGTATTTTGGGCGAGAAGCACGAAGCTGTTCATTCTCGTGTGAAGCTCCTTCGCCTGAGTCAGATTTTCACCGGAGAGACTCGTTTACAATGACTATAAATGTAACCAACCGAATCAGGTGCGTACTGCAGTAATGCAGTTGTCTGTCTGGATGTTAACTGGTGCAGGTCAATGGCATGCTGCTAATTGATTCGTGGTTGTCTGGGATTAATTTTTTTTTATGCTTGAAAGCTTTATCACATTCAAATTGTCTGCCAGCAGAGAAGCGTAGTCCATCCTACAATGTGCTGTCCTGCAGAAGCTTTTACTTTTCAAGATCTTTATCTTTGTATGGCCTAAGGAAACATGTGATCATCTTATGTTTGCCATTTTACGTTGTGGCTAGGTTCTACTACTTGTGGAGGTGGAACGTGCGCCCAGTTTTGTTGCAGAATTGCAAGTCTCCGATGGTAGAAATTCGTGTTTGTGGAGTGGGATTTCCTGCTATAGCATATATTCTAGCAAGTTTGCTTCAGACGACTAAGACATCCTCACGGCATCTTGCTATAAAAAAGGGTAAAGAGGACATTAAATATTACGGTAATTAAATTTTTGATATCCAGAGGCGATTACCTGACCAAATCTCCTATTCTAATTGTGATGGGAACATATCCTTTATTTTAAATTCATGTTCAATTGCTTAAATTCGTGGGTTCTATAAATATAGTCACATGCTTCTCATGTAGATATGTTTAGCTCAAGTGCTATATCAACTTGTTTTTTTATAGAGCCCAATTAAGTACTTGCATCCAATTTTTATCATGTATACATGATTATGGGACTATTATGTTTGACCTTATCACATACAAATCACAGACCTCATATTGATTTCAATCAAAGCGACATAAAATTTTATTATGTATTAAATTTGCTCTTTCAACATCTATAGTACATATCATCTCATCTTTACTTGCTTACAATTGCATGGTGACATATCTTTCTATAATATATGTGTGTTTGTGTGCTAGTCTCTTAACATATTTGCACTCGTTGATGAAAGATTAATTTATTAAAAAACAAATAAGTACAATACATATGTTTTTTTTTTTTTGGGTAAGTGTACAATACAAATGTTTTTTTTTTTTTTTTTTTTTTTTTGGTAAAGGTAAGAAGTGTAATAGATTTTGCACAAAATTACAAGGGGGATGCCTGGCACCAACAAAACGATCACTCACAGAGACAAGAGTCAAGGAAGAGTGAGGGGGTGCCAAAGGATCCAACGGACAACAAAAAGAAACCCTAAACAAGAAAGACTAAGCTAAAACCAAAACCCTCCATCAAAGAAAGATAGAAGGACTCAAGTCCCTACATTGCAGTCTTCTGTTCTTCGGGGTATCTATCACATGCTTAAAGGTCGACGCCTTATCCTTGATTGCCTTACGGAGATGCATCTTCATCGCCGGGAGGAATAAAGTCTGGTTTCTGAAAATAATATTGTTGCGCTCCTTCCAAATGATATAGCAAAGGGCTCCAAAGCTAAACCTAGCCAAAGAGTTATAAAAGCTCTTATCCGAGAAGTGCTTCATCGCCCAAACCAGGTTCTCTCGCCAGGATTTGTTACGCCACATAATATTAAACTTAGCAGCCCAGAAGGATGCGAGATTACCTGGAGTTTGGCACGCGAAGAAGAGGTGGTCCACCAAATCAGGCCTACGGGAGCAAAAGGGACAGAGAGCTGCTGGAATCCTGGCGTAGGAGAGGAGCAGGACCTGTGTTGGCAGTCTATTACGAGTAATAAGCTAGAGATGGGTTTGGTATCTCGGCGGTATGGAGGAGCTCCACACGAACGAGGACCAGGGCACAGCATCACCTTTCGACCTCAATAATTCCCAGGCAGAAGCTATTGAGAAACGGCCCGAGGGGTGCCGAATCCATTGAAAACGATCCGCTTGCTAGTTAAATTCAGGGATGGGATCCCACCAATTGGCCATAATATTAATGACATACCAGCCTAAAGGCGTGGAGAGAGCATCAGCAACAGAGGCACCTCTAGGGATGCCAGAACGGTAGATCTCCTGGTTAGAGAATAGGTGGTTGAGAGGGCCATTAAGATGCCACGGATCAAACCAAAATGACACAGACCTGCCATTGCCAATCCTCCATCTAAAATGCTGCTGATAAATACTACGAAGGCGAAGGAGCTTTTTCCAAGCCCAAGAACTAAAAGTCGGAATAGGAGTTACCCAGAAATTTTTCCGATTTAAGAAAGTGGAGTGAACCCATTTACACCATAGAGATTCTTTATCCGAAAAGAGCTTCCAAATGTGCTTAAGCATCAAGGCAACATTGTTTTCCTTTAAGGAACGAATACCAAGCCCTCCCTCCTCTCTAG
Source organism: Eucalyptus decipiens (assembly GCA_014182575.1). Lineage (NCBI taxonomy): Eukaryota > Viridiplantae > Streptophyta > Magnoliopsida > Myrtales > Myrtaceae > Eucalyptus > Eucalyptus decipiens. The sequence goes on from CM024613.1 coordinate 36,131,464, forward strand.
GGAGGCAAACATCGCACCAGGCTACTTTGGCCCCGCCTGGACCCAACATCGGCCCCTTCCAAAGGAATTAGCGGAGGATTTTCTCAATTCTATCTAGAACAGCGCATGGCAGGAAGAATACACTTGCCCAAAAGCCTTGAATAGAGTAGAGCATAGACTTAATGAGCTGAAGTCTACCAGCAAATGACAGGAATCTATGGGTCCAAGATTGAACGCGAGCTGTTATTGCATTGACAAAGCATAACACAATCCGCTTTACCTAGCCTTGCGGATATAACTGGTACTCCAAGGTATCGGAAAGGGAGAGAACCAACCGGAAGCCAAGTTTGTTCAAGATCCCACTTCGAAGATCGACGAACCACCGCTATGAACACTTCACTTTTATTCGGATTCGGCTCCAATCCGCTCCGGTGGAGAATGAATCAATTCCAGCCTTCAAGAGATCAATAGAGGCCAAGCTAGCTTCCGAGAATAAAAGGACATCATCCGCAAAGAATAGATGGGAGAGCTTGGTCGATTTACATCTCTAGAAAAAACAGAAGCCGGGCCCGCCTCGTTTGAATGTCCAATAAACCGAAAATACTTCCATCACAAGAGTGAATATGTATGGAGACATAGGGTCACCTTGCGAGATACCTCTGCCACTTGCAAAAAATCCATGCAGCTCTCCATTTAAGGATACCGAGAATTTTGGAGAACGAACACGGCTCATAATTCGGTCAATAAAGTGCTTTGAGGGAAGCCAAAGCTTGAAGGCAAACTTCAATGAATTCCCGTTAATCAGTATCATATGCTTTCCTAAAATCAACCTTGATTACGCATTTGGGCCGATACGGATCATGGTGAAACCCACTGAACAATTCTTGAGCAACCAAAATGTTATCACTGATATGCCTACCCTTCACGAATGCGTTTTGAGGCAAACTAATGATGGATGGCAGCACACGAGATAAACGATTAGCAATCAGCTTAGTGATACACTTATAAATAGTGTTATAGCACGCAATAGGCCTGAAGTCATGGACAATGGAGGCATTGGGGATTTTGGGCACAAGGGCAATAATGGTTGTATTAATTTGCTTCAACAGCTCACCTGTTACGAAGAAATCTCTAACCGCCAAGATAACCGAAGCACCAACAACATCCCAAGAGTGTTTGAAGAACTCAACATTGAAACCATCAGGCCCGGGAGCTTTTCCGGTAGCAAGAGAAAACAAAGTATCTTTAATTTCATCATCCGAAATAGGGGCAGATAGAAACCGCACCTGATCCACATCCAGAGTCTGCTTAAGCACTACTCGGATCTCCTCCATAGTAGGACAGGCGACAGCAGGAGTTGCAGTAAGAAGATCACGAAAATGATCAACAAATATCTTCTGGACTTCCGAAGGCTCAGCGGTAGTGGTATTTCCATTAGTCACAGATATAATTCTGTTTTGAAGGTGACGCTTATTCACAACTTGGTGAAAAAATTTGGTATTAAGGTCCCCATCCTTCAACCAGCGTACCTTGGATTTCTGCCGATAAAACGGTTCCTCTTGAAGTCGCAAGTCTGTGAAAACTTGAATCTGCTGCTTCTCGGCTTCCGCAAGACGACCATTTGAGGGATCAGCTTGCAATGCATCCTGAGTAGCATGGAGAGCCCGCCCGGCCTCGGCCGTTCTCATAGACAAGTCGAGAGAATGCTTCTTTGTTGAGTCAATTTCGGCTTGCATTTCGAAACGAAGCTTTGCACGTAGAGTAAACATGGGCGAGCCTTGAATAGGAGAAAGCCAAGCTTCTGAAACCAATGAAAAGAAATCCGGATGGGTCATCCAGAAATTAAAGAACTTAAATGGCCTGGAAGATTTTGATACCTGCATAACCTTAACAAGCATCGGGGAATGATCTGATATGCCTGGAGCCAAAAAGGATGCTTCCGAATAAGAAAATGTCGAATTCCAGCAGCCATTAACCAACACTCTATCTATTTTCCTCTGCTTGCGGTTAGGACCAGATGAAGTAGTCCAAGTATACCTATATCCAGTATAACGCAGATCATCTAGGCCCGCTTGGGTCAAACAATCTTTAAATTCGTCGAAAGCGGGATCCAAGCATTTGAACCACCCACTCTATCCGAAGGGTCACGGATTGCGTTGAAGTCCCCAAAGAACAATCCGGGAGTAGAGGAAAGGATACCACTAGTATGAATAAGATCTTCCCATAGAGGCCTTCTAGACATGAAGCAGTGCTCGGCATAGACTACCGAAAGAAACAGGACCTTACCCGAAATCAGCCAAAGAAGCCTCCCGTGGATGACTTGCTTCGAGGAGGTATTAACCAAAAAATCGACCTCCCGGGGGTTCCAACCCACCCAAATTCTCCCCTTATGGGAATAATTATAGTTATTAACCCACCGCCAACCGGGTAATAAAACGAGAGGATACCGAATTAAAAGCAAGATCGGAGATCTTGGTCTCAATAATACCAACATAGCAAAGATTATTGGACCTAACAAAATTCCCGATTTCGGCTTGCTTAACAGGGGTTTCCCAATCCCCTAATGTTCCAAACACCAAAATTCATCAAAAAATAGGGAGGGCAGAAAACACTACCTTCGTCTGGGTGGCCTCCTCCTGCTCGACCCCTTATTAGGAGCATTAGAGAAATTGGCCATAGAAGAAATCTTCAGTGGGGCCTTCTGAATATGCGGCGTCTTAGGCCGAGGTTGAGAAGCATCCGGAGGCTTGGCGAACGGGGGCTGAATCCCCTTCCTCACTGCTACTACTGCTAACAGCCCTTGCATCCTCCTCCAATTCTTCACCAGAAGACAAAGCTGCCACAACTTCGACAAGATTAGGGATAGCAAGAGCCAAGGAGTTCCCATCACCATCCGAAGTCTAGTCTTCAGCTGCATAGAGCTTACTTGGACCATCATCCAGTTTAGCCTTTAAGGTCAAGATTGGAGGAGTAAGTCCTAACTTCTCCTTATGCCCCTGGTGGTGCTTATTTCTCCTGTTGGTGACTTGCTTCCATCCTTCCTCAGAGGAAGAAGAGATATTAGTATCTGATGTAGCCGGATCTGCAGAAACTGGATTTGCAGTAGTAGTAACTGGATTTGCAGTAACTGGACTTGCAGTAGCAGCAGATTGAACTGCAGCAATTGGAGGTTGCTTGGTATCTGCCTTCGCCAGGCAATTATGGCCAAATGCACAGCACTTCGCACATGAATTCGGTCTCCATTCATAGAGTACCTGAACCAAGAAAGCTCTGTCATCCACCCATACCTCAACTTCCTCGCATTTCTCCTGTTTTGCAGAAATTTCAACACAGACTCTAGCAAATGACAAGCGTTTCATTTTCTCCGTCAAAGGGTCCACATACAAGGGTCTCCCTATTGCGCTTGCAATCTCGCTGATTCCAGGAGCTGACCAATACGCAAAGGGTATATTCTTTAGCCGAATCCAGACAGGAACCGAAGACTGAAGATCCTTTTTCAACTCCATTGTGTGATGCCATTGCTTAAGCACTAATGGAATTCTGGCTACTGTCAAGTGCCCTTCATCCAGTATTTTCTTTCGTCATCCGGGATGATGAAAAAATAGAATCCATCATCATTGGCTAGAACTTCCGACAGGTGAGCACCCCAAGCCTACTTTAGAGCCATCTCAGTAATCTTAAATGGCACATTCTTTCCAACATAATATCCTACCAGACAAGAGTTCCATTTCGGATCACCAGCAAACTTTGCATTCTCAGACAACCGCACTACAGATTTCTTCCCCACCGAAATAGGTGGGGCAAAGCCTAGTTCATATCCTTTAGAAGACAGACTAGCCACATTAACCCATGATCGGGTAAGGGGAGCTCTCGATCCACCCCGATTCACAGTACCAGGGCGTCCTCTATTCGGGCCCCTAGAGGCATATCTCACACGGCTACGACTCCTTGCATTGGGCACCTGGGGTTTGCCTTTACCCCTGCCCAAAGGATCAACGCTCGTCGAAGCCATAAAGAACACAACCGAACCGAGCAGCAGAACGCACTAGAATTCTATCGCAGTTCAAGGAAACCAGCAATATAGGCCATGGCATGGAAAAAGCTTCGGCTAAGAACCTAAGAAGGATGGGACGAGGCTTACCTTCAAAGGACATAGCCCAAAAGTGGCCGCACGATCAGCACGAAACTCGGGCAGAGAGGAACTCGAACCCGCACCAGAACCCTAAAACTCGAATCAGGAGATCTCGCGATTTAGGGCAAACCAACCAAAACGCTTCGGTGAGGATTTGAGGGGGGGAATGATGCGAAGAATCCCTCCAAAAATCGCGCCAAACGGATCCCCGAAGAGATCGGAATCGCTCAAAAACCATAACGCTCGCTACAGGGAACCAGTCGCCCGGTAGAGAGCACAGGTGAACAGTGATCTGTGAATTCGGAAATGGAAAAATCTTTGTACAATACAAATGTTTACATATACATAATCCAATAATCCTCAATAATAGTACATATCATATTTTATATAACCCTAGAGACATTCTATGGGTCAAGAACACGTTTTTAGGAACAACTTTTATGAATGGATAAGCAACTGTTTTGTTGGTTGAAGTATATTGTATGACCACTTCCTTTTATGTTATTATATCTCTAATGAAGTTATTCTCTATGTCAATGTATTTCATACTATCATGATATTTAGGGTCTTTCACATAGGCAATAGTTACTTAACTATTACAAAAAATTGTCACTAGTCTTGGAATGTTAGTGACAATGGCTAAATTTTCCATGAAACATTTTAACCATGTTACTTGTTACAATGTAGCAAAGCATGCAATAAATAATGCTTCTATCATAGATAAAGTTGTGCATGTATGTTTCATTAAACAAAAACACATATTAGACGTTGATTTGCCCTCATCTAAGTCTCTTCCTCAATCAACATTTAGTAGCTTAATAAGCGTAAATCATTTCCTTGAAAACAAAGTTAATAGTCCATGGTGTCTTTCAAGTATCTTAGAATCCTCTTAACTGCTTCTAGTGTGCTTGATCAAGATACTAGTATCGACTTACTAAATCTACAGTATGACATATGTCGAGTCAAGTACACATCAAACTATACATCAAACTTCTAATTGTATTAGTGTAAGGAACAGTTTCCATTTTTTTCTTTTCTTTTGGAGTCTTATGACACATCTTAAAACTCAGGCCTCCACCTTACATGACGGGGGTATAAATAGGATTATAATGCTATATATTGAGACGTTCAAGAATCTTCATTATATAAAATTTATAACAGAATAAGGGGAATTTCTTTGATCATTTTCTTTTAATCTTAACTCTCAATATATGAGCAATTTTTCTCATATTGTTCATTTCAAAATTAGAGGACAACCATACTTTCTTAGTGATAATCAAATGCTTATCCTTTCCAACTAACAAAATATCATCTGTATAAGTGATAAAATCACAAATTTATCTTTGAATTGTTTAATATACATACAGTGATCTTCTTTAATCATTGTAAACCAAAAAAAAAAAAAAACATTATGGCTCAATGAAAATGAAAATACCACTGGTTAGATCATTGCTTAAAGCTATCTATTGATTGACGAAACTTGAAAACTTTGTGCTCTTAACCTTCAGCTATAAAACATTTTGATTGTTTCATATAAATTTTCTCATCTAGTTCTTCATTGAAAAATGATGTTTGTACATCCATTTAATGTAATTCTATGTCCAAATTTGTGACAATAGCTAGGATGCGTATGGAGGTAAATCTTACAGTTGGTCAAAAGAAAATATGGTTTTAGACATAAGCATTGCTTGCATGAACACTTCGCCATATTTTTTTAGCCGGTTCTCTACCAAAACTATATATCTTCGTATTTCACAGATTACATAGATGAGAAGAGGATATATATCATCATTTTGGATTTTATACTTGTTTAAGATTCAAATATGATGAAGTGTTCGCGCTAGTAAAGTTACCACTAGGACATATGTCTATGCTAGAAAATATGGTCATCAATAAGAATCATAAATCATGTGAAGATCTTGAGGAAGTTAATGCACTCAAATTGCTTGTAGTGGCCCAACGACTTCAAAACTATCACAAAGCTTCTCAGCATGCTACGGTTGTATTCAAATATCTAGAAGAAGGGCTCGCGAGACAGCACAATGAAGGAGATAAGAGTAACAACAAAATATTTGTGTGTGTCAATCATTAGAATGCAAGATTGGAATAAGAACACGATAAGCCATGATATCAACCTACTTAATCTGTTTCTAGTAATGTCTCATGTATGATTTTTAGTATTTGAAGCAATTTTTTGGATTGTATTTTGTTTCAAAATTGTTCTAACATAATATCAATCTATTTTCGGACTTGTTTTCCTGAAGAAGTGGTTAGCTATCTTCTTTACTTATTGTGAGCATATCCTTTCATGTAAACATCCAGCTAGCTTTAGCTAATGTTTATAAATTTTATTTTTGATATCCTATGATGACACCCGAATTTTTGTTGACATTTTAAATATTCATTTATTTGCAAAAATATAAAATTTATAAAAATTTAAAAAGAAAAATATATATATTAAAAATTTGAAAAATGATTGAAATGAAATGAAAAGTCGGGTCCAGTGGACCGGCTTGTTCAGCCCATCCTTCCAATCAATTTTCGGCCCTTTCAAAAGTTAAGCTTAGCCGCCCATTCATTTCTTCCTTACGGCCCACGTTTTCCCCTTCTACGTTGAGCCCATCTCTTTTAATGCTTTTATGGCCCATTAAAGTTTAAAATAACAAAGAGAGACGAGCCCAAAGTCATTTCTTCCTCTTCGCTTACACGAACCAACGTTCACGAAGAGGAAAAGGAAAAAGGCGCGGATGAGGAGAGGACCGTGACGAGCAATGCATGAACGCGTGCCCGTGAGCGAGGGAGGAACAACAACAAGCCGTGACGCAAGCAAATCCAAGCCTTCTAGAAGGCTATGCTGGCGTGAGGGATGAGCACGGCTAACCGGAAATGATACGGAAAGGGGCATGGGCTGCGTGCATGAGGGGCCTAGGCCAGAGGAGGCTTCGCAAAAACCAGAAGACCAAGTTGCAGAGAGGAGCAAGATGGAGAGAGGAGAAGGCAAAGGCTGGTGTTCAGTGAAGGCAAGAGAGAGGCTAGCGTTCACTGAAGATAGAAGCAGAGGGATCGTCGGAGCTTGGCTTCAACCTTGGTTGAGGCGCCGCCGGCCACTGCTTTCATCTGCAGCAGGTTGCGGTATTCCGTCGAGTTTGCTGCTTCGCCGGAGGATGGAAAGGGACATCGTTTCTCCTTTAAAGACTCGTCGGCGACTGCACCAGAGCAAGAAACGTCCCTGAACCAGGTGGGCTCTCGCTTGGCTTTTTACGTTCTGTAAATTTTTAGTAAATTCGGAAAAACATTAAAATTTGAAAAAGAAATTTAGAAAATCCATAAAAATCTAGAAAATCCGAAAAATCATTAACATCATTAACAATTTAAGAAAATTCAGAAAATCATTGAAAAACTAGAAAAATTTCAAAAAAATCAAAATCAAAAATAAATAAATAATCAAAAGAATTTAGAAAAACTGGAAAACCTCTTAAAGAACTAAAGCCCTAAAATTGGATAAACCTTTAGAACTTTACAATATAGATTCTTGTTTTGCATTGTCTTGTTTTTTTTTTTTTTTTTTTTTTTTTAATGGGTAATTTTAGGATGCTTATATACTTTCTATTATAATTAAAAAATCAAAAGAATTTAGAAAAATTGGAAAACCCCTTAAAGAACTAAAGCCCTAAGACAAAGCTTCTACTTTCTCCAAGGTCCTGAATACTCCCTCTAATAGGAGACTTCAATTAAGCTGGGGCGTTCACCCTTCCTTATTTAATTGAGGTTGTCGATTTGGTTTTACTACTACCGGACTTCTAAAGGCTTTCATTTGTGCATCCCTTGTGGCTAAAGGGGTGCCTTGGCATCCTCCTTCCCGTCGCTCCACCTAGCTGAGGCTCCTGGGTCCTTTGTGTTGACTCGCTTTTTGTAGTTTTTTCCTTGTGCGGACCACAGTTGTTTGTGTGCTATTCTCCTTTTCTTTTCTTCTTTGCTGGCCTCCTTGTTGCCTCTCCGCTGATCCTTTTCGCAGCTTCTTTTTTCTTTCCCCCCCCCCGGCACCCCTCCACTCATTGGGACTTTCTCTCTGAGTGCAAGCTGGTGCCGGGGCCCCCCCTTGCTGTACAGTTGTATAGCATTTTGCAATAGCTAATATATCTCTTACCCTTACCAAAAAAAAAATAAAAATAAAAATAAAGCCCTAAAATTGGATAAACCTTTAGAACTCTACAATATAAATTCTTGTTTTGCATTGTCTTGTTTTTTTTTTTTTAATGGATAATTTTAGGATGCTTATATACTTTCTATTATAATTATAATTGATTGCACTTTGCAATATTTAGATGTTACTTCCTTGTTTTATAATAATTAGGAAAAACCTTAGATTTTTCTTGATAGGCTGGTCACATGATTAGGTTAGGTATCAAAAGAGTGTTAGCCCTAAGGCTAATGTGATCAAGTCTTTGAGTCCAAAATCCCTAATTGTGTAAATAGTAAGATATCCTCCCGTTAGACCCAAAAAAGCTAGTGGCGACTCCTTAGTCAAAACTTGCATAGGCTTAATTGATTAAAAATTTGAAAGTCTGATGTTATGCAAGATATGAACTTGAAAGAATTCAAGTCAATGGATAACCGCCAGCTTGAAACCCCGAAACTTAACAAACTTTCCCTTTCTCTCGAGAGGTGTTAGGTCGCAACATCCTAAAAATTAGGAGAAAAGCATAGTTGTGGGAAATTTAAGTCTACTGGAAAACAAAGCTAAAAGATGAGAGTGCTTGAAACATTATAAAGCTCAGCGAAATCTTAAAATTTTTTATGATTGGGTACACTAATTCTCATTTAAGCATAAAAGAACGTTGTATTTCATGGGTTGAAGAGAGATCGAAGTCGCAAGCTATTGGGATGGTTCAGGCAAAGGAACTAGATTGCTCATTCTATTATCTTCCTTCTTCAAAAGGCTAATAAAGAAAGTTTACCGCAATAAGATGATATTGGCAATTGCTGGATGTGACGTATCGAATCCAAGTATTGACAGACATGACCTGGAATTGAAATTGTTGCGATGATATCCATTACGGGGGCAATCAATGATGTGGTATATATATGCTTGTATTTATTATCAACCATTGTATTGTGGACATTATGCTTGATGTTAAATTAAATCAAGTGATTAATCAAGAGATAAAATGATGATATTGCATATTGAGTCAAATTTTAGGTATTATTTGTGTCATTTTTCCTATTATCAATAATAGTGTTGTAATTTTGTTGTCTTTACAATCTTTACCGTTCAAGATGCTATTTCAAAGATGGATGGAAATTTCTTCCAATACATTTATGTCATAACCCACAATAGAAATTCTTAATGACCATGAATGTTGCAACTCTCCCGATGTGTAGGGAACACAAATTAAGAGGTGATGTCAAGTTGAGCACCGAGAGATCCTTAACTGACATGAGTTCTCTAAACCTTTACCTCACCCAACATTAAATGATTCATTTTTATTGATTAACCTATAAAAATTTTGTAATGTGAAGGAGTTGCCGGTAGCTCATCACAATCAGCTAAGATCCAAGTGAGATATGGAATGTATCTCACTTCTTAAACAATGAAACATCTAAATAAAAGTACTTTATTACACTAATTATTCAACTAATACCCTTTCATTACCTAAACTTAATCACTTGTCAACTAAAGTGACCACACAATTTTTTTATTATCAAATTATAAATCCTAAAATTCTCATCCTCCAAGTGTCAATCGATATTTTTGTAGTTCATTATGATCCTAAATCGTAACCAAATCAACAAATTAAACAAACAAATCACAACAACAAAGCAATATGAAAAGAATCACTACCAGTTTACCAAGAGTGGTAAGAGAAGACAAGTAAAAATAAAGTGCCTAATAGATATAAGTCGGGCAAAGAATATACATTTCCTCATTTTAAGCCCTAAAACAACAACCTCTATAAGCCAAATTCATATTGTATGTATTTTTCCTAAAAATAAATCTATGTAAAATTAAACTTAACCAAATGTACCCATTAAAATCCCCAACCTATATTTATACTAACTAAAAAAGACTAAGCTAAATCAAATACTAATTCTAAACATTTTCCAATTTTCCAATTTTTGATTTTATCTTTATTTTTATTTTTCTTATTATTTTACTTATTAGATTCCAACTCAGTTTATAAGATCACAATTTTGTTTTATTTATCTATTAGTTTTATTTTTTATTGTTTTATTCATTTTATGTTATTTTAATACTTTCTCATTCCCAAAAGCAGTCTATACGGTCTACGTTTGCACTTTCATTTTCGTTTTTTTATGTTTTTATTTTGTATTTTTTGTAACTTTTCTATTTTTTATTATCTTTATTTTCTTATTTCTGGTAGAGGAGGATTCGGAGCTAGGCCCTTGGGCCTGGTCCGAATAAAGGCTAGGCTTGGACTTCGCAGGTCTGGGTCACTGGACAGAATTGAGCTTTTCATGACAACCTCTTTAATATGGACTTAAACTGAAACCATCAAAGTCTAATTCTCTATCCAAAACCCACCTAAACTAAACCAAGCCCAAGCTTGCTAAAAGCCAACTGAAGCATATTTTTTTCTATTTTTCTTTTTATTTCGTTTTTTTTTTCCTTTTTATAATTTTCTTTTAAGCCCTTCTTCCTCCTCATTTCTTCCTTTATACCAAAAGGCACAAGCTTTTCATCACTCATTACGTAATCTAAGTCGATATACGCACGTACCAACATGAAACTTTCATAAACGGCCGAGGCAACCACCACCTCGCTAAAGAATCAATGACATAACTACTAACTTTTTTTTAACTGCCACAAACCCTCCAAAGTGTCACTCGTTTGCCGCCCGAACACATACCGTCACAACAATCCAGAATTCTGAACTCAAAACACATTAAGAAAAATGTTTTGCTCTTTCTAGAATATAATGTCGAAATGAGAATGGAAAGAAATAACGTAATTTGAGGAACGACTGAATAAAAATTTAAAAATGAGAGGGTGCAAATCTTTTATTGACTTTTTACTCAATTAGAGATCGAGTTAAAATTAAATAAATAAATAATGAGAGACATGAAAAGAAGATCTCTTCCTCAACTGCAAAGTATGCTAAATTACATATGATTGTACTTATAACAAACAAAAAGACGCGCCATCATTCAAATTTGCTTATGATGTAAATTCTAAGATGAGGTGTCCAAACATATAATAATAAACTCATCAGTTATTTATTATTCTTTGATTTTTTATTTTTACGATTATTCTCATGAAAGGTTGCGTCCTTTGTAAATAATTTCTCTTCACCACCACTTAGAGTTTTTTGTTGGTCAAATTATCATTACCGTGGCAAAATTGTCCAAAAAGTCCTTAACTTGTTGTGTATAATCTAATTTAGTCCTAAACATTTTAATTGCGTCAATCTAGTTTTAAAAATTTTGACGGTTTGTCAATTTAGTTTTAAACCTAATAAATAAATGGAGGAAAGGATTTTTGAATCTTGGCATTGACCAATTGGGATAGGATTTATGTTGCAGTCCATTCGATTTTGGATTACGATGTATTTGGGGAAATCACTGGTTTTATGACAATATCATTGATATTCTTGCCTTTCTTTCTTTACTTAAAATTAATGGTAAAAGAGATGAAGCACATCAAATTTACAAGTAAGTGATCTCTCTTGGGATTTATTACTAACGTCAATGTGATTTTTTCCTAAAATATGGAAAACCAAAGAAAGATTCCAAGTTCCTTTCTTCTTACATGATCTTCGCAATACCAATGAGATTGCTTCTCTTCAACATCCGAAACAAAAATGTGAATTTGTATCGAATAAATTCACACCCAAAGAAGAAATTTCTCATTCTTAAAAGAAAAAAAAAAAGGAAAAAAAAGAAGAAGAAGAGAGAGAGAGGCAAAATACATGGATATTTAAGAGAATATTGTGTCTAATACACTTTGTCATTTCTTTCTCCCTCAATTTGAAAGCTCTAGTGAGCTTGATAAAATACTTAAAGGAAGTACAAAAAGAACAACAAAGCTGTAATGAGCCTTCACAATTCTGTCTTGGACATTTAGGGTGCGCATGATAAAATTTATATTTCTATTTCTCTCGTTTCTCTACTCTCCAGGAATAGGTTTGGAACATAAATCCGTTTGATAATGCAATTTGATTTCTCTATTTCTGGAATAGATTTCTATTCCAAAAATAAATTTGAAAAAGAATTCAGAAGCTAAGATTTTTAACTTCTCAATTTTTGAAATAGAAATTGAGAAATCAATTTCTTACTAGAAATCAATTTCTATTCCAGAAATTTTGTTATGCGCACCTTTAGGGTTTGTTTGTTTGAAGGAAAACTATTTCCAGGAAATTATTTTCTGACTTTCCGTTGTTTGGATGATGGAATACTAATCGATCTATAGAACATATTTTTCATAGGTTGAAAACAATAAGTTTAGATATGAGGGAAACAACTTTCCCTTCTAGCAAGAAGGAAATTCTTTCTCTAAACTAGCAAATAAAGGAAAACTAACCGTTTTTTTTAGAAATGATTTTCATGTAAAATATTTTTTCTTTATTATAAAGATTTCAGTTAAATAAACGCACCCTTCAATAAAGAGAAACCGAAGAAGATCAAGGGGTAGTTCTTTTATTAATGCATGCTACAGTGAGTCTGCTGGAAGCAAAAGAAAATGTTAAGAATAATTTTATCAGGAAAATAAAGGGACGAGGAAGTGCAATTGCAATGTTGCTAGAGTGAAGACGTGAGACAGAAAAAAAGCCAAGGCAAGCTGAAAGATTGACCGGATTTCTCATATCAAGGGCGTTATGGTCACATAACAATTAAATGGGTGTTTTTGGTCAGAGAAGGGGTGGAAATAGCCCCTCTCCTCAAGAGATCATCACGCCATTAGACAAGCTATTAGCATATGATGTTTCTCAAATGGGTAGGACACTCGGGGTTACATTAAGCACCCTGTCATTTTTCCTCCAAGGATCGAGTCCGTAGACTCTTTGATGAATGAGCACAGGTCTTGGAATAGAAGACGAAAATTTGTATTATCGATCTAGGATAAATTTGTAGTTGCAGTGTTCGTCGATTACATAAGGAGAGGAGAATGATTAAACTTCAGAAGGATTAAAATTACCCAGTAGAACAGATTGTATATTTAACTTTGGGAGAGAAAAATTGGTATTAATATCGCTACTGTTAAATAGCATCATAGAACTATTACGTAAGATGACCTGTTCCACCGTTTCACTTTAGTTCGTTAAACTGTAGTGATTTGCTTTTGAAGTGTTTGGTCTTATCTTTTAAATGCAATTAGCGCCTTGCTTGTTTAATTCTCGTTTTTAATTACGTATGTGAATGTTTAAGATGCAGTGTTAAATTTTAGTGCTTGTTTTTCGGTGGGTAGATTAGAAGGTTGATTAGATACTAGGGGATTTTTGCTGATAGCCTTCTGCGTTGTGCATACAAGTAGGGGCTATTAATTATTAATTGTACTAAAGATTAAGTGTACAAGAGTAAGAGCAACACAAGAGCAAAATCCAAATGAAAATAGTAATCGAGAAGTTAGGTGATCTAACAGGTTAAATGTTCATGAAAAGGACTGTATGGGACGGTTCTATTTTTGGATAAGTAGCTCAATAGAAATGCGACATCCGCATTTTCTGGGTTCTACGATTTTGATTAAATAAATTGGGCATTTCATCCATACATGACTATAGTGTTGTTCTTTGAGTTGGCCACTCACGAGATAACTAGACTAGCTGAGTAAGTTATTATGGACTTTAAGGCAAATAGACTTGAGAATTCAACTAGGAATCGACTTCTTGACCGTGCTCATCTTTAGAGATCATTGCGGCACAGTATAAAATCGATTTGAAATTAGAGATATGTTGGTTAGATTGAGATGAATGACCGATCGTGGGTGACTCCACTAAATTAGAAAATTCTCATCGATCGGCACTAATTTGATTTTCTTATTGTTTTGGTGCCTTGTGTCCATATTTGAATTCTTGAGATTTTCACGACAACTGAGAGTCGTCAATGGGTCGAGTGGGTTCATCATGGCTCGAAGAAAATCGATCACGAGTCATCTGTCCTAAAAAGTTCTGAAAACTAACTGGTAGTCTAGGTCACACTCAAAACGCGTCTGAGTGAAATTAACCGCCAATCTAAGTCCGATTTTAAAAATTGGAATTTCTTTCAAGTCACAATAAATTTTGGGAGTATCAACTCAAATCCGGAGAAGACATTTTTTTTTTGACAATCAAGACTTTTGGGAAAAAAGTCGGTTTAGAGTAGTTTTCGTTCGGATTTTATGGGGATTGTGAAAATGGAACATTTGAGAGATTTTGGATGAGGAAAATAATCAATTTGATAAGTGAGACATCAATTAATTTTATGAGAATCATTTGAGAGAAATTCAAAAAAGAAATTGGATACAAAAACGCAGTGGGAATCGAAGACTCTAATCTAAAATTCCTTTTTTGGGAATCTACAAGCTTATTCAAAAGAATTTGAAATAAGAATTTTCTATTTAGAAAATTCTATTCTTTTAAATTTATTCCCATTTCTTTTTACCCCATTTGACCAAACACTTAATTTTTTCCACAAGTTCTCTTTCCTTCCTTCTTTCTTTTTCTTTTCTCTTTCTCTCTCTCTCTTTTCTTCACATGCGGAATTCCCCTCCACCGAATGCTTGGCTGTCTTCCTCTTTACTTTTTATTTCTTTGACTTTTCAAACCCCTCTCTCTCTCTCTCTCTCTTTCTTCACGTGCGGAATTCCCCTCCACCGAATGCTTGGCTGTCTTCTCTTTACTTTTTCTTTCTTTGACTTTTCAAACCTCTCTCTTCTCTTTCTTCTTCCCTCACTCTCTCGTGACTGACTCTCTCTCCCTCATCTTGCTTGTGCGAACCAGAAGACAGCAGAAATAGAAGCAACGTCCAGCGTCGCCGGAAAGAGCCGCGACCAGCTGCTTGGACGTTGCCGCACCGCCGCCCGTGCGACGCCGTGCGCTCCGCCGCCCCCGCGACGCCGTGCGCTCCGCCGCCTCACGCTCGCGCTTGCCGTCCCCGCCGTGCAACCCCAGCCCCTGTTTTGCCTCGGTTCAGTCTTGTTCGGCTAGCATAGATCGCCGCCCGACCTCCTCCGGCCACCGTCCGGCCTCACCGGAGTCCCCTCGCCCTCCATCGGCCCTGTCTAGCTCGAATCAGCCCTGGATCCGCCCTAACCAGCAGCGAACATAAGGTTGCAGAAATGGGTATGACAGTAAGGTTTTGGCCCATTTTGGCCGTCTTCCTGAGCCCGGATGCTCGGCCCGCTTTGAGAAAAGTTAATCCTCGCATCGACCTCATCTTTTTGTGTGAGTTGTACACGCTAATGCCTTCTTAATTTATTAATTATACTTAAATGTTGATTAGATTTAATTAAGTGCAATTATGTGATTAGATTAGAGTAGATTAGCAATTATTAGTTAATTGCATTGCATATTAGTTGTTTGGTTAGTGTACCTAGATAGAGAATTGCCTATAGTATTTATTGGATGCTTCTTGGGATTTTTCCCGACCCTTATTGGGTGTTAATTAGGCAATTCGGGCATAAATGGAATTTTTAGGAATTAAATATTAATTTTCGAAATTAATTTATTTAATTATTTATTTTTCGAAAATTCAATTTGGGATTTATTAAGTGACCGGGATTTTATGCTGATGATCGTAGCGCCCAGTCCGTTTATTTAATTGAGTTTTTATATTGTGCTAAATTGGAATTATTGTATTTATTTATTTATTTTTAAATTAATTATTTAATTATTTATTTTCCGAAAATTCTGCCAGGATACGGTAACCGGAATTTTGTGCTAATTATCGTGGTGCATTCCATTTATTTAATTGAGATTCGAATTGTGCCGAATTGATTTAATTATGAAATTTTATGATACATTCCTATTGGGTTGGTTTTGATTATTTAGTTGAGGAATTTAATTACGAAGTGCAATATCGTTGGTCATGGTTGAGTGGTCGAGTGGGACTGTAAAGCCATTGGATATTGAAAGTGGTCGAGTGGGATCGTAAAGTCATTGAATATTGAAATGGTCGAGTGGGACTATAAAGCCATTGAATCTTGAAAGTGGTCAAGTGGGACCGTAAAACCATTGAATCTTGAAAGTGGTTGAATGAGACCATAAAGCTATTGAATATCGAAAGTGCCGAGTGGGGCCATAAAGCCACTAAATCTAATAAAGTTACTTGGTGGGGCCATGATTACCACCTATAAATAAGTTGTATCCTAAAAACCATGATTCATATTTGGGAATTGAGTTGGAATAGTTGAAATGACCGGAAGTGGTCTTGTTGATACGTAATCAACTAGGTCGATTGATCGTTGCTTGTGGATTGATTAATTGAATGGAAATGATTGTGAGTGATCTTTTTGGTGTGTAATCGACTAGGTCGATCTGATCGATGCTTCGATCAGTGATATGATTGCTTGGATGCTTATTTGATCTATGCTAATAGCAGGTGGAATATGAGGCCAAGGTAAGTCCTCTGACTCATGTTGTGTATAGGTAGCCTTAAGGTATATTAGTTTACTAATCGAGTCTTAGGGGGTAGAACTTGCTGAGACATAGTCTCATCTCGATTGTGGGATAATATTTCAAGCCCCTAGATTTCCCGAAGACGAGCCAGCATTTGAAGCTAAGGATGAGTGAGAAGAAGGAGATGAAGAGTTTGAAGAAATTGAGCCTAGTGGTGAAAGATTTGAGGAGGATCGAGATGATGATCTCGAGCATGATCTCGGTTGTGAGACATAGTCTCATCCCGGTTGTGGGATAATATTTCAGGCCCCTACGTTCTCTTTGGATTGTTTTTCTAAGTATTGTATTCATGATGTTTTAATAATTGTACTAAAGATTAAGTGTACAAGAGTAAGAGCAACACCTAAGTCTTAGTAATGTGATCTATTATGTGATTGGATAAATGTTTGCTAATTATGACTTTCTGAGCAAATTAGTAATGCAATTCAGCCCAACTTAATGCTATTAGTTTGAAGAGCAAACGTAGGTATAGGGATAAAATCAAATCACTGTATACGATTCCGAGTTTTGAAACATCACATTGACTAGATCTTTATTTAGCGTAAGTTATTTTCCACAAAAGATTGTTAAGTTTTCTAAAACAACCTATTCAACCCCCATTGTAAGCCCCCAACAAATAGTACAAATCTTAGAACCTTTAATTCAAGTAGTAACTTCAAGATATGGTATATTTTGTTAGTATAATCTATTCTTACCAATGAAAGAACATATATTTGTTTCACTCAATCTTCTATTATAAAATGATATCGAATACTGCATCCTTTTTTTTTTTGTCAATTCCGTAATTAAATGAACCTAAAATGGCATCTTTTTTTTGTCAATTCCGTAAGTAAATGAACCTAAATGGTAATGAAGTAGGAAAACCTCCTTAAAAGTATAAAAGTAATAGCCAATTCTTTTTTAGATAATTTTGATGCGGTGATTTTCATAGATGACAACTCTATACCAAAGGAGGGAGCCTCGAAATTCTGTATAAATCGGCCTCTTGCCAACACAATAAAATGTTGTCTTTGTTTCTTCTCATCCTAAAACAAATCAAGTATGCTGCAATCTGCTAATGGTGATTGAGGTAAGATTCCTTAAGCTTAATCTCATTTGACATTATTTATGCAATGATATAGTATGGATCGCTCATTCTTCTTGTTGAATCAGAGAAGATCGGACCGAGCCATCATCAGAGCAAACGGAGCGTTAGATCTTCTCATGCGATTTTAATCTAACTCTTGGTTCAAGACTCAGCAACCTCATTCCGGCTGCCACTTTCATACTTGCCATCCTTTTTAGGTCCTCCTTCCTCCCTTGTTAAGGATTATTTGTGATTGAGGTTTTGTTCATCAGTTGAAGACTATAGTCAAGATAGACTAGTAGATTAGCCACAGAACTCTTCACGATTGACATTTTATCTGTCATCATTTTGCTTACCTTGAGATCTCGAGTCCTGTTGTTAATTAATCAAAGTAGATTATTGAGTCAAACATCTCTAACTCTCTCTCTCTCTCTCTCTCTCTAAAGTTGCTTCTATTACTCGAGTGCAGGAACTATCATAAAGATCAGTAGTCCCATACTCAGCACACTCAACCATGTCCACTTCCAAGGTACACCCCATGGTTATCTTCTTATTCCTTTCCCTCTTGCCCAACCTCATCCCCGCCAAAAACCCCAACAGCCAACTCCAAGTCACTCACTCCAGGTGCCGAGGCACTCCCTACTCGGACCTCTGTGTCTCCACTCTTGCCTCCTTCACGGGCCTTGCCTCCATGTCCTTCCTGGAGATCATATCCGGCATGCTTCACCAGTCCGCCTCCGAAGTAAGAGCCGCCTCAACGCATTGCACAGTCATGAAGAACCATTTCCTTGAGAAGCTCAGCATGCTCGAAAGGCAAGCCCTGGACATCTGCCTTGAGCTATTTCGTGACATCCTCGATGACTTTGACAATGCCGTCTCCTACCTTGAGAGCTCGAAAGTCACTATACGCCACTATTATGACCTTCAGTCCCTCCTTAGCGGAATGATGACCAACGTTTACACTTGCAACGACGAGTTCGATCCCCACACAGATAATCTGAATCTCGGGGATAGCATGAAGGATAGGCTCTCGAACATCTCGCACCACGTAACCAATTCACTATTTCTCCTGACAAAGATGCGCGGCGTCAATAATCCTTCTGGACATGGTATTAGAGAGAGGTTCCCAGCGTGGATGTCTTTAGAAGATAGCCTATTGGTGCAAACACCGACGAATGCGACAAAGTTCGATCTTGTGGTGGCGAAGGATGGATCTGGTAACTTCACCTCCATCAACGATTCTGTGGCAGCTGCTCCGGACAATAGCAACACCAGGTATTGCACATTTAACTAGTTTTAGTAGTATTGTTTTTTCAAATTTCGATCTTAATGTGACCATTAGAGCTAATAGCTACTTTTAGTGGTGCTGTGTTCTTGAGGATTAGTTGACTAGTAAATACATTGCATTAACTTGAAATCGAAAGTAGAAGATAAGGTTTCATTTGAATGCCTGAAGATGTACAGCTGCATATGGCTTATAGCTATTTTTTATTATTATTTATTTTCCACATTCACATCCTCTGCTAATGTGCATCGGATGTGTCTTGGGCTATCGCCAGTTATTCTATGTTCTTGGTTTTTCTTAGTTTCTTTCTTCGTAGATTACAGCTTTTTTTCAATGGGAGCTGATGATTTTGTTCTTCAATTGATGGCCCTTCGATTTGTTTCTCTTGCAGCCTTGTACTCACTAACTCATCAATTTATTGTCGATTTGTTTGTCTTGCGGCCTTTTACTCACTAACTAAGTGATTTATTGATTCAAATCATTAATTCAACCCACACTCGGAAATATTTATTTATTTTTTTCGCTAAACTTCTTTTCAAGATGTAAATTTCCTTAATTTTTACCCTGACTTATTCGTATTGATCAAGCTTACCGTTTATTTTCTTTTATTAAATAACACATACTCTTAAGTACTTTATCTTAGGTTAAAAAGAACTACATATAAACGTCATTGATGAGAGTTGTCTTTTGACAATCGTTATCAAATACTTAGGTCGAATTATAGTCAGCTTATATAGAGAACGATGTCCTAGTTCATTTAGATGTCAATACTTATTCTTCCATTGCATGAATAGCGTTCCATTTTTTAATAAATGTGATTTAACTATAAAGCAAGGGACTTTTACAACATCGACAATCGATTACTTGTATTTGTCTATTTTGTCAAATTGCAAATACTATAAAACGGATTATTTTCCCACTTCTGATACAGCCAAGGGGTTTTCCGATTGCCGCTACTAATATAACTAATGACTTTGTTCATTGGAAATGAGAAGAGTGGAATGGAAATGAAACTTATTCTTCTTCACTACTTCGTTTTCATTAATGTAGGGAGAGGTGTACATAAATAAGAAGGAATGAATATGACTAAATAAAAAAGAAAATTCCACAAATGGAGGACTATTTGTGACAAGACAACTAAATCAAGATATATGAAATAGTAGTTCTCTTATTACGTTTTTCGCTTCCCTTTCACTAGCAACTTTGAAAACGAGATCTTTGATGTTATGGTAATATTGTTATTATGTTTTAAATTATAAAAACCTCCCTTTCCGTGTTCACCAATTTTCCTTTTTTGTACAGGTTTGTCATCTACATCAAAGAGGGGGACTATTTGGAGTATGTCACGGTGAGCAAAACAAAGACCAACCTCATGTTTGTAGGCGACGGGATCGAGAAGACATTGATCAAGGGCAACCGGAACTACGACGATGGGTGGACTGCTTACTGGTCAGCCACCGTTGGTGAGTTCTTGAAACTCAATTCCTAATCAAAGAGAAAATAAATATTTATTTCAGATCCAAAAACAAATTGCTCTACTTGCCAATCGGCCACCATTTGTTCTTTCGCAAGTGAATATTTTAATTTGCTCGTTATTTGTATGTCTCTTGCGCTCACCATGTTTCTTGTTATTCATCGTACCATTAAGAAAGTTATCAACACTACTTACATTCTTATCATATAGTAATAAGACCTAGGGGTGTTCTTTTTATTAATATACCATTTTTTGATACTAAGGTGTTTCTTGTACTTTGGTACATATACTTGTATATACACTGATTTTCATTTTTCCAAAACTGAAACAAAAAACCACTCTAAAACAAGATTATCTTGCTTAAATATTGAAAAGGGTAATTGGCTGACAGATCAATCTTAGAATTCTGTTATGCCAGTTGCTCTCGATTATGTTAACCTAAAGGATACGTAATTAAATCAATAATAATTAATTAATGTTATTTCCTCTATCTGCAGCTATTGAGGGTGATGGATTTCTCGCTAAGGGGATTACCTTTGAGAATTTTGCGGGGCCCAAGAAGGGTGAGGCAGCGGCTTTTCGGAGCAGGTCGGACAAGTCAGCGTTCTTCCAGTGTAACTTCTCGAGCTACCAAGACACGATGTATGTGCACAGTCATCGCCAGTTCTATCGCGATTGCGATATATATTGCACTATCGATTTCATATTTGGAGATGCGGCGGTGGTTTTCCAGAATTGCAACTTATATGCGCGCAAACCAAACGAGGGACAGGCGAATGTGTTCACTGCCCAGAGCAGAGAAGATCCGCTAGGGCAAACCGGGATGTCGTTCCTTGGCTGCAACTTTGCAGCCGCACCAGACCTTGCACCTGTACAGTCATCATTTAAGACATTTCTTGGCCGTCCGTGGAAGGAATTCTCGAGGACCGTGATCATGGAATCGTACATTAGCGACCTGGTTGACCCAGCTGGGTGGTCAGAGTTCCACGGCTCGGCTGGGTTGAGCACTCTCTTCTATGGGGAGTACCAGAATAGAGGCCCAGGTTCAAACACGAGTGACCGAGTGAAATGGCCCGGGTACAAAGTTATTACGAGCTCAACAGTGGCAAAACAGTTCACAGTCGAGTCTTTCATTCAAGGTAACCAGTGGCTCAATGACACTGGTTTTCCTTATTTTTCGGGTCTGGATTAGAGAGTATTTAAATGTTTAGATTTTTCAGAGTGCCTTAGTAACGTAAAGTTGGACAGAGAGACTAGCAGCCCTAGTTTCTCCTTTCTGTTGGATTTGAACTAATGACTCCAGCCTGTTGACAAGTGAATTTTTTCCGGCAACTTAAAGGTGCATTTTTTCGAAAAAAAAAATACATGGATGAATAAAAACATAAGGATAAGTGCAATAGAAGTTCTAAAATTTGTCACCACCGCCTGCGATGGCCTAGCTGGATAAGAGCCCCCATGACATCTACCCAGGATAGAGGGGTTCAAATCCCGTAGGATGCACGGGATCTTAAGCGCGACGTTGGGGTGGTGGGTCCTCTGCTAGCGTTGCTCTAGGGTTTACCCGCCGGCTGCCGGCTGTACGAGGTTCTCTAGGTATAAAAAAAAAAAAAGTTATAAAATTTGTTACGAAAATACAATTGAGTCCTAAAATTTGCAAAAAGTGCAATCGAGTCCTAAAACTTGTTAAAATTATTTGGTGGAAGGGTTACACATTGTCCCCATTGCTCAATAATTGCTCTTCATCGACTAAGCTATGTTTGAGAGGCTGTCGTTTCTTGTCTAGCGATGGTATTAGTTGGAGTTCGCTTAAATCCTTGTCCATTTATAATGTGAGCGATGATGTGCTTTCAAAGATTTTGATGGGTAGCCTTGTTCTCGAATACTTAATTTTATAATGCCGGGGAATAAAGGAATTCAATCAAGTTTTGAGAGAGTTGATTATGGGTTCTCCTGTCGTGGAATCCCCTTTGGAGATTTGGACTTGCTCGTTTGCTTTCATTGCGTGTGAGAGTGGATTTGTTTAAAGAGATAATAAGAATTATTGAAGCGCCATCCTAGTAGAAGCCGAATTAGATTTTGACAGTCCGGTCAAATTAGATTGCTCTCTGCTTAAGGAAATGCTTTGCCAGCTGCAGAATGCCATTCAAATTCTTTTTGGTGCTTGGTGCCTTCGGGTGAGCATAATCCTTTTGCTTCCTAATGGACATTATTTTTTCCAAGTAGTTTTTCACTTGGGGTAGGGGACATTATTCTGCCAAAGCTTATGGATGCTCAGGTTTATTTTAATGGAATTTTATATGAGAAAAGGTACTGGCTTGTGATGTACTTAAGAGGAGTTCCATCAATATTCCGGCATTCTAGTTATACTTTGCTAAAACAACAATGACCCGCGTCCTCTGGCCGTCTACCTCGCTGTTCGACAGCCACAACACCGCCTGCAAGCCGCCCGAAGCTTCATCTTGCTCGTCTGGCCGCTGCTCTCTTCGCTGTTGCAAGCTGCTGGTCATCGCTCGCTGTCCAGCTCGTTTGCGCATTGTCTTGCTCAGCTCGCGCCACCAGCTGCTGTCCCGAGGATCCCTGGACCATCAGCTATCGTCGGGCCACCGGAGCCACCGCCTATACCCACCTGACCTCCGCCTGCTCGCTGCTGCTCCTCCTTCGCCGTTCAGCTTCAACTGCCGTCGTTCCAATTGGTTTAGTCCAAGATCAGCAGCCTCCGACCAGCAAGCCTGTGAGACTTCGAGGAGCGTTTCGGGGCTCTTCTCGGCCTCCGTTGGTGTCACCGCTTCGAGGTTTATCAACCGCCTTGGCGTCGTGGTCATCGTGAACTCACCGGCACACAAAATTGGTGAGTTTATCCTCTAAACCTCATTTAGTAAGTTAATCATACTTAAGCGGTGTTTAGATTAGTCTAATTAGGTTTAGGTGGTTAGATTATATTATTTTAATGTAAGTTAGATTAGTTGTATGATTAGTTTAATGGATGTTTAATTAGGGCTAATTGTATGTTTAAATTAGTGTAATCTAGTTTAAGCCCTAATTATTTATTTTTAATTAATAAATTATTCCGAATTTTATAAATATTATTTTATTAAATTATATTATTATAATATATTATCTAATTATTTAATTTTCGGAATTAAATTTAATTATTTTATCATTTCAAAATTTTGCCGGGATGGCCGGTCGCTACAATTTCACGTTGATCGCAACGGTGCGGTTAGCTTGTGCCAATTGTATGTTTAATTGAGAAGTTGTGTAAATTGATGATTTTGGTTATTATTCCAAAAGTAAAAATTGAGTGAAATTGGAGAAGTTTTGGCATTTAACTTGAAAATTCTTCTTAATCGAGTTTTAGAGGGTAGGACTCGTTGAGACATTGTCTCACCCCTTTGTGGGGTAATATTTTCAGGTCCCTAAATGGCGGATCCTTGAGCTTTTTGGTAGACCAGTGAGGGTCGAGAGGATTTTTGACTGTCGATCCCGGATCTCATCGGGTCTATGAGCTTGTGGTGACTACTGTTTGGGTCGATGAGAACCTTCCTGGTAGGATCCCTCATTGATTTAGAGCATGGTATCACTATAGGCCTGATGGATTCTTGGATGGCTCTCTCAGGTGTTTTGATATCCTCCTGGTACTATAGATGCCGCTCTAGGTGAGAGTGCCGTTGATCCTTCAGATGGGTTGGTGGAGGACCCAACGCCCCCGATGCCTGTGGAGACTGACGAGCTGGTGAATGGATATGATTAGCTGGTCTTAGGACAACTTAGTTTTTTAGGACCGATCTTCTATAGATCTTCTGTTATTAGCCTAGTCCTCTAATCGAACTGGTTTGCTGTGTTTAAAGTGTGTGGTTTGGTTTTGAAAATGCGATCCTGCTTTTCTATCCCAATTAAGTTTTGTCTGGGAATTATTTATCCGCTTTCGCATGTGTAAATAATTGAATGGGTCGGCGACGTGTCTTGAGAAGTCGCATTTCTATCGAGCACAGTGGGATGTGCAAGTGCTCTAGGTTTCGGGCGTGACACCCACCACATCCACACTCGGCCCGATCTCCACGCTACGGCCCTGAAAAATGTTAACTCACAATGGGGTGAGATAAAATCTCAATGAGTTAAATTCCCTAAACCTCAATTAGGATACAAATTCGTCTCGGAGGCAATCTAAACATGCAATGACATACAATCTTACCTTGTCTTGGCACGCTCCTGTATATTAGTATGTCACATATGCCATTATAAATACAACAATCATAATCAATAATTAGAATTCATAACTCCCATTCACCAAGCATCCACACGGGTCCTGATTATAAGGTAAAACAAGTTTTGGCACGTCCCATACCATGCCTAACAGTTTTACCACATAATCAAGCACAACGCGTCACACTCATTTACACGTGTTCCGATTATTATGATCCCTCAGGCCACGGCCAATACACGAGTTGGCGGTCTTCCGACATGACCGGGCATCGTCCCACCCCATTGAGCATGGCATCATCCAGAACCCCCACCTAGACGGCATTCCATAAAGGAGCATCGATTCGGCCTCAACCATGACTCGGCATCCAGACCCCTGCTGGGCATCCAATAAAAATCGGGCATAGTCCCCAAACTCCCGTTGGGTGACGGGTTAAATTATATGACCACACAAGCACGCCAACACTCAAGCCAATTTTTATCTTCTGTCAATTAGCCAAGTGTAAAAAGAGTTCGTGCTTAAATAGCAAATCTCGGAAAATCTTTACATTTAAAATTCTGGTAAAATAATCGCATGGAGTCACCTCTTTGAAATCAACCCATCAAACCTTACACACTTTCATTTTAAAACATCATTGCCCCTTTTATCATGTAAAATACGGTGTCCAAACACGGCACCTCAAAGTTTGCTATTTTCTTACCAATAAATCATATTTGAAAAATAGCATTTAAAATACATGATATGGGTAATCAAACATCATGGCATTACATGCTCAAATGATCAGAATTAAGTGTAAGCTCATCCAGTAAAACAAGCGCAAAATTCCACTTAACAACTAATCCTTCATTAATTATGCTAATTGAGATTAATTAAACTACTTACGATTAATTAAAATAAACTCAAATAATTAATCTAACCATGATTAATTAATCTAATCATAATTATTTAAACTAATCACACTAAATTTAATCTAAACCATCATTAATCGTAATTAAAACTAAACTAAAATTTGTAAATACTAACCGTCATTAATATTAAACTAACCACCCCCTACACGTAATTAATACCCTAATCCACAATAAGGAAGTTAACTCATGGGTTTTCCGACGACGGTGAGCTCGCAGCGACGGTGGCGTGACGGCGACGCGACGGCATCGAGAAGTTGACCCTCATAGCTCGAATGGCGGCGGTTCGGTGAAGTCGAGCTCACGGCCAAGGGCGCTCGGCTTGGGCGGACGGTGTGCAATGGTGAGGATGATGGTGGCATGGTGGTGGTGGAAATGGGGGGTGGTGATGAACAAGGAAAGAAGAAAAGGGAGAAGATGATGACGTTAGAGAAAATGAAAGCAGAGAAATGGAGGGGAAGAAGATGGGGGTGCTGCGACAGAAAGGGAGAATGCGTGAGGGGGAGAAGAGAAAGAGAGAAGGAAGAGAGAAAGAAAAGAAGAAGGGAGGGGTTGTCATGAGGAGGAAGGGGGAAGAAGAGAAAGAAACAATAAAAAATGGAGGGAAGTTGGGGAAAATTGTGGCAGAAGGGCTGGCGGGAGCAAGAAGGAAGAGGAGAAAAAGGGGTGGAAATTTCGGTACAAAGAGGGGGAAACGTGAGGGAGAAGAGAGAGAGAGAAGAGAGAGAGAAAAAGGAGAAGAAAGAGAGGGAAAGGAAATTTCGTGAGAATGAGAGAGGGGGGAGAGAGAGAGAAAAAAATATTTTTATTATTATTTTTTTTTCTTTTTTTTCTTTCCTTTCGGTCTCCGATTTTTCTTTCGACAATTTCTTATCTGAAATTTCGGACTCACCGATAGTTCAACGGATGATAAGACGACGTCCAATAATTAAATATGGAAACCCTCGAAAATTCGATACCTGAAATTGAATTAAATTTCATGGTTAAAAATCAATCGAACGCGACTTTAGTACAACCTAATCTATCGGGTGGCTTTTAGGGGTTCTCACACGATTAACCCGTGGCCAATAATTTTTGATCCACATTTATGCATCTTCAAATCGTGGATGACCCTCGGTTGTTATGTAATCACGAGAATTTATTTACATACCTTGAATATAAGATCAATAGAAAATCGGTTTATCATCGTTCGACGTGAATACCGTAATCGTGAACCAATTACGTACTTTTGTTGAATTGATTCATATTGTTCACTAATTGATTTATACAACGTAGTATTGACCCTTTTCAATCCTTATGGTCAAGCGGTCTATTCTTGATTGAATTCTCTGATCTTTCGCATTTTAACCCTTTACAACCTCACCCAATAGATTAGTTAACTCGTGAATGATCGGTTTAGAGTAAAATAAAAATAAGTGCGTCGATGAAATAACCATTTCATGTATTTCGAAATAGGGCCAAATTTCAAGATATCACATAAGAGGTGGATGGGGCTCTGGCTCCGGCTTCGTCACTGTTAGATATGCGTGATGTGGATATTGAAAGAGTTGGAAACATTAGATAAAACTCAATTTTTAAAAAAAATATGAATTGTAGTATATGTACTGTTAAAGAAAATGAGTTTCTTACTTTAAGTATATTTTTTTCATGTGTAATACTTCAACAAATCAATGCAAACGACGGACAGAGGGTAACGAGAGTTTTCTACATATAGTTTATAGTATAAGTTATGGTACCGTAATGTCGGTCAATACAGGGTCAATAAGAATTAGAATTAGTTTTGATTAGACTTTTTGGAGTCAGCATTGATCAAATAATGGGAGATATAAGAGTGCTTGATATGAGTCAATCTCCTTATAAAAATTTTACAAAGGTTTTTCTTCTAGTCCCGCAACTTTTATCAAGCAAATTGTAATCCAATGCTTCAATTTTTTATGGATATAATAACCGTATTATTGAGAAGTAAACTTAAATAAGTTATATCCATTTAATCTATTCTATAATAAATTGAATTGAATTTTATCTTTACTATCTTCCATAAATTTGGCTATAGTTTTTTTTTTTTTTTTTTTTTTTTTTTGGTAAGGTAAGAATATATTGATAGACAAAGGACAAATGTACACAAACGGCACCAAAACTTACACTCTCAATGCGAGCAAAAGAGTGGAAGGGGGCCGCGCAAAAGCCTCAAGAGGCAAGGACAGAAAGAGCGCAACAAAAGACAAAACACAACCACCAGAAACAGCCACCAGACCTCAAAGGGCGCCTGGGAATCCGGGAGCCAGAACACCCGCACTGGAGACGACCGAGCAAGATCAAAAAATAACACCCAAAGGGTTACGTGAAGATACTAGGGTCGAGATTCCACCCCCTCTGAAGACGCCAATTCCTTGGATTGTCAGGGACATCCTTGTAGGTAATTGCTTTATCTTTGACCATCTTGATCAAATGATTCTTCAAAGCGGGAATATCAAGAGATTCCCCACGGAAAATCATAGCATTTCTCTTCTTCCAAATTAGATAGCAAAGAGCTCCAAAGGAATAGCGGGAGAGACTATGAAAGAAGTCCTTACCCGCAAGGAATTTCATAGCCCAAGCAAGGTTTTCCGCCCAAGTGCCATTCCTCCACGGCAAATTGCACCTAGTTGCCCAAAAGTAGATAATGGTATTTGAAATATTGCAATCAAAGTACAAATGGTTGGTCGAGTCTAGCTGAGTATTACAAAAAGTGCAAGCTGAGTAATCAATCCTTCCATATGAGAGGAGAAGTGACTGCGTTGGCAAGCGGTCTTTAGTAATAAGCCACAAAAGGAATTGAAACCGAGGGGCAACATCCTTATCCCACACAAAGGAAGTCCAAGGAGCTTTAGCTTTAGAAGTTCTGATGACGTTCCAAGCTGAAGCTACGGAGAAGGCCCCCGAGGAATCTTGACGCCACACAAAACGATCGCTATCAACCGAAAGAGGAGGAAGCGAGAAACCACAATCCTCTAACCGGGATTTACAGGATCTACTAGCATGAGAATATAAAAAAGCCACAGTTGCCTTTGTAGGAACGTCAGGGTCCAACAAAAAAGATTGAGGAACTTGTAGATGAAGAGGGCCACAAGGCAACCAGCTATCGAACCACAATGATGTAGACCGGCCGTCGCCAACCTTCCATTCGAAGGATTGTCTACAACAGCCCCGAAGATAAAGGATCTTCTTCCAACTCCAGGAACAAACCGAAGGCTGAGGGGCAACCCAGAAGTTATGCTTCTTTAAAAAGTTGGAGTGTATCCAACGGCACCACAAAGATTCCTTATCCGTAAAGAGGATCCAAATAAATTTCATCATTGAGGCTTTGTTACAGTCCTTGATAGACCGAATACCCAGGCCCCCTTCCTCCTTAGGCAAACAAACATCCGCCCATGAGACTTTTGCACCTCCCTTATCTAAGGAGGTGCCTTTCAAAGAAATCTACGAAGAATGCTTTCAATACCCAAGATAACCGAAGAGGGCAAAGTGAAGACACTAGCCCAAAAATCTGAATAGCATGAAGCACCGACCTTATGAGCTGAAGTCTCCCAAAAGAAAAGAGAGGAACTGTGGGACCGGGAGCGGGCTCTCGCGGTAATGCGGTCAATTAACCGAGTACGGTCAGCCTTAGTCAACCTCTTTGAGATGATCGGCACTCCAAGATATCGAATCGGAAGTTTACCTTCCCGAAAGCCAAATTCTTGGAGGATTCTATTGCACAAAGCGGATCGCCTCCCAAAAGAAAGATGTCACTCTTATTTTTGTTGGGGAGAAGACCACTCCATGAAGAGAAAATGTCGAGGCTTCTTTTAAGGATCATAGCCGATTTCCAATCTGTTTGGCAAAAAAGGAACACATCATCTACAAAAAACAGATGAGTGAGCTTGGGAGACTTACATCTTCAATAATATTTAAACTCTTTAGCCAAAGACCTTTGGTTCAAAATTCCTGAGAAGATTTCCATGATCACTGTCAATAGATAAGGTGACATTGGGTCGCCCTGCCTAAGGCCTCTGCCTCCTGGGAAGAAGCCATGAAGCTCCCCATTAATAGAGATAGAGAATTTGGGTGTGCGTACACAAGCCATAATCCGGCGAATAATCCACAGAGGAAACCGGAAGGCAGTAAGGGTAAGCTCTAGAAAATCTCAGTCCACAGTGTCATAGGCCTTGCGAAAATCCACTTTGACTGCACATCTTGGGAGGTATGGGTCTAAGTGGAAGCCTGCAAATAGCTCTTGAGCTAATAAGATATTATCCCTTATTCTTCTACCCTTCACAAATGCATTCTGGGACGGACTAACAATATCCTGAAGTACAGGCGCAATTCTATTGGCCAAGATCTTGGTGATAAGTTTGTAGATAGTGTTGCAGCAAGCAATCGGTCTGAAGTCGTTAACTTCACAAGCATTCGGCACCTTGGGAATTAAAGTTAGGATAGTCGCATTGACTTCTTTAAGAAGACAACCTACTGAGAAGAAATCTTTCACAGCCTCTATAACTAAAGAGCCCACGATATCCCAGTTACTTTTAAAGAATTCTACTGTAAAACCATCTGGACCGGGGGCTTTTCCCTTTGCAAGTGAGAACAAAGTCTTCTTAATTTCCAAATCAGAGACAGGCGAAGCTAGGGAACATACCTGGCTATCGGATAACGGCTTTCGAATGAGAGAAGTAAGCTCTTGAAGATCTGGCTTTGCTAAGCCAACTCGAGGAGCAAGTAGATCCGAAAAGAAAGATAGAAAAACTTGGGGCACCAAATCAGGATCCGAGATCACCGTACCTGTAGAGTCCTTGACGGAGAGGATATGGTTATTGAGATATCTAGCTTTAACGCAGTTGTGGAAGAATTTCGTGTTGCGATCTCCTTCCTTCAGCCATCTAATCCTTGATTTTTGCTTAAAAAACGATTCCTCTTGACCACGAAGGTCTATAAAAGCACGGCGCTGCCCTCTTTCAAGATCAGCTAGTGGAACATTTTCAGGATCCAACTGAATGAGATTCTGAGTAGAATGCAAGGCTTCCCTCGCTTGAAGAGTTCTTAGAGAAATATCCGAGAAAGCCTCTAAATTAAGATCCTTAAGGCGAGATTTCAACATTTTCAGCTTCGAGACTAGTTTAAACATGGGATATCCCCACACTTGACTATCCCACACCTGCAAAACCGTAGAATGGAAGTCCAGGTGATCAACCCAGAAATCAAAGTACTTAAACGGCTTCCTCTTTGGACGCGGATCCACCACCCTGACAACCATAGGAGTATGGTCAGAAATTCCAGGATTAAGAAAAGACGCCTCCGAGTATGAAAAGTCCATTCTCCATTTAGAGTTGACAAGAACTCTGTCAATTTTCCACATCTTCCTATTCGCACCCGCCGAAGTCGACCAGGTAAACCGAAGGCCTGAGTACCTGAGATCCTCAAGTTCCGTTTGGTCCAGACAAAGCTTGAATTCATCAAAACAGGGTATCCAGGCATTAGAGCTACCAACGCGATCAAAAGGGTCCTTGATTGCATTGAAATCTCCCGCTACTATCCAGGCATAGTCTTGAAAAAGACCGTCACAATGGATCAGATCAAACCAAAGAGGCCTCCGCCGCACAAAGGAATGCTCGCCATAAATGGCAAAAACACAGCAAGTAAAATCAGAAGATAACCCCTTCACACACCCATGGATGGCTTGGTCATTTGAAGAGATCAACTCAAAACTGACGGTAGCTGGATCCCATCCAATCCAGACTCTACCACGAGGAGCAAAACCATAGTTCGTAATCCAATTCCAGCCTCTCAAAATATTGGAAGAAATGGAACCAAACAAAGGCTCTGGAACTTTAGTTTCAAAAAGCCCCATAAGGCAAAGCTTATTTGTAACAGCAAACTTCCTAATCTCCGCCCTTCTGACAGGGTTCATAATACCTCTAACATTCCAAAAACCAAAAAACATAGAAGTAAAAGGAGAGCATTATTTCCGCTTGGCGTTCCTACGCCTACCTTTAGTTGGTTTCGAGTCCTCCGCAGTCGAAGGTCCCGGTGGGTTAGGCAGCAAAAGGAGAAGCTGATCTTGGCACGAACCAACTCCAGAAGGTTCCGAAGGACCACTCAAAGGAGCGGGTCTAGGCATGTGGCCACCGTCTTCATTAAATGAGTTGTTGGTATCATCTTCCTGGTCTCCAGGCGGCAATACGAATTCCGGTGCCAAGTCAGAAGCCTCAAGTGGCTTAGCAGGGACCTTAGGAGGCTTTTGGCCAGGCACAGCTTCCTTCAGGTTGCGAGTCTGCCCCTCCTCCGAGTATGGTATCAGCGAATCGTTCAAATTCTTCAGATTCTACTCCTTCTCTTTATCTTCAACCTGGTTCCCATGCTGCGCAAGATCGCTTTGGTGCGATGGGAGAGTTTCCTCCAGATCCACCACCAGCTGAACGAGAGGAAAGGAACCACCAGGGGAGCTCCTGTTCTGTCCAGCATCAATTGGAGATTCCGGAAGAGAGACCAAAGGCATTCCTGAAGACATTCCCCTTTGATCCTCAGACACCACCAAGGGTGGTCTGGTTTGCTGAGAGATGCCACTTGCGGGCTTGCTGAGAGGTTCAGACTCCTCTGAAGGACGACCAGCATGAGCACGCTCTACTCCAGGTCTACCCGGCCTAAAAGCCGTTGCACAATTGTGGCAAAAAATGCCACATTTAGCATAGGCAGTGGGTCGCCACTCAAACTCCACTCCTATTTCACACTTCGTACCATTATGGGTTGTCTCAATCATTTTACACTCAGGTTGATCAGCAGTAATTTCAATGCAGACCCTAACAAAGGTAAGGCAATTAACCTGCTCTGTTCTCTTATCCACATAAAGGGGTTTGCCAAGCGCACTTGCAACCCTCCCGATGAAGTGGGCGGACCAGCACGAAAAGGGAATATTCGATAGTCTAACCCAAACCGGAACCGTACGGAGGGTCTCTCTTCTCAGCTCAAGACCAGGGGACCATTGCTGCAGGACAAGCGGTATTCTAGCAACCGTCATCCGACCACTTTCAAGCACACTTCGACGGAATTCCCTATCAAGAATGCGAAACATGAAAAGCCCTTTTCCATTTGACATGACTTCAACAAGGTTCGGCCCCCACACTTTCTTCATAGCTTCCTCAACTACCTTAAAAGGCATTTGGCGACCAATGAAGTAGCCCATTAAACATTCAAACATCTTGGGATCTGCAGCTTCCAGATCTTGATCAGTG
Organism: Eucalyptus decipiens; assembly: GCA_014182575.1. Taxonomy (NCBI): domain Eukaryota; kingdom Viridiplantae; phylum Streptophyta; class Magnoliopsida; order Myrtales; family Myrtaceae; genus Eucalyptus; species Eucalyptus decipiens. The sequence continues at coordinate 36,164,364 of CM024613.1, forward strand.
ATCTCAATCACAGGTTTATTGTTAACCATATTCGGTGGGGTATACACCAGATCGTAGCCCTTGGCCACGGTTCTTGCCACCGCAACCCACGATTTTCTTGATGGATTCTTAGAGGTGTCCCTGCCCTAAGGCTTAGCTAAGCGGGACCTTCCTCGCTGGACAGGTCGCGCCCCACCATTTGCGCGAGGATCTCGCGCTTCATTTGGACCAGCCATGGTGTTCGAACTCGATTTCCCTCCCATAACAGACAACAACGAAGGTTCCTCAGTCAGAATGGGAGGCCCACTATGGGAACTCGTCCCTTTCTCCTCATTTCGAGCCCTCATCGACTCCGAATCCATCTCTACTAACAAATCACAGCAGCAAGCAGGCGGGCGGAACCCTAGCCATAGGAAGCCATGCGAAGCGAGGAGAGGAGACGTACCAGGAGACGATGCCGAGGGGTTGAAAGAGAGGCAAGAGGTGCCCCTTTCCCCCAAAAAATTGGCCCAAACGAACGGCCAAAATGCCTGGAAACAGAAGCTCGAATTGCAGAAGGAACAGTGTCCAGTCGCCCAAGAAGGGAGAAGCGTGAACAGTACCCGAGAAACCAAATGTCCTTTTGGCTATAGTTCCGTGCTATGCCATGAAAAAAAAAAAACACTTTAATGAATTGATTCAGTTAAAGGATGTTGTGTTCATCTTTCTATTTTCTCTATTTCTCCACTCTCCCACTATTTCGATTAATTTCATTTTATCTTCATCAACAAATGATGCACTCTCCCACTCACTCACTCACTCACTCCCCCCTCTCCCCCAAAAAAGAAAAAGAAAAAGAAATCTTAATGAAGAATATAAGAATCCATAACAAAATGGCACTGATTCAAATGTTCTATTAATTGTTTTAGTTGTGAAATTGGATATGTATAAAGTTAAATAAGAATGGTCGAATAAAATTACGTCGTAGTTAAATTTGGATGGAGTAAATCAATTAAATTTGAATGATCGCCACTCTCCCGCTATCTTTATCACTTCCCTTTTCTCTTCATCAACTACTGATACATACCCGTACTTTGTCCACTCTCACTATCTAATCTAAACTATCTTTTATATTCATATTGTGAGTGAAGACAATAAGAATGCGTAACCATATGGCATTGGTTAGGAAAATCTTTCTCGAGCTATTTTAAATTCCTCAAATGGATAAAATATTGAATGAATATGACGTTAAATAAGAATGACTGAATTAAAGTATTATTTTATTCCGTAATGGAGTTTCGATGGAGTAATTGAAAAATGTTTCCACGGTAGAAATGGAGAAAGATAAGAAAATTGAATTTAGAAGGATTATTTGGTTGGTTAGAGCATAGAGATACTTTTGGTAATAGAGAAAAAGCTATTTGATCGGGCAAAGGAGGGGTTATTTTCAACAATTAGAAAATGTTGGAAACAATTTCTTATTGTAAATAACCCTGCACTTTTCTAAAGACAGATTGATTCAAGGTTCTTAATGACAACAAATTTTCAGTAAGATAACTAACGGGAGGATGGCAATTCAACGTTTTGAAGTAATTCAGGGACCCAATCAAATTTGTTCAAAAATTAGGAGCGACATTGCACATTAAACATAGATTGAGGTATCTAATTACAATGATCGAAAATTCAAGGATGATAATTATACACGAGAAAAGATTTAGGCACTTTTAGTAATATTATTCTCTTAGGCTGCATTTGATAGTTTGTATTTGAGTTTGGATAGGATAACAAATTATCCCACTCGATGTTTGATGATGTTCTCTTGATCAGGTAAACGCAGATGCATTCGGATAAAATGTTACATTAGGACTTTCGACATTGGGGATTGGATAAACTCACAATGGATGAAAAAATTAAGGTTGTATTTAGTCTTCTACATTTCTAACTAGGATAGAGCTAAGCAAGATATGATATGAAATCTATAAATTTTGCTATATCCTATCTATTGTTTGGTGAATTATAATAATAAAGTCAAATATATTCACATTATATTATGCATATTATTTGGTATAAATGGCATATTAATTTAAATGAACCTCTGAAAGATAAAACCCCAAGCCACCTAATGCATAAGTGTACCGGTTTGAGGATTTTATAATGAAAAATTAATGTTGGCTAAATTTATCATAGATATACTATTTTGAATTTTTTATGGTATTAACTCAAAAATTAAAAAACAACTTAACAATTCCTCTTATCTTCCAGAGACTCGTGGAGACACCATTGGGTATTGCTTCACCAGAAGCAGGGCTGATTGTCGTCACTATCTTCTATCTTCCAACCACACCGTCATCATTGGCTGGTGATCATGTTCGTACGAGTGAGGGTGAGAAGGGGTCTAAAGATTATCACCGTGCTAGGTTTGCATAGATCACCCTTTTTACCGTCTCTTGTCGCATATGTCGTATGTCCTTCACATCAAGTTTGAACTTTCATGCATGACTCATAAGCGGGCTTTCACCTGCTCGTCTGCGAAGAATGGCCAGCACACCATCAGCTTCCTAGCGACCACACTCCCGACCGCCGAGTTTCACCTACAGCGCATCAAGAAGCCAACAACCACACCATGGTGCAGAACCTCCTCCTATGGGCCCACCCCATAATGCACCCATTCTCTGCTGTCGCATCCCTCAGCTCCTCCAGGTTGGAGGAGCCACTTTTTTCGGTGATGGAGTCCAGCCGCATGACCCACCAGAAGTGCCTCTTGCTGTTCACAAGGCCATACTAGAATTCCGTGAACTCGTGTCTATTGAGAGTCGCCGACTCTTTGTCGATTGAAAGTCGACTTCCCAGAGACGTGGTCAGGAGGAATTGAGCCTCATATAGGATGAGCTAGTTGGAGATTGAATTTTCGAAGATTTTCAAATGAGAAGGACATGCATTCTACACTCGGCTCCGGGGGGATATAGCATAGTTGGTAGAGCTCCACTCTTGCAATTAGGTGTTGTGATTTTCAATCCTATCTTAAGTTGTAGATTTTCAAAAAATCACAAAGATTTCAAATCCTATCTTAAATTGCACCACATATGTGATATTTTTACAATCACGAGATATTTGAAAGATTTCAAATTTCCCATTATTCGATTATATTTCAATTGAAATTTGGATGATCAAATGCAGCATTAAAAAAAAAAAAATCATGTTACCATTGGATAGTCTATAGGTGTTGTGGTACAATAACGGCTCATCACTACTTCCTTGTTAAGCCATCTTTTTCTGCCCTTCGTCTTGTTTTGATAAAGATCTACTATATTCGAAGTGTCATTTTTGTTTACTTAAATATTGCGTAGGAAAAGAGCAGACGCTTTGCACAAGGGAAGAAATTTAAGAAAAATAGATATGTCAGGAAAAAATTGATTTGAAGTTTCGTCTGTTTAGGAAAATAAACCCGAACCATTTTGCAAGGTAAGAAGGATTTAACTCATCAAACACGTGACGAACGTCTGAGTTTAATTTTTTTTTCGGTCGGTGCCTGAATTTAAATTTAAAAAGTATTATTTACATAAGAAATTATGGTTCCACTATTAAAAGTCAATTTACTTTCAAATTACAATTTCATAAATAAGTTACCATGGCGTGGCTATCACTCAATTAAATAATACGTATGGGTCCTTTTATGGATTCTGTCCGTAAAAACTTGAAAAAGGAACTATCTTCTAGATTAGGCGTGTGCTGTAGAAAGATTTAAATATTAAAACATCAAACCAAGTGGGAGCTGTATCTTGCCGATAAAAATATTCATTCAAGAAATTTAAAAGAAGCAATAAATGAAGCAAAAATTCCAAGTGGTCCTGAAACTTGACATGCAAAAAGCTTATGCGAATCTTAAAGAGAAGATACCACAGCTGATTGTGCAATTAGCAGAAGTAAGTCGGAACTAGAACACCCAAAAGTTGTCTTTCCTCACATAAGGAAGGACCTGCCTCCGTGTTTTGAGGAACAAATTCATCAAAAAAGTTGAACACCAAGCAAATTGATCATTGGATTTGCGACGAAGAAATGGCGAATTGGCAAGAGCTGCCACAAGAGATCCTAAAACTCATCGGTTGTCGACTAGCCATAGAAGACTTTTTACCTTTCGGAGGGGTGTGCACTGTGCACCTCATGGCAGTCCACTGTACGTCGAAAGCCTACTGCCACCAAAGAAGAGTACCAATGCAAGTGGGAAAAGAGCCAAAAAAGTCATAAACCTTTTGTCTTTATACTGATTTAGTCTAAACATTTTTTTGGTGCCGATTTAGTCCTAAACTTTTTTACGTCGCACCAATTCAGTCATTTCCGACTAATTTTGATGGGATTTTGCTGACTGGACGCCAACCGATTGACGTGGCTTGATCGGCGTTGATGTAGACACATTTTATAATACTTTAATATTTTTGAATTTTTTCTTTTTTTCTTCCCTCTTCTTCCTCCAGCCGGTCGCTAGACCTCGGCGACTGGCCACCTCACCAATGGCCGCGAGGGTGAGCCTTGCCCACCCGATGTGAGGTTGTCCTTGGGGCCTGGGCGGCGAGGGTCACCCTCGCCAGATCTGGCGAGGGTCAAGCCTTGCCCAATGTATTGCCGCCGCGGGGAAACCAGGCGAAAATCCGGGGCCGAAGCCATGCGACCGAGGACACCCTCGAGCTCCCGTAAAACCCTAGAGACAATGATGACGAGCGGAGGGAGGAAATTTCTAGGGCGAGATTGGGATCGGGGAATGGAGTGGGGAGAGTTGGCCTCGCCGAGCTGGTGGGGCTCACCCTTGCCAACCCTCGAGGCCTAGGCGGCGAGGTCGACCTCGACCTCGCCGACCGTCGCCTTTGGCCAGTCACCGAGGTCCGGCGATTGGCTAGAGGAAGAAGAGGGAAGAAAAAGAAAAAAAGTAAAATAGAAAAAAAAAAAAAAATATATATATATATATCCAAAAATATTAAAATATTATTAAAATTTGTCTACGTCAGCCACCCAGCGTCCATCAGCAAGATCCGGTCAAAATTGGCCGGAAATGACCGAATTGGCACAACGTAAAAAAATTTAGGACTAAATCGGCACAAAGATAAAATGTTTAGGACTTTTTTGGTACTTTTCCCCAATGCGAGGTAGAATGCCCTATGAATCATGACTTATGGTTACAATATAGCTGAGTTCTCCAGCCCCTCTACGGGAGAATTTACCCAGGGCGGTTGCCAGGATCTCCTGCCGAGACCTTGTCTGAACTAGGATGGATGCTCGTGTCAGATGGGAGCAATGAGTACCATATCTTCAATCCACCTTCAAGCGTTAGCATCCGACTAGAGATGTGAAAAACAGACTGCCCGAATGGTACCAAACTGGCTAATTGGGTTTGGTTTTCAGAAATGCTTGTCTGGTTCCCAATTCCTTGTCCCCTTCCCGATTCCAAAGGAAAATTGGAGCTACTGTGTTTTTTTTTTTCTTTTTAATGAACAAAAGTGAACAGCTTTTTTTCTTTATAACATATAACATTAAGTAGTAGGAAAAAAAGAAAGTGACCGATTCCACTGAATTGACCGACCGGTGGTCAAGTTCAGTTCCGGATTTTACCTTGGAACCACACCGAACTGGAACTAAAGCAGGAACTGGACACCCGTAATTGAGCGCCCCGCTTTGGAGAAGCTTCACCACGAGTCATACCTCACCGTGGAACTGGACGGGCTGGAGAGGCTTCAGTGCGGCCCCCATATGATCAGGATGATGGCATTGTCCTCAAGCCCTTGTATGTCCAGGAGCTCACGGTCATGATCTCTTATACCAAATCACCAGGTTTTGCCTCTCCCAGATCAGGAGACGATGCGTGGACGGTAGTGAGTTGGGACAAATCTGCGTCGGTTCATCGTCCTTCGACTAATTTATTGCGATGGGCTATTGGTGGCCTTGGATGCGCATGGTCAAATGATGACTCTTAACGAGCGAAAGCATCGCATGGAATTGCGACTAGTTCTAGGGCTGAATTATGTTGAAGGTCTTGGCAGCTTGGACGTTATTGGGTGAAGAGCATGGACCTGTGAAGAAGATCCGAGTTTTCGAATTGATTTGGAGAAGGGAACTCAGAAGAGGTTAAGAGCTTGGGGAACGTGTCTCTCTTCTTGAAAGTTCAACGCGGAGTCTTGCCTTCCCGAATCAAGCCATACCATGTCTATTTCATGGATTACAAAGATGAGAAGAAGAGTCACAGCATGGAGGACGGAAAAGTCAGGGACACACTTTGATGCAACTAGTAGTCACGTCTATGAAACCGAGTGGTTCCAACCTATTTCTTGAATTTAGGATCTGTTCGTGTCACGAAAGATGGGCCATTTCCGGAAAATATTTTTCTAGAAATCATTTTCCAGGTATTTCGGATGTTCAGCTAAAATCTTAAAATGTTAAAGTGAAAAGACATAGATCGTTGGCCCAACATCTTAATCTCACTGTGAAACTGAATGACTGCTAGAAAGGTCATAATAAGTTGAGTAGACACTCTTGAAATAGCAAAAAATTGCAGCAAATAAAAAAAAAAAATATGCCAGAAGTATGAAGTCCAGCACAGTTCCATCCATGAGAGACTGATTTTCTACAGCACATTCTATTAAACACTATGACAGAAGATTGTCTGCATGCGCAAGCCCTTCAGAAAACCAAATAGAAATTTCATGAACCTGATTCACCAAGATTATCCCTCGTCCTTTATAAAGAGTATCACAAGCAGTGAAAGGTCTTGGATCATCTCACAAGCCCGCAACAGCAAACAGGATTCAATCCACGATTGATTGCTCCAATAGAATACGTCATTCCCAACATTTAATCAAAAAACAAAAAAGGAAAAAGTCCACAAGAAAAACAGGAAGGCCAACACGAGCAAATGGGTCCAGCAGTGAAGAGGAAGCAGGGCACGTCGCGGAGGAGGAAGACGAGATTAGAAACTCAGGACTTCGTGAGGGTGGAGATCCAACACCGCCAGATGAGGGGATGCTCTGCCGCTGCTGATCGTCGGTGTCAAAGGAGGAGGAAGACGAGATCAGAAATCCAGGGCTTCGTGAGGGCGGAGATCCAACACCGCCAGATGAGGGGATGCTCCGCTGCTACCGATCGTCAATGTTGAAGGAGGAGGAGGACGAAATCAAAACCCTAGGTTTTGTGAGAAAGAGGGCTAAAATGGCAGCTTCTAGAATAAATGAGTAAGGAAAGAAAATTGCGCGAGAGCTCGTGCATAAGGCTGGAAAAATGATTTCCTCTTTCGAAAAAGAGGAAATCATTTTCCACAATCTCATAAGGAGATTTTCTATTGATCAGAAAACATTTTCTTTGACCATTTTTTTTCCGCCATTTGAATACTTGAAATTCCAGAAAATATTTTCCCAGAAGTTGTTTTTCGCGAAACAAACCAACCCTTAATATTTGAGTTTTTTTTTTTTTTTTTTATCTTCCTCAATGTGAAGATTTTTATGTCCAACCCAGGTCCAGTATTAAAAACTCAGCCATACATCAATCATTGGGAATCAACATGCAGCATGCCATTGACCTGCCCCAGTTCACATCCGGTCAGACCAGTGCATTATGCACCAGATCCGGTCGATTACATTTACAATGATATTCTTCTCATGACATGATTCTGCATAGAAAAAACTTCTCAAAGTTAAGGTATAGGTATATACAGCCTGCAATAAACATAATATAAGGCCTAAATTTATATGAGTGAAATTCCAGTCTCATTAGTGAGACCATAAATAGGAAGCCCAAAACAAAATGAGTTTACTCACCTGAAGGCACTGACCAGCAACAATTATTTTAGTAGATTCCGATTCTTGCAAAGCATTTCCACGAGCATTTCGCAACACACTCCATACAGACCACCCTAATAAAAAATCATTTTGAAATCTAACTCGGCTTTGATTTGAATCTTATGATCCTCAAGAGCAAGAATATTATTTTTAGAAGGATCGGTACTTAATTATTCGTATCTCCTTTCGTATTTACACCAAACATATTAAAATGAGAATAAGGAGACAAAACTATAAATGAGTTATATTAAATTCATATGGCTCCGATTTGAGTGGTAAAGAAGGTTATAATATACTATAGTGGGGATATAGATATAATAGAACAAAGAGTGTACATACAAAAGAAAAGAGTGGTCTATATATTACGCTCTTATAAGTTAAGAAAGTGATTGCTTCCTCCACGTCACAAGTGCCATTTTCTTTTTCGTCGGAGTGCACATATGAATTCCCTACCATGTGATAATTATGCTTTAAGTGTTGAAAGTTAGTTTACCTTTAAATATAATTTCACACGTCATTTTTTTTTACACATCATTTATTATGTGACAATTACTATAATTTCATGGGTCGCTTTCGGAGAAAGAGAGTTTCTTATTGAAATGGTACATAATGTTTTTTTTTTAAGTATTAAATATTTTAGGAATTATGATTTGAGTGTTACAAGTGAGTTTACTTTTAAATCACAATTTCATGCGTCGTTTACTATGAAACAATTATCATTTACTTAAACATTTTAAGTATGAGCTCCTATGGGGCTTTATTCGTAAAAACTCAAAGATTATCTCGTAGATATGATATATTCTATAGAAAGATTTGAATCTTATAAGAGGAAGCTTTATCTTGCCAACCATGACAAAGGAATATCCATTCAAGAAAAGAAAAATAATCGAGCCATAAGTTTTGTGAAGCAATTTGTTGAAAGAGGAAATCGGCTTGGGGTAATCTTACCCAGAAAAGGAAACCGAATTCCCAATAGTGGTCTTTCCTTACATGAGCATGGACCCGCCTCATGCTTTGAGGAATGAATAAATCGAAGAAGTTGCACGCCAGGCGACTTGGTCATTCAATCTATGACTAAGTAATGGTGAATTGGGAAGAACTCCCACAAGAGATCCTAGAACTCATCGCTCGAAGGCTAGTCATAGAAGACTTTTTAGCTTTTCGAGGGGTGTGCACATCATGGCGGTCCGCTGCCGCCAAAGAGACGTACAACACCAAGTCGAAAGCCCCGTGGCTCATGAATTATGTGGACAACCAAAGAGTCGAATTCTGCAGCCCCCCTACAGGGAGAATTTACCCGATGCGGGTGCCAGGATCTCATGTCCGGACCTTGTCTGCACCAGGATGGATCCTCGCGTCACGGGGGGACAGGGAATACCATATCTTCAATCCGCTTTCGCGCGTCAGCATCGAACTCCCTGCTTTGAAGAAGCTTCGCCGCAAGTCACCTCTCAGTGTGCAACTCAATGGGCCGAAGAGGCTCCGATGCCGCCATCCCAGAATCAACAGGATCGCGTTGTCCTCAGGCCCTTCTTCATCCAGGAGCTACATAGTCATGATCCATATTCATGAGAGTCTTGGACCACTAGGGTTTGCCTTCCACAGATCAGAAGAAGATGCATGGATGGCAGTGAGTCCAGCGATGCATCTGCGTCGGTCCACCGTCCTTCAACTGATTTTCTACGATGGGCTATTTGTGGCCTTGGATGCGGCTAAGCAAATAATGACCTTTAACGAGAGAAAGCGTCACATGGAATCGCGACTAATTCTAGGGCAGAACATTTTCGAAGGTCATCCGTATCTCGTTGAATGTTCAGGCTCATTGATGGCGGCATGGACGAAGGGTATGGACCCGTGAAAAGGATCCGAGTTTTCAAAGTTGATTTGGAGAAGGGAACTGAGGAAGAGGTCAAGAGCTTGGGGAACGCATCTCTCTTCTTGAATGGCAACTCTTCGTTCTCGGTGGAGTTCAACGCCGAGTCTTTCCTCCTCGGGATCAAGCCAAACCACGTCTATTTCATGGATAACATAGATGAGAAGAAGAAGAGTTACAGCATGGACAACGGTGAGGTTGGGACATACTTCGATGCAACTAGCTGTCACGATTATGCAGCCACATGGTTCCAACCTGATTTTACTACTTTCTTATGATGAATTTTAATTTTCTCTTCTTGAATGCGAAGATTTTGAGGAATCGACTGGAGTAGGCCCATCGTCGCTATAAAAATTTTCATGGCTAACTTTGCTGGAATTGCTTTAACATATGAATTCTAAGAAATTAGTGCCACTTTGTACTTGCAATTATTCGGGAGAAGAAGTGCATAAGTGCCACAACTTTCGTATGGCATTTATTTGAGTGCCATAACTTCTTTTCACTCACTTAAGCACCCCATTGGAATAAAATTGATCATTTGAGTGTCATTTCCAACATATCATATTACATGGATTTTTTTAAAAAATTTTGAATTTTGAATTTTTTTTTTTTATGTTCCTTTTTCCCTTTTTCTTAAGGGCCAATGGGATCACCGGTGGGCAGTGACCCTCGCTAGCCATGAAATCATTGTAACTTTCCTACAGCACTCATTCGAGTGTTAGACCTTTTTTTTTCGCTCACTTAAATGCCACGTTGGAGTAAAATTGATTGTCATTTCTAATATATCATCCTATGTGAATTTTTAAATTTTTTTGAATGAATTTTCTTTTTTTTTTAATTTTCCTTTTCCCTATTTTTTTAAGGGCCGATGGGGTCACCGATGAACCTCTCTAGCTGTGAAACCATGGTCCAATCTGCGCAAGGGCCAACTGCTAGCAAGACCGCAAAGGCCCTCGCCAGACAGCTACGGTGGGCCTGCCTAGGGCCTTCTGATAGAGGGTAAGGGTTTCACCCCTAACAAAAGGGAAAAAAAAAAAAATTTAATTTAAAATAATAATGAAAAATTTTAAAAATTTAAAATATTCAAAAATTATCCACCCCATCGTTGACAAAGCCGCGTGGGCATCCTCGCCAAATTTCTTGGTGAGGCAAATGTCGACGACACTTATGTAATCGATTTTTTTTAAATTTGTGATACTCAATAGCAAAAAATGAAATTATTGCACTCAAATAAGCACCGTACGAAAGTTATGGCATTTGCGTTGTTCCTACACCTATTCTAACTTGGAATTCTAAGACACAACAAAACTTCACGTACATCAGAGTGCATCACTGATTTTGGTTTTTTAATTTTTTTAAGCAAGAAAAATGATTATAATTCAAGAAATAAGTAGGCCTCATCAAAATTAAAATGGGAAATTTGTTAGGTAATCATCTATGGATATCAAATTTTAATTCTTGATATTATGTGATGTCCTCTTTACTTATTTAAAGCGAGATAAGATAAGGGTATTTTGGTCATCTGAATATTAGTTATATGCAGCAGAGATAGATGAAGAGAACCATATATGAAGACAAGTGAGCATCTTTATCTAATTTTTCCAATTAATTCTAGAAGAAAATGTCAAAAATTCTTTGAACATAGATAATTGGACATCACGGAATGATAGTGAGAATTTTTTTAATATCTAATTCGGTGTTTGGTTGATTTAAATTGCCATTAGTAATTTACGGGAAAACTACTAGAAGGACCCAACTACGTTCGAAAATCACCGTGGTGAAAAAGGTTGATATAATTTTGGTTACGCATTCTTGTCTCATACCTTAATCCATAAATTACTATCATTAATGCAAATATTATTTGCTTTTAAGCTTGGAGTTAAAATTTAACATCATATATTGAAACCGAAAATAGATGATGAAGTTTCAATCTAATTCCAATTATTTAGACTGAACAATTGAGCTGACCAGGTTGGCATTAACAATATTACACTTCTGCCCCTTATTGAGCCAAGACAATTAGAGATGAACGATTCTAGGTTCCGTATAGGTTTTACATAGAATCTAGAACCTACCTGTTAAAATAGATTCCTTATTTTTAATTTTATATTGTCATAGATTCCAAGGTCAATTACAGGTTCTACCCTGATTCTACTTGTATTATTAATTTCATATTGCAATGAATCATCACCTTTAATAATCACCACTTACTACTACAATCCACTAACCTCAACTTATACTTAGACACGTGAAGAATATGAAACATCAATGACATAAAAGTCTCAGTTATAAATTGGAAGCTCAAACTAAACATATATTAAGAAAAACACATAAACTTATTATAGATTTCAAGTTCTAAGTTCAACAAAACCTACCTGTAGAAGCAGGTTATTTGATTTTTGGAACCTATAACCTACCTTGCATGTCTTGGAACTTGGATTCGAACAAGTTCCCACTAGTTTAGTTTTTCAATTTCAAGTGTATCAATTTAGGATTTTTCACAGTATTAATCCTTTAGTAAATAGAAACTAGTCCCTACTGCATTATTGCTCTTATAACAACTTATCTATTTTTCATTTCTCCCATCTCAAAAGCTTACTTTTCTAGTAATTTTTTTTAATTTTAATTTTGCAAGTATAAAATATATATCAAGTCTCCATATTTACTATATAAAGAAACTGTCTTTTTCTTATTTCTATCAACGAGATGCTTTAACAAGGAACACGTTAGATGTTATAGGAATGTTTAAAAAAATTAAAAACATTGACATGAAGAATTTATGCGCAATAAGACATCTTGACGTTGTTTGTGAACACTCCGCAAATAATATTAATTTTTGTCGATTCAAAACAATGGAATTTCTATGGCATTTTACCCAAAAAAAAAAAAAAAATCTTATTTTATGCAAAGGTTTAGTATAGTTAGATTCAATCTTTTGAAGTTTCTTGAATGAGAAGGTAACTATAGTTTTGTCTTGGAAATGCTTTAAAGAGGTTTTTTTTTTTTTTTGGTAGTCTCAAATGATCATCCCATAGTACATATAAGTATATAAAAGACAACTGATAAAAAAGATTTGACGGTGATATGCACATCAATAATGTAAAAGTTTATAAACACGTGACTATTTAAAAAGTTATCTATGTTGAAAATTTGTTTGACAATGTGGAAAATAACTAAGGGGCTGTTTGGTAACGTGCCAAACAGTGCTAGATTATGATTTTTTGTTCCCGGGATCAATTTGGGAACATAATTGTGTTTGGAAAAATTTTTGTTCTTGGGAACAGATTTTGAGTAGAATCAAGAATTAAAAAAAAAAAGAAGTTGATTCTTGTTCTGGGAACAAATTTGAGAATCAAAACCAACACTTCTTCTTCTTTCCTTTCGCCATCTCGCGACCGCTGTCCACCACCGCTCGCCGTGGTCCACTGCCACTTGCCGCCGTGGTCCATCGCCACTCACCACCGCTGTCCACCGCCTCCCACCGTCGTCAGCCACCGGTCGCCGTCGTCCGCTAGTCGCATTCGCCAGTCCGATGAGCTCGTTGGAGGCTCGCTAGGCCAGGGCGAGGTCTGGCAAGCTCACTGGGGCTGGGCAAGCCTCACAACGCCCAGCCCCACCGATGGCCTAGCGAGCCTCGCCCAGCCCCGGCAAGGCTCGCCTAGCCACCGGTGAGGCTCGCCCAACCCCGCCAATGGCCAAGCAAGCCTTGCCAAGCCCTGGCGAGGCCAGCCTGGCCATCGGCCATGATATCAACTTAATCTGAATCTAGTAATGTCTCATGTATGATTTTTAGTATTTGAAGCAATTTTTGGGATTGTATTTTGTTTCGAAATTGTTCTAACATAATATCATTCTATTTTTGGACCTGAAGAAGTGGTTAGCTATCTTCTTTACTTATTGATAGCATATTCTTTCATGTAAACATCCAGCTAGCTTTAGCTAATGTTTATACATATTATTTTTGATATCCTATGATGACACCCTAATTTTTGTCGACATTTTAAATATCCATTTATTTTGCAAAAATATAAAATTTATAAAAATGTAAAAAGAAAAAAGATATATTAAAAATTTGAAAAAATGAATGAAATGAAATGAAATGTCGGGTCCAGTGGGCCGGCTTGTTCAGCCCATCCTTCCAATCAATTTTCGGCCCTTTCAAAAGTGAAGCTTAGCTGCCCATTTAGTTCTTCCTTTTGGTCCACATTTTCCCCCTCTTCATTGAGCCCATCTCTTTTAATGTTTTCATGGCCCATTAAAATTTAAAATAACAAAGAGAGACAAGAGCCCAAAGTCATTTCTTGCTCTTCGCTTACACGAACCAACGCTCACGAAGAGGAAAAGGAAAAAGGCGCGGATTAGGAGAGTACCGTGACGAGCAAAGCATGAACGCGTGCCCGTGAGCGAGGGAGGGACAACAACAAGCCGTGACGCAAGCAAATCCAAGCCTTCTAGAAGGCTATGCTGGCGTGAAGGATGAGCACTGCTAACCGGAAATGATACGCAAAGGGGCATGGGCTGCGTGCATGAGGGGCCTAGGCCAGAAGAGGCTTCGCAAAAACCAGAAGACCAAGTTGCAGAGAGGAGCGAGATGGAGAGAGGAGAAGGCAAAGGCTGGTGTTCACTGAAGGCAAGAGAGAGGCTAGCGTTCACTGAAGGTAGAAGCAGAGGGATCGTCGGAGCTTGGCTTCAACCTTGGTTGAGGCGCCGCTGGCCACCGCTTTCATCTGCAGCAGGCTGTGGTATTCCGCCGAGTTCGCTGCTTTGCCGGAGGATGCAAAGGGGCATCGGTTCTCCTTTAAAGACTCGTCGGCGACTGCACCAGAGCAAGAAACGTCCCTAAACCAGGTGGGCTCCCGCTTGGCTTTATTACGTTCTGTCAATTTTTAGTAAATTCGGAAAAACATTAAAAATTTTGAAAAAAATCGGAAAATCCATAAAAATCTAGGAAAATTATTAAAAATTTAATACAATTCAGAAAATTTTTTTTTTAAAAAAAAAAACTCGGAAATTTTCAAAAATAAAAATAAAAATAAAAATAAAAATAAAAATAAAAATAAAAATAAAAATAAAAATAAAAATAAATCAGAAATTTAGAAAAGTTGGAAAACCCTTTAAAGAATTAAAGCCCTAAATTGGATAAGCCTTTAGGGCTTTACAATATAGATTCTTGTTTTGCGTTGTCTTTTTTTTTTTTTTTTTTTTTTTAAAGGGATAATTTTAGGATGCTTATATACTTTCTATTATACTTTTAATTTACTGCACTTTGCAATATTTAGATGTTACTTCCTTGTTTTATAATAGTTAGGACAATTCCTTATTTTTATAATAGTTAGGACAAACCTTAGATATTTCTTGATAGGCTAGTCACATGATTAGGTTAGGTATCAAAAGAGTGTTAGCCCTAAGGCTAATGTGATCAAGTCCCCGAGTCCAAAATTTCTAATTACTTAAATAGTAAGATATCCTCCCATTAGACCCAAAAAAGCTAGTGACGACTCCTTAGTCAAAACTCGCATAAGATTAATTGATTAAAAATTTGAAAGTCTGACGTCGTGCAAGATATGAACTTGGAATAATTCGAGTCATTGCCGGCCCGAAACCCCGAAACTTAACAAACTTTCCCTTTCTCGCAAGAGAGGTTAGGTCGTGACATCCTAGAAATTAGGAGAAAATGATAGTTGTGGGAAATTTAAGTCTATTGAAAAACAAAGCTAAAAGATGAGAATGTTTGAAACATTATAAAGCTCAGCGAAATCTTAAAAATTTTAATGATTGGGTACACTAATTCTCATTTAAGCATAAAAGAACATTGTATTTCATGGGTTGAAGAGAGATCGAAGTCACAAGCTATTGAAGCTATTGGGATGGTTCAAAAGGAAGTAGATTGCCCATTCTATTGTCTTCCTTCTTCAAAAGGCTAATAAAGAAAGTTTACCGCAATAAGCTGATTTTGGCAATTGTTGGATGTGATGTATCGGATCCAAGTATTGATAGACATGACTTGGAATCGAAATTGTTGCGATGGTATCCATTACTGGGGCAATCAATGATGTGGTATATATATTGCTTGTATTTATTATCAACCACTGTATTGCGGACATTATGCTTGATGTTAAATTTAATCAAGTGATTAATCAAGATATAAAATGATGATATTGCATATTGAGTCAAATTTTAGGTATTATTTGTGTCATTTTTCCTATTATCAATAGTGTTGTAATTTTGTTGTCTTTACACTCTTTACGGTTCAAGATGCTATTTCAAAGATGGATGGAAATTTCTTCCGATAAATTTATGTCATAACCCACAATAGAAATTCTTAAATGACCAAAAATGTTGCAACTCTCCCGACAAGCAGGGAACACAGATTAAGAGGTGATGGCGAGGTGAGCACCAGAGATCCTTAACCAGCATAAGTTCTCCTAAACCTTTACCTCACCCAACGTTAAATGATTCATTTTTATTGATTAACCTATAAAAATTGTGTAATGTGAAGGAGTTGCTGGTAGCTCATCACAGTTGGCTAAAATCCAAGTGAGATATGGAATGTATCTCACTTCTTACACAATGAGACATCTAAGTAAAAGTAATTTATTACACTAATTATTCAACTAATACCCTTTCATTACCTAAACTTAACCACTTGTCAACTAAAGTGACCACTCAATTTTTTTTTTTATCAAATTATAAATCCTAAAATTCTCATCCACCAAGTGTCAGATCAATATTTTTGTAGTTCATTAGGATCGTAAGTCATAACCTAATCAACAAATTAAACAAACAAATCACAACAACAAAGCAATATGAAAAGAATCACTACCAGTTTACCAAGAGTGATGAGAGAAGACTAGTAAAAATAAAGTGCCTAAAGTAACTAGATATAAGTCAGGCAAAGAATATGCATTTCCTCGTTTAAGCCCTAAGACAACAACCTCTATGAGCCAAATTCATATTGTATGTATTTTTCCTAAAAACAAATCTATGTAAAATTAAACTTAACCAAATGTACCCATTAAAATCCCCAACCTATATTTATACTAACTAAAAAGACTAAGCTAAATCAAATACTAATTCTAAACATTTTCCAAATTTTGATTTTTGATTTTATCTTTATTTTTATTTTTCTTATTATTTTACTTATTAGCTTCCAACTCAGTTTATAAGATCACAATTTCGTTTTATTTATCTATTAGTTTTATTTTTATTTTTTATTTCATTTTATGTTATACTGATACTTTCTCATTCCCAAACGCAGTCTATACGGTCTACGTTTGCACTTTCATTTTTCGTTTTTTTTATGTTTTTATTTTGTATTTTTTGTAACTTTTGTATTTTTTATTATTTTTACTTTCTTATTTCTGGTAGAGGAGGATTCGGAGCTAAGCCCTTGGGCCTGGTCCGAATAAAGGCTAGGCTTGGACTTCGCAGGTCTGGGTCACTGGACAGTAATTGAGCTTTTCATGACAACCTCTTTAATATGGACTTAAACTGAAACCATCAAAGTCTAATTCTCTATCCAAACCCACCTAAATTAAACCAAGCCCAAGCTTGCTAAAAGCCAACTGAAGCATATTTTTTCTATTTTTCTTTTTATTTCGTTTTTTTTTCCTTTTTATAATTTTCTTTTAAGCCCTTCTTCCTCCTCATTTCTTCCTTTATACCAAAACGCACAAGCTTTTCATCACTCATTACGTAATCTAAGTTAGATATACGCACAGACCAACATGAAACTTCCATAAACGGCCGAGGCAACCACCACCTCGCTAAAGAATCAATGACATAACTACTAACTTTTTTTTAACCACCACAAACCCTCCACTGTCACTCGTTTGCCGCTCGAACACATACCGTCACAACAATCCAGAATTCCTGAACTCAAAACACATTAAGAAAAAATGTTTTGCTCTTTCTAGAATATAATGTCAGAAATGAGAATGGAAAGAAATAACGTAATTTGAGGAACGACTGAATAAAAATTTAAAAATAAGAGGGTGCAAATCTTTTATTGACTTTTTACTCAATTAGAGATAAAGTTAAAATTAAATAAATAAATAATGAGAGACATGAAAAGAAGATCTCTTCCTCAACTGCAAAGTATGCTAAATTACATATGATTGTACTTATAACAAACAAAAAGACGCGCCTTCATTCAAATTTGGTTATGATGTAAATTCTAAGATGAGGTGTCCAAACATATAATAATAAACTAATCAGTTATTTATTATTCTTTGATTTTTTATTTTTACGATTATTCTCATGAAAGGTTGTGTCCTTTGAAAATAATTCCTCTTCACCACTTAGAGTTTTTTGTTGGTCGAATTATCATTATTGTGGCAAAATTGTCCAAAAAAGTCCTTAACTTGTTGTACATAATCTAATTTAGTCCTAAACACTTTAATTGTGTCAATCTATTTTTAAACATTTTGACGGTTTGTCAATTTAGTCTTAAACCTATTAAATAAATGGAGGAAAGGATTTTTGAATCTCGGCATTGACCAATTGGATAGGATTTATGTTGCAGTCCATTCGATTTTGGATTACGATGCATTCGGGGAAATCATTGGTTTTATGACAATATCATTGATATTCTTGCCTTTCTTTCTTTACTTAAAATTGATGGTAAAAGAGATGAAGCACATCAAATTTACAAGTAAGTGATCTCTCTTGGGACTTATTACTAACGTCAATGTGATTTTTTCCTAAAATACGGAAAACCAAAGAAAGATTCCAAGTTCCTTTCTTCTTACATGATCTTCGCAATATCAATGAGATTGCTTCTCTTCAACATCCGAAACAAAAATGTGAATTTGTATCGACTAAATTCACACCAAAAGAAGAAATTTCTCATTCTTAAAAAAAAAAAGAAAAACAAAAAAAAGAAGAGAGAGAGAGAGGCAAAATACACGGATATTTAAGAGAATAGTGTGTCAAATACACTTTGCCATTTCTTTCTCCCTCATTTTGAAAGCTCTAGTGAGCTTGATAAAATACTAAAAGGAAGTACGAATAGAACAACAAAGCTGTAATGAGCCTTCATAGTACCATCTGGACATTTATGGGCGCGCATGATAAAATTTTTATTTCTTTGTTCCCTGGAACTGGTTTGGAATAAAATTTCATTTGGTAACGCAATTTGATTTTTCTATTTCTGGAATAGAAATCTATTCCAGAAATAGATTTGAAAAGTAATCAAAAGTTAAAATTTTTAACTTCTGAATTTCTATTAGAAATCAATTTTTGGCCGTAAATCAATTTCCGTTCCAGAAATTTTGTCATGCACACCCTTAAATTATGTTTGTTTGAAGGAAAACTATTTCTGGGAAATTATTTTTTGACTTTCCATTGTTTGGATGATGGAATACTAATCGATCTATAGAAAATATTTTTCATAGGTTGAAAACAATAAGTTTAGATCGGAAGGAAACAACTTTCCCTTCTAGCAAGAAGGAAATTCTTTCTCTAAACTAGCAAATAAGGGAAAACTAACCGTTTTTCTTAGAAATGATTTTCATGTAAAATATTTTTTCTTTATTATGAAGATTTCAGTTAAATAAACGCACCCTCCAATAAAGAGAAACCGAAGAAGATCCAAGGGGTAGTTCTTTTATTAATGCATGCTACAAAGTGAGTCTGCTTTGGAAGCAAAAGAAAATGTTAGAATAATTTTGTCGGGAACATAACGGGACGAGGAAGTGCAATTGCAATGTTGCTAGAGTGAAGACGTGAGGCAGAAAAAAAGCCGAGGCAAGTTTAAAGATTGACCGGATTTCTCATATCAAGGGCGTTATGGTCACATGACAATTAAATGGGTGTTTTTGGTCGAGAGAAGGGGTGGAAATAGCCCCTCTCCTCAAGAGATCATCACGCCATTAGACAAGCTATTAGCATATGATGTTTCTCAAATGGGTAGGACACTCGGGGTTACATTAAGCACCTGTCATTTTTCCTCCAAGGATCGAGTCCGTAGACTCTTTGATGAATGAGCACAGTCTTGGAACAGAAGACGAAAATTTGTATTATCGATCTAGGATAAATTTGTAGTTGCGGTGTTCGTCGATTACATAAGGAGAGGAGAATGATTAAACTTCAGAAGGATTAAAATTACCCAGCAATAGTAGAACAGATTGTATATTTAACTTTGGGAGAGAAAAATTGGTATTAATATCGCTCTTGTTAAATAGCATCATAGAACTATTACGTAAGATGACTGTTCCACCGTTTCACTTTAGTTCGTTAAAACTGTAGTGATTTGCTTTTGAAGTGTTTGGTCTTATCTTTTAAATGCAATTAGCGCCTTGCTTGTTTAATTCTCGTTTTTAATTACGTATGTGAATGTTTAAGATGCAGTGTTAAATTTTAGTGCTTGTTTTTCGGTGGGTAGATTAGAAGGTTGATTAGATACTAGGGGATTATTGCTAATAGCCTTCTGCGTTGTGCATACAAGCGGGGGCTATTAATTATTAATTGTACTAAAGATTAAGTGTACAAGAGTAAGAGCAACACAAGAGCAAAATCCAAATGGAAATAGTAATCGAGAAGTTAGGTGATCTAACAGGTTAAATGTTCATGAAAAGGACTGTATGGACAGTTCTATTTTTGGATAGTAGCTCAATAGTAGAATGTGACATCCAGATTTTCCTGGTTCGATTTCGATTAAATAAATTGGGCATTTCATCGACATGACTATAGTGTTGTTCTCTGAGTTGGCCACTCATGAGATAACTAGACTAGCTGGATAAGTTATTATGGACTTTAAGGCAAATAGATTTGATAATTCAACTAAGAATCGACTTCTCGACCGTGATCATCTTTAGAGATCATTGCGGCACAGTATAAAATCGATTTGAAATTAGAGATAGGTTGGTTCGACTGAGATGAATGACCGATCGTGGATGATCCACTAAATTGGAGAATTCTCATCAATCGGCACTAATTTGATTTTCTTATTGTTTTGGTGCCTTGTGTCCGTATTTGAATTCTCGAAATTTTCACGACAACTGAGAGTTGCCGATGGGTCGAGAGGGTTCATCATGGCTCGAAAAAAATCGACCACGGGTCATTTGTCCTAAAAAGTTCTAAAAACTAACTAGTAGTCTAGGTCACGCTCAAAATGCGTACGAGTGAAATTAACCGCAAATCTAAGTCCGATTTCAGAAATTAGAATTTCTGTCAAGTCACAATAAATTTTGGAAGTATCAACTCAGTCTCAAAAGATTTTTTTGACAACCAAAACTTTTTGGGAAAAAGTCAGTTTAGGGCCGTTTTCGTTCAGTTTTAGCCGGGGATTGTGAAATTGAGAAGTATGAGAGATTCTTGGATGAGGAAAATAATCAATTTGATAAGTGAGACATCAATTGATTTTATGAGTCATTTGAGAGAAATTCAAGAAAGAAATTGGATACGTAAATGCAAGTGGGAATCGAGTATCTAATCTAAAATTCCTTTTTTTGGGGAATCTATAAGCTTATTCAAAAGAAATTGAAATAAGAATTTTCTATTTGAGGAAATTCTATTCTTTTGAATTTATTCCCATTTCTTTTTACCCCATTTGACCAAACACCTAATTTTTTCCACAAGTTCTCTTCCTTCTTTCTTTTTTCTCTCTCTCTCTCTCTCTCTCTTCACGTGCGGAATTCCCCTCCACCGAATGCTTGGCTCTCTTCGTCCTCTTTACTTTTTCTTTCTTTGACTTTTCAAACCTCTCTCTCTCTCTCTTTCTTCACGTGCGGAATTCCCCTTCACCGAATGCTTGGCTGTCTTCCTCTTTACTTTTTCTTTCTTTGACTTTTCAAACCTCTCTCTTCTCTTTCTTCTTCCCTCACTCTCTCGTGACCGACTCTCTCTCCCTCCTCTTGCTTGTGCGAACCAGAAGACAGCAGAAATAGAAGCAACGTTCAGCGTCGCCGGAAAGAGCCGCGACCAGCTGCTTGGACATTGCCGCACCGCCGCCCGCGCGACGCCGTGCGCTCCGCCGCCCCCGCGACGCCGTGCACTTCGCCGCCTCATGCTCGCGCTTGCCGTCCCCGCCGTGCAACCCCAGCCCCTGTTTTGCCTCGGTTCAGTCTTGTTTGGCTAGCATAGACCGCCGCCCGACCTCCTCCGGCCACCGTCCGGCCTCACCGGAGTCCCCTCGCCCTCCATCGGCCCTGTCTAGCTTGAATCAGCCCCGGATCCACCCTAACCAGCAGCGAACATAAGGTTGCAGAAATGGGTATGACAGTAAGGTTTTGGCCCGTTTTGGCCGTCTTTCTGAGCCCGGATGCTCGGCCCGCTTTGAGGAAAGTCAATCCTCATCGTTTTCTGTGAGTTGTACTCACTAATGCCTTCTTAGTTTATTAATTATACTTAAAGGTTGATTAGATTTAATTAAGTGCAATTAGGTGATTAGATTAGAGTAGATTAGCAATTATTAGTTAATTGCATTGCATATTAGTTGTTTGGTTAGTGTACCTAGATAGAGAATTGCCTATAGTATTTATTGGATGCTTCTTGGGATTTTTCCTGACTCTTATTGGGTGTTAATTAGGCAATTTGGGTATAAATGGAATTTTTAGGAATTAAATATTAATTTTCGAAATTAATTTATTTAATTATTTATTTTCCGAAAATTCAACTGGGATGGTAAGTGACTGGGATTTTATGCTGATGATTGTACTGCAGTCCGTTTATTTAATTGAGCTTTATATTGTGCTAAATTGGAATTATTGTATTTATTTATTTATTTTTCGAAATTAATTATTTAATTATTTATTTTCCGGAAATTCAACCGGGATGGCCGGTAACCGGAATTTTGTGCTAATCATCGTGGTGCATTCCATTTATTTAATTGAGATTCGAATTGTGCCGAATTGATTTAATTATGAAATTTTATGATATATTCCTATTGGGTTGGTTTTGATTATTTAGTTGAGGAATTTAATTACGAAGTGCAATATTGTTGGTCATGGTTGAGTGGTCGAGTGGGACTGTAAAGCCATTAAATATTGAAAGTGGTCGAGTGGGATCGTAAAGTCATTGGATATTGAAATGGTCGAGTGGGACTATAAAGCCATTGAATCTTGAAAGTGGTCGAGTGGAACCATAAAGCTATTGAATATCGAAAGTGCCGAGTGGGGCCGTAAAGCCACTAAATCTAAGAAAGTTACTTGGTGGGGCCATGATTACCACCTATAAATAAGTTGTATCCTAAGAACCATGATTCATATTTGGGAATTGAGTTGGAATAGTTGAAATGACCGGAAGTGGTCTTGTTGATACGTAATCAACTAGGTCGATTGATTGTTGCTTGTGGATTGATTAATTGAATGGAAATGACTGTGAGTGGTCTTTTTGGTGTGTAATAGACTAGGTCGATCTGATCAATGCTTCGATCAGTGATATGATTGCTTGGATGCCTATTTGATTTGTGCTAATATGCAGGTGGAATATGAGGCCAAGGTAAGTCCTCTGACTCATATTGTGTATAAGCAGCCTTAAGGTATATTAGTTTACTAATCGAGTCTTAGGGGGTAGAACTTGTTGAGATATAGTCTCATCTCGATTGTGGGATAATATTTCAAGCCCCTAGATTTCCCGAAGACGAGCCAGCATTTGAAGCTAAGGATGAGTGAGAAGAAGGAGATGAAGAGTTTGAAGAAATTGAGCCTAGTGGTGAAAGATTTGAGGAGGATCGGGATGATGATCCCGAGCATGATCTCAGTTGTGAGACATAGTCTCATCCCGGTTGTGGGATAATATTTCAGGCCCTTACTGATGCGTGATGGGTTGAGTGATTCAAGAACGGAGATTTCTCAAAGGGGATTCTTTTGTGGTTAAGTGTATGGAGTAGTGTATACGGTGAAAGAACGAAAAGGAATTAGAAAAGATAAAACGATCTCCTCCCAAGGTATAAAGGCCACGCCACCAACCGGAAGAGGATCGAGATCTCTACGAAGCTCACCACCAAGGCCTAAAGATTCCACCAGCCAAGGATAAAGGACTTCGGGATAGGAGAAGCTCACCACGAAGGCCTAAAGATTCCACCAGCCAAGGATAAAGGGCTTCTTGGCTCACCACCAAGGAGTGATCTACGCTCCAAGGATAAAGAAACCGAAAGGAGTTATCCACTCTCCAAAGGAGTTCACTCAAGTTGAGGAAATCTCACCATTCTCATTCATGAAATTCGTATCCCCTACATTGGATAGTTTCCCCTATTTATAAGAGGATTTTAGCCTTAGGAAATATTAAAAACAACCTTTAATGACCTAGGAACAGAAACGTTCGACCCTTGAGCTATAAAAATAAAAACAGCTAGGAACTTAATAAAAAGTCTTTATCACGGGAACTAAATGCCCTTTAATCTTCGGCCTTCCATTTCTTGAACCGTTTTCGTGAACCTCAAAAGAATCCCCTTTGAGAAATCTCCGTTCTTGAATCACTCAACCCATCACGCATCACTTACGTTCTCTTTGGATTGTTTTTCTAAGTATTGTATTCATGATGTTTTAATAATTGTACTAAAGATTAAGTGTACAAGAGTAAGAGCAACACCTAAGTCTTAGTAATGCAATCTATTATGTGATTGGATAAATGTTTGCTAATTATGACTTTCTGAGCAAATTAGTAATGCAATCTAGCCCAACTTAATGCTATTAGTTTGAAGAGCAAACGTAGGTATAGGGATAAAATCAAATCACTATATACGATTCCGAGTTTTGAAACATCATATTGACTAGATCTTTATTTAGCGTAAGTTATTTTCCACAAAAGATTGTTAAGTTTTCTAAAACAACCTATTCAACCCCCATTGTAAGCCCCCCAACAAATAGTACAAATCTTAGAACCTTTAATTCAAGTAGTAACTTCAAGATATGGTATATTTTGTTAGTATAATCTATTCTTACCAATGAAAGAACATATATTTGTTTCACTCAATCTTCTATTATAAAATGATATCGAATACTGCATCCTTTTTCTTCTTTTTTTTTTTTTTGTCAATTCCGTAAGTAAATGAACCTAAATGGTAATGAAGTAGGAAAACCTCCTTAAAAGTATAAAAGTAATAGCCAATTTTTTAGATAATTTTGATGCGGTGATTTTCATAGATGACAACTCTATACCAAAGGAGGAGCCTCGAAATTCTGTATAAATCGGCCTCTTGCCAACACAATAAAATGTTGTCTTTGTTTCTTCTCATCCTAAAACAAATCAAGTATGCTGCAATCTGCGAATGGTGATTGAGGTAAGATTCCTTAAGCTTAATCTCATTTGACATTATTTATGCAATGATATAGTATGGATCGCTCATTCTTCTTGTTGAATCAGAGAAGATCGGACCGAGCCATCATCAGAGCAAACGGAGCGTTAGATCATCTCATGCGATTTTAATCTAACTCTTGGTTCAAGACTCAGCAACCTCATTCCGGCTCCCACTTTCATACTTGCCATCCTTTTTAGGTCCTCCTTCCTCCCTTGTTAAGGATTATTTGTGATTGAGGTTTTGTTCATCAGTTGAAGACTATAGTCAATATAGACTAGTAGATTAGCAACAGAACTCTTCACGATTGACATTTTCTCTGTCATCATTTTGCTTACCTTGAGATCTCGAGTCCTGTTGTTAATTAATCAAAGTAGATTATTGAGTCAAACATCTCTAACTCTCTCTCTCTCTCTCTCTCTCTCTCTCTCTCTCTCTCTAAAGTTGCTTCTATTACTCGAGTGCAGGAACTATCATAAAGATCAGTAATCCCATACTCAACACACTCAACCATGTCCACTTCCAAGGTACACCCCATGGTTATCTTCTTATTCCTCTCCCTCTTGCCCAACCTCATCTCCGCCAAAAACCCCAACAGCCAACTCCAAGTCACTCACTCCAGGTGCCGAGGCACTCCCTACGCGGACCTCTGTGTCTCCACTCTTGCCTCCTTCACGGGCCTTGCCTCCATGTCCTTCCTGGAGATCATATCCGGCATGCTTCACCAGTCCGCCTCCGAAGTGAGAGCCGCCTCAACGCATTGCACAGTCATGAAGAACCATTTCCTTGAGAAGCTCAGCATGCTCGAAAGGCAAGCCCTGGACATCTGCCTTGAGCTATTTCGTGACATCCTCGATGACTTTGACAATGCCGTCTCCTACCTTGAGAGCTCGAAAGTCACTATACGCCACTATTATGACCTTCAGTCCCTCCTTAGCGGAATGATGACCAACGTTTACACTTGCAACGACGAGTTCGATCCCCACACAGATAATCTGAATCTCGGGGATAGCATGAAGCATAGGCTCTCGAACATCTCGCACCACGTAAGCAATTCACTATTTCTCCTGACAAAGATGCGCGGCGTCAATAATCCTTCTGGACATGGTATTAGAGAGAGGTTCCCAGCGTGGATGTCTTTAGAAGATAGCCTATTGGTGCAAACACCGACGAATGCGACAAAGTTCGATCTTGTGGTGGCGAAGGATGGATCTGGTAACTTCACCTCCATCAACGATTCTGTGGCAGCTGCTCCGGACAATAGCAACACCAGGTATTTTTATAATTTTTGCACATTTAACTAGTTGTAGTAGTATTGTTTTTTCAAATTTCGATCTTAATGTGACCATTAGAGCTAATAGCTACTTTTAGTGGTGCTGTGTTCTTGAGGATTAGTTGACTAGTAAATACATTGCATTAACTTGAAATCGAAAGTAGAAGATAAGGTTTCATTTGAATGCCTGAAGATGTACAGCTGCATATGGCTTATAGCTATTTTTTATTATTATTTATTTTCCACATTCACATCCTCTGCTAATGTGCATCGGATGTGTCTTGGGCTATCGCCAGTTATTCTATGTTCTTGGTTTTTTCTTAGTTTCTTTCTTCGTAGATTACAGCTTTTTTTCAATGGGAGCTGATGATTTTGTTCTTCAATTGATGGCCCTTCGATTTGTTTCTCTTGCAGCCTTGTACTCACTAACTCATCAATTTATTGTCGATTTGTTTGTCTTGCGGCCTTTTACTCACTAACTAATTGATTTATTGATTCAAATCATTAATTCAACCCACACTCGGAAATATTTATTTATTTTTTCGCTAAACTTCTTTTCAAGATGTAAATTTCCTTAATTTTTACCCTGACTTATTCGTATTGATCAAGCTTACCGTTTATTTTCTTTTATTAAATAACACATACTCTTAAGTACTTTATCTTAGGTTAAAAAGAACTACATATAAACGTCATTGATGAGAGTTGTCTTTCGAGAATCATTATCAAATACTTAGGTCGAATTATAGTCAGCTTATATAGAGAACGATGTCCTAGTTCATTAAGATGTCAATACTTATTCTTTCATTGCATGAATAGCGTTCCATTTTTTAATAAATGTGATTTAACTATAAAGCAAGGGACTTTTACAACATCAACAATCGATTACTTGTATTTGTCTATTTTGTCAAATTGCAAATACTATAAAACGGATTATTTTCCCACTTCTGATACAGCCAAGGGGTTTTCCGATTGCCGCTACTAATATAACTAATGACTTTGTTCATTGGAAATGAGAAGAGTGGAATGGAAATGAAACTTTTTCTTCTTCACTACTTCGTTTTCATTAATGTAGGGAGAGGTGTACATAAATAAGAAGGAATGAATATGACTAAATAAAAAAGAAAATTCCACAAATGGAGGACTATTTGTCACAAGACAACAACTAAATCAAGATATATGAAATAGTAGTTCTCTTATTACGTTTTTCGCTTCCCTTTCACTAGCAACTTTGAAAACGAGATCTTTGATGTTATGGTAATATTGTTATTATGTTTTAAATTATAAAAACCTCCCCTTCCGTGTTCACCAATTTTCCTTTTTGTACAGGTTTGTCATCTACATCAAAGAGGGGGACTATTTGGAGTATGTCACGGTGAGCAAAACAAAGACCAACCTCATGTTTGTAGGCGACGGGATCGAGAAGACATTGATCAAGGGCAACCGGAACTACGACGATGGGTGGACTGCTTACTGGTCAGCCACCGTTGGTGAGTTCTTGAAACTCAATTCCTAATCAAAGAGAAAATAAATATTTATTTCAGATCCAAAAACAAATTGCTCTACTTGCCAATCGACCACCATTTGTTCTTTCGCAAGTGAATTTATGAATTTGCTCGTTATTTGTATGTCTCTTGCGCTCACCATGTTTCTTGTTATTCATTGTACCATTAAGAAAGTTATCGACACCACTTACATTCTTTCATATAGTAATAAGACCTAGGGGGGTTCTTTTTATTAATATACCATTTTTTGATACTCAGGTGTTTCTTGTACTTTGGTACATATACTTGTATATACACTGATTTTCATTTTTCCAAAACTGAAACAAAAAACCACTCTAAAACAAGATTATCTTGCTTAAATATTGAAAAGGGTAATTGGCTGACAGATCAATCTTAGAATTCTGTTATGCCAGTTGCTCTCGATTATGTTAACCTAAAGGATACGTAATTAAATCAATAATAATTAATTAATGTTATTTCCTCTATCTGCAGCTATTGAGGGTGATGGATTTCTCGCCAAGGGGATTACCTTTGAGAATTTTGCGGGGCCCAAGAAGGGTGAGGCAGCGGCTTTTCGGAGCAGGTCGGACAAGTCAGCGTTCTTCCAGTGTAACTTCTCGAGCTACCAAGACACGATGTATGTGCACAGTCATCGCCAGTTCTATCGCGATTGCGATATATATGGCACTATCGATTTCATATTTGGAGATGCGGCGGTGGTTTTCCAGAATTGCAACTTATATGCGCGCAAACCAAACGAGGGACAGGCGAATGTGTTCACTGCCCAGAGCAGAGAAGATCCGCTAGGGCAAACCGGGATGTCGTTCCTTGGCTGCAACTTTGCAGCCGCACCAGACCTTGCACCTGTACAGTCATCATTTAAGACATTTCTTGGCCGTCCGTGGAAGGAATTCTCGAGGACGGTGATCATGGAATCGTACATTAGCGACCTGGTTGACCCAGCTGGGTGGTCGGAGTTCCACGGATCGGCTGGGTTGAGCACTCTCTTCTATGGGGAGTACCAGAATAGAGGCCCGGGTTCAAACACGAGTGACCGAGTGAAATGGCCCGGGTACAAAGTTATTACGAGCTCAACAGTGGCAAAACAGTTCACAGTCAAGTCTTTCATTCAAGGTAACCAGTGGCTCAATGACACCGGTTTTCCTTATTTTTCGGGTCTGGATTAGAGAGTATTTAAATGTTTAGATTTTTCAGAGTGCCTTAGTAACGTAAAGTTGGACAGAGAGACTAGCAGCTCTAGTTTCTCCTTTCTGTTGGATTTGAACTAATGACTCCAGCCTGTTGACGAGTGAATTTTTGCCGGCAACTTAAAGGTGCATTTTTTTGAAAAGAAGAATACATGGACAAATAAAAACATAAGGATAAGTGCAATAGAAGTTCTAAAATTTGTCACGAAAATACAGTTGAGTCCTAAAATTTGCAAAAAGTGCAATCAAGTCTTAAAACTTGTGAAATTGTTTCAATCGAGTCCTAAAATTATTTGGTGGAAGGGTTATACATTGTCCCCATTGCTCAATAATTACTCTTCATCGACTAAGCTATGTTTGAGAGGCTGTCGTTTCTTGTCCAGCGATAGTATTAGTTGGAGTTCGCTTAAATCCTTCTCCATTCATAATGTGAGCGATGATGTGCTTTCAAAGATTTGATGGGTAGCCCTGTTCTCGAATACTTGAATTTGATAATGCCAGGGAATAAAGGAATTCAATCGAAAAGTTTTGAGAGAGTTGATTATGGGTTCTCCTGTCGTGGAATCCCCTTTGGAGATTTGGACTCACTCGTTTGCTTTCATTGCGTGTGAGAATGGATTTGTTTAAAGAGATAATAAGAATTATTGAAGCGCCATCCTAGTAGAAGCCGAATTAGATTTTGACAGTCCGGTCAAATTAGATTGCTCTCTGCTTAAGGAAATGCTTTGCCAGCTGCAGAATGCCACTCAAATTCTTTTTGGTGCTTGGTGCCTTCGGGTGAGCATAATCTTTTTGCTTCCTAATGGACATTATTTTTTCCAAGTAGTTTTTCACTTGGGGTAGGGGACATTATTCTGCCAAAGCTCATGGATGCTCAGGTTTTATTTTAATGGAATTTTATATGAGAAAAGGTACTGGCTTGTGATGTACTTAAGAGGAGTTCCATCAATATTCCGGCATTCCAGTTATACTTTGCTAAAACAACAAGGACCCTTTTCAAACTTTGATTTTATGATCTGTCCTTACCTTTTGACGTGAGTAGGTTATGTGGCCTCGAAGGTAGAAGACATGCGTTTCTGCTGCTGAATTGCAAGTCTTTCGACACTGCACATGTCGGTTCCCCAATTTAGCTTTCCTGCTATAACAAATATGCTAGCAACTACACCAAATTTGGAGAAGCTGGTCATAATTTTTAAGCCATCTGATTGGGTCTCCTCGCGGGTATAGTCCTTAAGCGCCAATTCACAGGTTTTGATAATTCAAAGGATTAACTGGAGTGTACCACCCAAAATCTCTCCTTCCCTTTTTCTTCTCGAGTCCATGAAGTTCCACTACTGTCGCAGCCTATATTTCAAATGCCCCCTCTAATGCTCCGGAAGTTTCACCGACAGATTCACTCATTCTTTCTTGTGAAGGCCACTTTGTGATGGTGAAAATGAGAAATTTGCTCTTGCATTGATGAACCGAGTGCACAAATTTGGTTTCTCTTGTTTATGATGATCTCTAATCTGATTACTGTAGGCGAGATGTATTTGACAAGTGATAGGTGTGGAAACTAGATCATGCTTTATGTGGAACATTCACTTTGTCTTTTATCTATGAGCAGTGTATATCTTACTTAGCAATGTTGATCATGAGAGCCATTGGCATATAAATAAGAAGTTCAAGCATTAGGCTCAACATCTAAAAAATGTTTGAGATTTTTGGATTTTCTGGTTGTTTAAGATTCAAATATGAGGAAGTGCTCACGTTGGTAAAGTTTTTGCTTGAACATGCATCTGTGCTGGAAAATGTGGTCATTCAAGTTAAAAATCAGAAATCACAACAAGATCTTGGGGTAGTGAGCTCACGCATGCTGCTTGAAGTGGCCCAAGGACTTCAAAGGTTTCACAGAGCTTCTAAGCATGCTGCGGTGTTACTCAGTTATCGAGAAGAAGAAGAAGAAAAGCGGCAAAAGGAAGCAGTTAGAGTAACAACAAAATGTATTCACGTTGGCCATATGGATGACTGATTGAGATAGGAACACTTTAAGCCACAACATCAACTAGCTTGATCTGTTGCTGGTAATGTCTAATGTAAGCTTTTCAGTGTTTTGAAGCAAGTTCGGGGGTTGTATTTTGTTTGGAAATTGTTCTACGAGGTTGAGCAACGTTTTGTTGCAGGAAAATCCTATTTACTTACGTAATGTCGTTTTAAGGAATCCATATTGAATCACATGACAGCGACATCCCCCGTGGCCTTTTTATTGAAGAGCGCATTTCTTGTCATAGGAGCATTCGAGAATGCTTGGGACATTATAAACTCCACAACCTCTGAAAAGTTTTAGTGATTGGGCCTCCTAATTCACTTTTAAGCTTCAATGCTATTATATTTAATCGTATGCAAGTATCTTGACTTAGAATGATATTGCATTTTATGGGTTGATGATTGATTGAAGTCGCAGGATTTGGGATGGTTCAATAGAAGGAGATGGCTCATTCTATTAGCTTCCCCCAATTACATGATATACGCAATTGGAGTAGAGATATATCGAATTCAGGGGTGACTTATAATCAAAATTGTTGTGTAGTTGTCCAGTACTAGTGCAATCGATGGTAAGGTATAATATAAGATGTCACACCCTGAATGCCGAGCATGCGAACATCCCTCGTCGATCGATTAAAAATGCGACATCCAAGACGTGTCACCTACCCGATCTTTTTATCTTTCGATTAAACGCATGCGGAAGCAATTAAAATAAACACCCAGTCAATAAACAAATAATAGGGATAGTAAAACACAACAAATATTGCCGAAAACAACATATTTATTTGTCCACTATTATCCCTAGAAAGTTTAATAATTACAAGCATTTATACGGTCACTTCCTATTGACCCTCTCAAAAACCTTCAAGGGTTAGAATTAACCTAAACTTCACTAATGTTAGGGTCAGCCAAAAAGTGTCGCATCTCGTGCCCACTATGACATCCCAAATTTCTGATTTTGCTTTCAATTAAATGAGACGGACTTTTCATCGACGCGCTTATAGTTCAATTCTCCGAGCTGATCACTCATGAGATAACTAGTCTATCAGGTGAAGCCATTAAGGAAATTAAATGCAATAGACTCGAGAATCTAACCATGAATCGGCTACTCGACCGTATTAATCTGCAAGGATCATTACGACACTATCAAAATCGAACAGAGATTAGTAATAGGTCGATTCAACTGAGATATGTGATTAGAGTGTGGGTGATTCCACCTGATTTCAATATCCTCGTCGACCGGCACTAATCTGTCGTTTTGGGTACCCTATGTCTGTAACTGAAACCTTAAGATTTTCATGACAACTGAGAGTCACCGATATGTCGAAAATTATGTCGTGGCTTGAAAATAATCAACCACGGATCAATTGCACTGAAAATTCCAAAAAGCTACCTAGTAAATTAGGACACGCTCAAATCGCGCCAGATTGAAATTAACCGTGATTTTAAACCTGAATTCATAAATTAAAAGCTCTATCATATCATAGTTCATTTTAAGAATGTCGACTTATCTTCGGAAGATTTTTCATGCAAACCAAGTTTTTCCGCAAAATAATCAAAGTATGGCTACTTTGGCTCGAGAAATTAGTAGGCCCGCTTTTGGTCATGCTTTTGAGACTCAAGAAGGTTCTATGGACAAGAGAACATGTGAATTAAAGTGTGGTTGACATTGGATTAATTTTATGGACTTCAACTTGGTTCAATTAGAAGAGAATTGAATGAAATTGATATACAAGATTTCATGCCACGCGGAAAAAGAAATTGCAACCATTTGAATAAGGTTGTGGGATATTGGAGATAGTGGAGTGTGACATCATCAAGTGATGTTAGGGTGGGGCTAGAGTGCATAGGATCTTGACAAGTGGAGGGTGATGATTGGGTCTCAAAAAAGTGGAACATCACTTTACCGATCAACTCCATCTTCAACCTTGGTTTCTTGGATTTCGAAATTGGAGAGAGAGGGAGAGAATGTGGCCGGGCTAGCTTGTTTGACGCCGCCCCTTTCGCCTGTTCGGTCGCCCTCTTGTTGCCGTCGTTGTCATGGTCGTTGTTTGTTCGCATGCGAAGGCTCGTGCACGCCTCACCAGCTAGCTCGCGACTTGCTCTGCCTTCGTCCCACATCCTCTAGCCGTCTACCTCACCATTCGACAGCCATAACACCGCGTGGGAGCCGCACGAAGCTTCATGTCGCCCGTTCGGCCACTAAACCGCTGCTCCGTTCGCTATTTCAAGCTGCTGGTCGCCGCTCACTGTCCAGCTCATTTGCACGCTGTCTTGCTCAGCTCACGCCACCAGCTGCTATCTCGAGGATCCCTGGAGTTGATCAGCCATCGTCGGGCCACCGGAGCCACCACCTGTACCCACCTGACCTCCGCCTGCTCGCTACTGCTCCTCCTTTGCCATTTAGCTTCAACTGCCGCCTGTTCCAGCTGGTTTAGTCCAAGATCAGTAGCCTCCGACCAACAAGCCCGTGAGACTTCAAGGAGCGTTTGGGGCTCTTCCCGGCCTCCGTTGGTGCCGCCGCTTCGAGGTTTATCGACCGCCTTGGCGTCGTGGTCGTCGTGAACTCACCGGCACACAAAATCGATGAGTTTATCCTCTAAACCTCGTTTAGTAAGTTAATCATGCTTAAGCAATGTTTAGATTAGTCTAATTAGGTTTAGATGGTTAGATTAGATTATTTTAATGTAAGTTAGATTAATTGTATGATTAGTTTAATGGATGTTTAATTAGGGCTAATTGTATGTTTAAATTAGTGTAATCTAGTTTAAGCCCTAATTATTTATTTTTAATTAATAAATTATTTCGAATTTTATAAATATTATTTTATTAAAGTATATTATTATAATATATTATTTAATTATTTAATTTTCGGAATTAAATTTAATTATTTAATAATTTCAAAAATTTGCCGGGATGGTTGGTCGCTAGAATTTCGCCTTAATCGCAACGGTGTGGTTAGGTTGTGCCAATTGTATGTTTAATTGAGAAGTTGTGTAAATTGATGATTTTGGTTAATTATTCCAAAAGTATGGAATTGAGTGAAATTGGAGAAGTTTTTGTATTTAACTTGAAAATACCCGGTGTTGGCTTATAGCATCATAATTGGTTGGTAGGACCAGTTTGTATCAATTGATTGAATGGTTGTTTATATGGGGATTTATCCCAAAGATGTTTAATATCAATATTCGCTTGGAATTTGATTGTGAAAGGTTGTGAATGGATCTAAAAAATCGTCGAAGTTCGACTGTGCCCTGTTAGACCGTGATTTGCCACTTGACAAAGGTCGCACTTGATAAGGCCGTAATCCGCCACCTATTAAAGGTCGCCTCCATTGGGCCGTAAATTACCACTCGATAGGGGTCGCGCCTGATAAGGCCGTAACCCACCACCTATTAAAGCTCACGCCTATTGAGCCGTAATTTGCCACCTAAAGATAAGTCGTGTCCTTTCGATCGTGGTTTTTAGTGAATGATTTGATTGATTTTTTAATTGTACTGACGTGCAGGAATGGACCAAGGCGAGGTAAGTCCTTAATCCTCTTTGTGTGGCTAGAGCGCCATGGGGCTTATTTTCTTCCTAATCGAGTTTTAGAGGGTAGGACCCGTTGAGACATTGTCTCACCCCGTTGTGGGATAATATTTTCAGGTCCTTAAATGGCGGATCCTCCTGAGCTTTTTGGTAGACCAGTGAGGGTCACTAAGAGGATTTTTGACTGTCGATCCCGTATCTCATCGGGTCTATGAGCTTGTGGTGACTACTGTCTGGGTCGATGAGAATCTTCCTGGTAGGGTCCCTCATTGATTTAGAGCATGGTATTGCTATATGCTTGATGGATTCTTGGATGGCCCTCTCAGGTGTTTTGATATCCCCCGGGTATTATAGATGCCGCTCTAGGTGAGAGTGCCGTTGATCCTTCAGATGGGTTGGTGGAGGACCCAACGCCTCCGATGCTTGTGGAGACTGAAGAGCTAGTGAATGGATCTGGTTAGCTGGTCTTAGGACAGCTTAGTTTTTGAGGACTGATCTTCTATAGATCTTTTGTTATTAGCCTAGTCTTGTAATTGAACTGGTTTGATGTGTTTAAAGTGTGTGGTTTGGTTTTGAAAATGTGATCCTGCTTTCCTATCCTAATTAATTTTTGTCTGGGATTATTTATCCGCTTCCGCATGTGTAAATAATTGAATGGGTCGGCGACGTGTCATGGGAAGTCGCATTTCTATCGAGCGCAGTGGGATGTGCGCATGCTCGAGGTTCCAGGCGTGACACCCACCACATCCACACTCGGCAGATCTCCACGCTACGGCCCTGAAAAATGTTAACTCACAATGGGGTGAGATAAAATCTCAGTGAGTTAAAATCCCTAAACCTCAATTAGGACGCAAATTCATCTTGGAGGCAGTCTAAACATGCAATGGCATACAATCTTATCTTGTCTTAGCACACCCCTGCATATTAGTACGTCACATATGCCATTATAAATACAACAATCATAATCAATAATCAGAATACATAACTCCCGTTCACCAAGCATCCACACAGGTCCTGATTATAAGGTAAAACCCATATTGGCACGTCCCATACCATGCCTAATAGTTTTACCCCATAATCAAGCACAATGCGTCACGCTCATTTACACATGTTCCGATTATTACGATCCCTCGGGCCACGGCCAATACACGAGTTGGCGGTCTTCCGACATGACCGGGCATCGTCCCGCCCCATTGAGCACGGCATCATCCAAAACCCCCGCCTAGACGGCATTCCATAAAGGAGCATCGATTTGGCCTCAACCATGACTCGGCATCCGGACCCCTGCCGGGCATCCAATAAAAATCGGGCATAGTCCCCAAACTCCCATTGGGTGACGGGTTAAATTATATGACCACACAAGCACGCCAACACTCAAGCCAAATTTTATCTTCCGTCAATTAGCCAAGTGTAAAAAGAGTTCATGCTTAAATAGCAAATCTCGGAAAATCTTTACATTTAAAATTCTGGTAAAATAATTGCATGGAGTAACCTCTTTGAAATCAACCCATCAAACCTTGCACACTTTCATTTTTAACTTTCATTTTAAAACATCATTGCCCCTTTTATCATATAAAATACGGTGTCCAAACACGGCACCTCAAAGTTTGCTATTTTCTTACCAATAAACCATATTTGAAAAATAGCATTTAAAATACATGATATGGGTAATCAAACATCATGGCATTACATGCTCAAATTATCAGAATTAAGTGTAAGCTCATCCAGTAAAACAAGCACAAAATTCCACTTAACAACTAATCCGTCATTAATTATGCTAATCGAGATTAATTAAGCTAATCGAAATTAATTAAGCTACTTACGATTAATTAAACTAAGCTCAAATAATTAATCTAACCATGATTAATTAATCTAATCATAATTATTTAAACTAATCACACTAAATTTAATCTAAACCATCATTAATCACAATTAAAACTAAACTAAAATTTGTAAATACTAACCGTCACTAATATTAAACTAACCACCCCCTACATGTAATTAATACCATAACCCACAATAAGGAAGTTAACTCACGGGTTTTCCGGCGACAGTGAGCTCGCAGCGACGGTGGCATGACGGCGACGTGACGGCATCAAGAACTTGACCCTCACAGCTCGAATGGCAGCGGTTCGGTGAAGTCGAGCTCACGGCCAAGGGCGCTCGGCTTGGGCGGACGGTGTGCAATGGTGAGGATGATGGTGGCATGGTGGTGGTGGAAATGGGGGGGTGATAAACAAGGAAAGAAGAAAAGGGAGAAGATGATGACGTTAGAGAAAATGAAAGCAAAGAAATGGAGGGGAAGAAGATGGGGGTGCTGCGACAGAAAGGGAGAATGCGTGAGGGAAAGAAGAGAGAGAGAAGGAAGAGAGAAAGAAAAGAAGAAGGGAGGGAGTTGTCATGAGGAGGAAGGGGGGAAGAAGAGAAAGAAACAATAAAAAATGGAGGGGAAGTTGGGGAAAAATTGTGGTAGAAGGGCTGGCGTGAGCAAGAAGAAAGAGGAGAAAAAGGGGTGGAAATTTCGGTGCAAAGAGGGGGAAACGTGATGGAGAAGAGAGAGAAGAGAGAGAGAGAAAAAGGAAGAAGAAAGAGGGAAAGGAAATTTCGTGAGAATGAGAGGGGGGGAACCACCGGATTCGCCTCATAGGTGGCCACCCTTCCAATATGGAAGGGGCATGTGAGGGGTTCAAATCCCCACCTTCTCGGGGGATGGGGTGGGGACGCGTAAGTTTCGGAGTGGGTTTCGACTCCCACGCCCGCAAAAGGCGAGCAAAAGTCCGAGAGTGAGTGTAGAGTAGGAATAGAGTAGGACCGACCAAAAAAAAAAAGAGGGGGGGAGACAGAGAGAGAAAAAAGAGAGAGAGAGAGAGAGAGAGAGAGAGAGAAAAAAATATTCTTATTATTATTTTATTTTTTTTTCTTTTTTTCCTTTCCTTTCGGTCTCCGATTTCATTCGACAATTTCTTATCCGAAATTTCGGACTCGCCGATAGTTCAACGGATGATAAGACGACGTCCAATAATTAATTATGGAAACCCTCGAAAATTCAATACCTGAAATTGAATTAAATTTCATGGTTAAAATCAATCGAACGCGATTTTAGTACAACCTAATCTTTGGGGTGGCTTTTAGGGGTTCTCACACGATTGACCCGTGGCCAATAATTTTCGATCCACGTTTATGCATCTTCAAATCGTGGACAACCCTCGGTTGTCATGTAATCATGAGGATTTATTTACTTACCCTGAATATAAGATCATTAGAAAATCAGTTTATCATCGTTCGACGTGAATATCGTAATCGTGAACCAATTGCGTACTTTTGTTGAATTGATTCATATCGTTCACTAATTGATTTATACAGCGTAGTATTGACCATTTTCAATCCTTATGGTCAAGCGGTCTATTCCTGATTGAATTCTCTGATCTTTCGCGTTTTAACACTTTA
Source organism: Eucalyptus decipiens (assembly GCA_014182575.1). NCBI lineage: Eukaryota > Viridiplantae > Streptophyta > Magnoliopsida > Myrtales > Myrtaceae > Eucalyptus > Eucalyptus decipiens. The sequence continues at coordinate 36,202,236 of CM024613.1, forward strand.
CAACCTCAGCCAATGAATTAGTTAACTCGTGAGTGATCGGTTTAGAGTAAAATAACCATAAGTGCGTCGATGAAATAACAATTTCATGTATTTCGAAATAGGGCCAAATTTCAAGATATCAGATAAGAGGTGGATGGGGCTCTGGTTCTGGCTTTGTCACTGTTAGATATGCGTGATGTGGATATTGAAAGAGTTGGAAACATTAGATAAAACTCAATTTTTAAAAAAATATGAATTGTAGTATATGTACTGTTAAAGAAAATGAGTTTCTTACTTTAAGTATATTTTTTTCATGTGTAATACTTCAACAAATCAATGCAAACGACGGACAGAGGGTAACGAGAGTTTCCTACATACAGTTTATAGTATAAGTTATGGTACCGTAATGTCGGTCAATACAGGGTCAATAAGAATTAGTATTAGTTTTGATTAGACTTTTTGGAGTCAGCATTGATCAAATAATGGGAGATATAAGAGTGCTTGATATGAGTCAATCTCCCTTATAAAAATTTTACAAAGGTTTTTCTTCTAGTCCCGCAACTTTTATCAAGCAAATTGTAATCCAATGCTTCAATTTTTTATGGATATAATAACCGTATTATTGAGAAGTAAACTTAAATAAGTTATATCCATTTAATCTATTCTATAATAAATTGAATTGAATTTTATCTTTACTATCTTCCATAAATTTGGCTATAATGTTCCGTGCTATGCCATGAAAAAAAAAAAACACTTTAATGAATTGATTCAGTTAAAGGATGTTGTGTTCATCTTTCTATTTTCTCTATTTCTCCACTCTCCCACTATTTCGATTAATTTCATTTTATCTTCATCAACAAATGATGCACTCTCCCACTCAGTCCCCCCCACCAAAAAAAAAAGAAATCTTAGTGAAGAATATAAGAATCCATAACAAGATGGCACTGATTCAAATGTTCTATTAATAGTTTTAGTTGTGAAATTGGATACGTATAACATTAAATAAGAATGGTCAATAAAACTACATCGTAGTTAAATTTGGATGGAGTAGATCAATTAAATTTGAATGGTCGCCATTCTCCCGCTATCTTTATCACTTCCCTTTTCTCTTCGTCAACTACTGATACATACCCGTACTTTGTCCACTCTCACTATCTAATCTAAACTATCTTTTATATTCATATTGTGAGTGAAGACAATAAGAATGCGTAACCATATGGCATTGGTTAGGAAAATCTTTCTCGAGCTATTATTTTAAATTCCTCAAATGAATAAAATATTGAATGAATATGACGTTAAATAAGAATGACTGAATTAAAGTATTATTTTATTCCGTAATGGAGTTTCGATGGAGTAATTGAAAAATGTTTCCACGGTAGAAAGGGAGAAAGGGGAGAAAATTGAGTTTAGAAGTATTATTTGGTTGGTTAGAGCATAGAGATACTTTTGGTAATAGAGAAAAAGTTATTTGATCGGGCAAAGGAGGGGGTTATTTTCAACAATTAGAAAATGTTGGAAACAATTTCTTATTGTAAATAACCCTGCACTTTTCTAAAGACAGATTGATTCAAGGTTCTCAATGACAACAAATTTTCAGTAAGATAAGTAATGGGAGGATGGCAATTCAACGTTTTGAAGTAATTCAGGGACCCAATCAAATTTGTTCAAAAATTAGGAGTGACATTGCACATTAAACATAGACTGAGGTATCTAATTACATTGATCGAAAATTCAAGGATGAAAATTATCATGAGAAAAGATTTAGGCACTTTTAGTAATATTATCCTCTTAGGCTGCATTTGATAGTTTATATTTGAGTTTGGATAGGATAACAAATTATCCCACTCGATGTTTGATGATGTTCTCCTGATCGGGTAAACGCAGATACATTCGGATAAAATGTTACATTAGGACTTCGACATTGGGGATGGGATAAGCTCACACTGGATGAAAAAATTAAGGTTGTATTTAGTCTTCTAGATTTCTAACTAGGATAGAGCTAAGCATGATATGATATGAAATCTATAAATTTTGCTATATCCTATCTATTGTCTGGTGAATTATAATAATAAAGTCAAATATATTCACATTATATTATACATATTATTTAGTATAAATGACATATCAATTTAAATGAACCTCTGTCAGATAAAACCCCAAGCCACCTAATGCATAAGTGCACCAATTTGAGGATTTTTATAATGAAAAATTAATGTTGGCTAAATTTATCATAGATATACTATTTTGAATTTTTGATGGTATTAACTCAAAAATTAAAAAACAACTTAACAATTCCTATTATCTTCCAAGAGACTCGTGGAGACACCATTGGGTATTGCTTCGCCAGAAGCAGGGCTGATTGTCGTCACTATCTTCTATCTTCCAACCACACCGTCATCATTGGCTGGTGATCATGTTCGTACGAGTGAGGGAGAGAAGGGGTCTAAAGATTATCACCGTGCTAGATTTGCATAGATCACCCTTTTCACCGTCTCTTGTCGCATCTGTCGTATGTCCTTCACATCAAGCTTGAACTTTCATGCATGACTCACAAGTGGGCTTTCACCTGCTCGTCTGCGAAGAATGGCCAGCACACCATCAGCTTCCTAGCGACCACACTCCCGACCGCCGAGCTTCACCTACAGCGCATCAAGAAGCCAACAACCACACCATGGTGCAGAACCTCCTCCTATGGGCCCACCCCACAATGCACCCATTCTCTGCTGTCGCGTCCCTCGTCTCCTCCAGGTTGGAGGAGCCACTTTTTTCGGTGATGGAGTCCAGCCGCATGACCCACAAGAAGTGCCTCTTGCTGTTCACAAGGCCATACTAGAATTCTGTGAACTCGTGTCTATTGAGAGCCATCGACTCTTTGTCGATTGAAAGCTGGTCATACTCCCAAAGCCGACTTCCCAGAGACGTGGTCAGGAGGGTTTGAGCCTCACATAGGATGAGCTAGTTGGAGATGGAATTTTCGAAGATTTTCAAATGAGAAGGACATGCATTCTCCACTCGGCTCCGGGGGATATAGCGTAGTTGGGTGAGCTCCACTCTTGCAATAGGTGTTGTGATTTTCAATCCTATCTTAAGTTGTAGATTTTCAAAAAATCCCAAAGATTTCAAATCCTATCTTAAATTGTGGATTTTCAAAAAAATTCAAAGATTTCAAATCCTATCTTAAATTGCACCAAATATGTGATATTTTTACAATCACGAGATATTTGAAAGATTTCAAATTTCCCATTATTCTATTCTATTTCAATTGAAATTTGGATGATCAAATGCAGCATTAATAAAAAAAAAAAAATCATGTTACCAGTGGATAGTCTATAGGTGTTGTGGTACAATAACGGCTCATCACTACTTCCTTGTTAACCCATCTTTTTCTGCCTTCGTCTTGTTTTGATAAAGATATGTTAAGAAAAAAATTGATTTGAAGTTTCGTCTGTTTAGGAAAATAAACCCGAACCATTTTGCAAGGTAAGAAGGATTTAACTCATCAAACAAGTGACGAACGTCTGAGTTTACATTTTTTATTTTCGGTCGGTGCCTGAATTTAAATTTAAAAAGTATTATTTACATAAGAAATTATGGTTCCACTATTAAAAGTCAATTTACTTTCAAATTACAATTTCATAAATAATTTACCATGGCGTGGCTATCCCTCAATTAAATAATACGTATGGGTCCTTTTATGGATTCTGTCCGTAAAAACTTGAAAAAGGAAGTATCTTTTAGATTAGGCGTGTGCTGTAGAAAGATTTAAATATTAAAACATCAAACCAAGTGGGAGCTGTATCTTGCCGATAAAAATATTCATTCAAGAAATTTAAAAGAAGCAATAAATGAAGCAAAAAATCCAAGTGGTCCTGAAACTTGACATGCGAAAAACTTATGCGAATCTTAAAGAGAAGACACTGTAGCTGATTGTGCAATTAGCGGAAGTAAGTCGGAACTGGAGCGAAAGAAGAATAAGCATCTAAAAGGAAATAGAACACCCAAAAGTTGTCTTTCCTCACATAAGGAAGGACCTGCCTCCGTGTTTTGAGGAACAAATTCATCAAAAAGTTGAACACCAAGCAAATTGATCATTGGATTTGCGACGAAGAAATGGCGAATTGGCAAGAGCTGCCACAAGAGATCCTAAATCTCATCGGTTGTCGACTAGCCATAGAAGACTTTTTACCTTTCGGAGGGGTGTGCACCTCATGGCAGTCCACTGTACGTCGAAAGCCTACTGCCACCAAAGAAGAGTACCAATGTGAGTGGGAAAAGACCCAAAAAAGTCATAAACCTTTTGTCTTTATACTGATTTAGTCTAAACATTTTTTTGGTGCTGATTTAGTCCTAAACCTTTTTACGTTGTACCAATTCAGTCATTTCCGGCTAATTTTGGCCGGATTTTGCTGACTGGACGCCGGCCGGTTAACGTGGCTTGATCGGTGTTGATGTGGACACCTTTTAATAATACTTTAATATTTTTGAATTTTTTCTTTTTCTTTTTTTCTTCCCTCTTCTTCCTCCAGCCGGTCGCCAAACCTCGGTGACTGGCCACCTCACCAATGCCCGCGAGGGTCCACCCAACGTGAGGTTGTCCCTCGGGGCCCGGGCGGCGAGGGTCGCCCTCGCCAAATCTGGCGAGGGTCAAGCCTCGCCTGACGTATTGCCGCCGCGGGGAAACCAAGCGAAAATCTAGGGCCGAAGCTGCGTGACCGAGGACACCCCCGAGCTCCCATAAAACCCTAGAGACAATGATGACGAGCGGAGGGAGGAAATTTCTAGGGCGAGATTGGGATCGGGGAACGGAGTGGGGAGAGATAGCCTCACGCCGAGCTAGTGGGGCTAGCCCTCGCCGGCCCTCGAGGCTCGGGCGGCGAGGTCGACCTCGACCTCGCCGACCGTCGCTTTGGCCGATCACCGAGGTCCGGCGACCGGCTGGAGGAAGAAGAGGGAAGAAAAAGAAAAACATAAAAATAGAAAAAAAAAAAAAAAAAAAAGTAAAATAAAAAAATATATTCAAAAATATTAAAATATTATTAAAATTTGTCTACATTAGCCACCCGTCGTCCATCAGCAAGATCCAGTCAAAATTGGCCGGAAATGACCAAATTGGCACAACGTAAAAAAATTTAGGACTAAATCGGCACAAAAAAAAAGGTATAGGACTTTTTTGGCACTTTTGCCCAATGCGAGGTAGAATGCCCTATGAATCATGACTTATGGTTACACTATAGCTGAGTTCTCCAGCCCCTCTACGGGGAGAATTTACCCAGGGCGGTTGCCAGGATCTCCTGCCGAGACCTTGTCTGAACTAGGATGGATGCTCGTGTCAGATGGGAGCAATGAGTACCGTATCTTCAATCCACCTTCAAGCGTTAGCATCCGACCTAGAGATGTGAAAAAAAGACTGCCCGAATGGGACCAAACTGGCTAATTGGGTTTGGTTTTCAGAAATGCTTGTCTGGTTCCCAATTCCTTGTCCCCTTCCCGGATTCCAAAAGAAAACTGGAGCTACTGTGTTTTTTTTTTTTTTTTTCTTAAAAAACAAAAGTGAACAACTTTTTTTCTTCATAACATATAACATTAAGTAGTGGGAAAAAAGGAAAGTGACCGATTCCACTGAACTGACCGACCGGTGGTCAAGTTCAGTTCCGGATTTTACCTTGGAACCACACCGAACTGGAACTAAAGCAGGAACTGGTCACCCGTAATTGAGCGCCCCGCTTTGGAGAAGCTTCACCACGAGTCATACCTCACCGTGGAACTGGACGGGCTGGAGAGGCTTCAGTGCGGCCCCCATGTGATCAGGATGATGGCATTGTCCTCAAGCCCTTGTATGTCCAGGAGCTCACGGTCATGATCTCTTATACCAAATCACCAGGTTTTGCCTCTCCCAGATCAGGAGACGATGCGTGGACGGTAGTGAGTTGGGACAAATCTGCGTCGGTTCATCGTCCTTCGACTAATTTATTGCGATGGGCTATTGGTGGCCTTGGATGCGCATGGTCAAATGATGACTCTTAACGAGCGAAAGCATCGCATGGAATTGCGACTAGTTCTAGGGCTGAATTATGTTGAAGGTCTTGGCAGCTTGGACGTTATTGGGTGAAGAGCATGGACCTGTGAAGAAGATCCGAGTTTTCGAATTGATTTGGAGAAGGGAACTCAGAAGAGGTTAAGAGCTTGGGGAACGTGTCTCTCTTCTTGAAAGTTCAACGCGGAGTCTTGCCTTCCCGAATCAAGCCATACCATGTCTATTTCATGGATTACAAAGATGAGAAGAAGAGTCACAGCATGGAGGACGGAAAGTCAGGGACACACTTTGATGCAACTAGCAGTCACATCTATGAATCCGAGTGGTTCCAACCTATTTCTTGAATTTAGGATCCGTTCGTTTCACGAAAAATAGGCCATTTTTGGAAAATATTTTTCTAGAAGTCATTTTCCAGGTATTTCGGGTGTTCAGCTAAACTCTTAAAATGTTAAAGTGAAAAGACATAGATCGTTGGCCCAACATCTGAATCTCACTGTCAAACGGAATGATTGCTAGAAAGGTCATAATAAGTCGAGTAGACACTCTTGAAATAGCAAAAAATTGCAGCAAATAAAAAAAAAATGCCAGAAGTATGACGTCCAGCACAGTTCCATCCATGAGAGACCGATTTTTTACAGCACATTCTATTAAACACTATGACAGAAGATTGTCTGCATGCGCAAGCCCTTCAGAAAGCCAAATAGAAATTTCATGAACCTGATTCACCAAGACTATCCCTTGTCCTTTATAAAGAGTATCACAAGCAGTGAAAGGTCTTGGATCATCTCACAAGCCCGCAACAACAAACAGGATTCAATCCACGATTGATTGCTCCAACAGAATATGTCATTCCCAACATTTAATCAAAAAACAAAAAGGAAAAAGTCCACAAGAAAAACTGGAAGGCCAACATGAGCAAATGGGTCCAGCAGTGAAGAGGAAGCAGGGCACGTCGCGGAGGAGGAAGACGAGATCAGAAACCCAGGACTTCGTGAGGGTGGAGATCCAACACCACCAGATGAGGGGATGCTCTGCCGCTGCTGATCGTTGGTGTCAAAGGAGGAGGAGGACGAGATTAGAAATCCAGGGTTTCGTGAGGGCGGAGATCCAGCACCGCCGGATGAGGGGATGCTCCGCCGCTAGTAAGGAAAGAAAATTGCGCGAGAGCCGGTGCATAAGGCTGGGAAAATGATTTCCTCTTTCAAAAAGGAGGAAATCATTTTTCACAATCTTATAAGGAGATTTTCCGTTGACCAGAAAACTTTTTCTTTGACCATTTTTTTTCTGCCATTTGAATACCTGAAATTCCAGAAAATATTTTCCCAGAAGTTGTTTTTCGCGAAACAAACGGACCCTTAATATTTGAGTTTTTTTTTATCTTCCTCAATGTGAAGATTTTGATGTCCAACCCATGTCCAGTATTAAAAACTCAGCCATACATCAATCATTGGGAATCAACATGCAGCATGCCATTGACCTGGCCCAGTTCACATCCAGTCAGACCAGTGCATTATGCACCAGATCCGGTCGATTACATTTACAATGATATTCTTCTCATGACATGATTCTGCATAGAAAAAACTTCTCAAAGTTAAGGTATAGGTATATACAGCCTGCAATAAACAGAATATAAGGCCTAAATTTATATAAGTGAAAATCCAGTCTCATTAGTGAGACCATAAATAGGAAGCCCAAAACAAAATGATTTTACTCACCTGAAGGCACTGACCAGCAACAATTATTTTAGTAGATTCCGATTCTTGCAAAGCATTTCCACGAGCATTTCGCAACACACTCCATACAGACCACCCTAATCAAAAATCATTTTGAAATCTAACTCGGCTTTGATTTGAATCTTATGATCCTCAAGAGCAAGAATAATATTTTTAGAAGGATCGGTACTTAATTATTCGTATCTCCTTTTGTATTTACACCAAACATATTAAAATGAGAATAAGGAGACAAAACTATAAATGAGTTATATTAAATTCATATGGCTCCGATTTGAGTGGTAAAGAAGGTTATAATATACTATAGTGGGGATATAGATATAATAGAACAAAGAGTGTACATACGAAGGAAAAGAGTGGTCTATATATTAAGCTCTTATAAGTTAAGAAAGTGATTGCTTCCTCCACGTCACAAGTGCCATTTTCTTTTTTGTCGGAGTGCACATATGAATTCCCAACCATGTGATAATTATGATTTAAGTGTTGAAAGTCAGTTTATCTTTAAATATAATTTCACACGTCATTTTTTTTTTTTTACACATCATTTATTATGTGACAATTACCATAATTTCATGGGTTGCTTTCGGGGAAAGAGAGTTTCTTATTGAAATGGTACATAAAGTTTTTTTTTTTAAGTATTAAATATTTTAGGAATTATGATTTGAGTGTTACAAGTGAGTTTACTTTTAAATCACAATTTCATGCGTCGTTTACTATGAAACAATTATCATTTACTTAAACATTTTAAGTATGAGCTCCTATGGGGTTTTATTCGTAAAAACTCAAAGATGAACTATCTTGTAGATATGATATATTCTATAGAAAGATTTGAATCTTATAACATCAAATAAGAGGAAGCTTTATCTTACCAACCATGACAAAGGAATATCCATTCAAGAAAAGAAAAATAATCGAGCCATAAGTTTTGTGAAGCAATTTGTTGAAAGAGGAAGTCGGCTTGGGGTAATCTTACCCAGAAAAGGAAACCGAATTCCCAATAGTGGTCTTTCCTTACATGAGCATGGACCCGCCTCATGTTTTGAGGAATGAATAAATCGAAGAAGTTGCACGCCAGGCGACTTGGTCATTCAATCTATGACTAAGTAATGGTGAATTGGGAAGAACTCCCACGAGAGATCCTAGAACTCATCGCTCGAAGGCTAGTCATAGAAGACTTTTTAGCTTTTCGAGGGTGTGCACATCATGGCGGTCCGCTGCCGCCAAAGAGACGTACAACACCAAGTCGAAAGCCCCGTGGCTCATGAATTATGTGGACAACCAAAGAGTCGAATTCTGCAGCCCCCCTACAGGGAGAATTTACCCGATGCGGGTGCCAGGATCTCATGTCCGGATCTTGTCTGCACCAGGATGGATCCTTGCGTCACGGGGGGACAGGGAATACCATATCTTCAATCCGCTTTCGCGCGTCAGCATCGAACTCCCTGCCTTGAAGAAGCTTCGCCACAAGTCACGTCTCAGTGTGCAACTCAATGGGCCGAAGAGGCTCCGATGCCGCCATCCCAGAATCAACAGGATCGCGTTGTCCTCAGGCCCTTCTTCATCCAGGAGCTACATAGTCATGATCCATATTCATGAGAGTCTTGGACCACTAGGGTTTGCCTTCCACAGATCAGAAGAAGATGCATGGATGACAGTGAGTCCAGCGATGCATCTGCGTCGGTCCACCGTCCTTCAACTGATTTTTTACGATGGGTTATTTGTGGCCTTGGATGCAGCTAAGCAAATAATGACCTTTAACGAGAGAAAGCGTCGCATGGAATCGCGACTAATTCTAGGGCAAAACATTTTCGAAGGTCATCCGTATCTCGTTGAATGTTCAGGTTCATTGATGGCGGCATGGACGATATGGGGCGAAGGGTATGGACCCGTGAAAAGGATCCGAGTTTTCAAAGTTGATTTGGAGAAGGGAACTGAGGAAGAGGTCAAGAGATTGGGAAACGCATCTCTCTTCTTGAATGGCAACTCTTCGTTCTCGGTGGAGTTCAACGCCGAGTCTTTCCTCCTCGGGTTCAAGCCAAACCACGTCTATTTCATGGATAACGTAGATGAGAAGAAGAAGAGTTACAGCATGGACAACGGTGAGGTTGGGACATACTTCGATGCAACTGGCTGTCACGATTATGCAGCCACATGGTTCCAACCTGATTTTACTACTTTCTTATGATGAATTTTATTTTTCTCTTCCTGAATGCGAAGATTTTGAGGAATCGACTGGAGTAGGCCCATCGTCGCTATAAAATTTTTACATGGCTAACTTTGCTGTAATTGCTTTAGCATATGAATTGTAAGAAATTAGTGCCACTTTGTACTTGCAATTATTCGGGAGAAGAAGTGCATAAGTGCCACAACTTTCGTATGGTATTTATTTGAGTGTCATAAATTTTTTTTCACTCACTTAAGCACCCCATTGGAGTAAAATTGATCATTTGAGTGTCATTTCTGACATATCATACCACGTTGATTTTTTTTAAAAAAAAAAATTGAATTTTTTTATTTTGTTTTTATATTCCTTTTCCCCTTTTTCTTTAGGGTCAATGGGATCACTAGTGACCCTCGCTAGCTGTGAAATCATTGTAACTTTCCTACATCACTCATTTGAATGTCATAACCTTTTTTTCGCTCACTTAAATGCCACATTGGAGTAAAATTGATTGTCATTTCTAATATATCATCCTATGTGAATTTTTAAATTTTTTTGAACAATTTATTTTGTTTATATTTTCCTTTTTCCTATTTTTTTAAGGGCCGATGGGGTCATCGATGAACCTCTCTAGCTGTGAAACCATCATCCAATCTGCGCAAGGGCCAAGCGCTAGCAAGACCGCAAAGGCCCTCACCAGACAGCTACGGCGGGCCTGCCTAGGGCTTCGATAGAGGGTGAGGGTTTTTCCCCTAATAAAAGGCAAAAAAAGAATAAAATTTAATTTGAAATAATAATGAAAAATCTAAAAATTAAAAAAATATTCAAAAATTATCCACCCATTGTTGACAAGGCCGCATGGGCATCCTTGTCAATTTTTTTGGCGAGGCAAATGTTGACGGCACTCATGTAATTGATTTTCCAAAATTGTGATACTCAATAGCAAAAAAAGAAATTATTGCACTCAAATAAGCACTGTACGAAAGTTATGGCATTTGCACTGTTCCTACCCCTATTCTAACTTGGAATTCTAAGAGACAACAAAGCGTACTATGCTTCCGCAACTTCAGGTACATCAGAGTGCATCACTGATTTTGGTTTTTTAATTTTTTAAGCAAGAAAAACGGTTATAATTCAATAAATAAGTAGGCCTCATCAAAATTAAAATGGGAAATTTGTTAGGTAATCATCTATGGATATCAAATTTTAATTCTTGATATTATGTAATGTCCTCTTTACTTATTTATAGCGAGATAAGATAAGGGTATTTTGGTCATCGGAATATTAGTTATATGTAGTAGAGATGGATGAAGAGAACCATATATGAAGAGAAGTGCCTCTCACTGGTAAGTCATCTATACTGCCTTTCAATCCCTCTGTAATTTCATTAGCCTCCACATCTGTTGCAGGTTGTTTTTCGAAGTGCTGCAGTTTTGCAATCCTTCATTCTATCCAATTCCACTCATCTTCATCTAAAAAGATAACATCTCTGCTTATAGTTACTTTCCCTATCATGGGATGGAAAATCCTGTAAGCTTTTGATTGAAGACTGTATCCAATAAAGATCCCAATCTTTGCCTTTTCATCTAGTTTGTCCCTCTTAACAAGAGGAACATGAGTGTAACACAAACACCCAAAAACCTTTAAATTTTTTACAGAAGGTTTAACACCTTTCCAGACTTCGAAAGGTGTTGATTTCTTTAAGGCTTTTGTGGGCAGTTTATTCAGCAGAAACACAGCAATATTAGCTGCCTCAGCCCAGAACCTCTTAGGCAATTTCTTCTCTTGCATCATAAATCTAGCAATCTCCATAATACTTCTGTTCTTCCTCTCACTAACCCCATTCTGTTGAGGTAAGTAAGGTGCAGTAAATTGCTGCACAATTCCTGCTTGCTCACAAATTAGCTTAAACTTGTGAGCTGTATACTCATATCCATTATCAGACCTAAGAGTTTTAATTTTCTTCCCACTCTGATTCTCAACTAAGGCATTAAAATTCACAAACACATCAGCTACTTCAGTCTTAGCTCGCAGAAAATAAATCCAACTCATGCTAGTCTTTGCATCAGTGAAGGTAATAAAATACCTGCTACCATTGAGAGAGAATTCAGACATAGGTCCACATACATTTGTGTGAACTAACTGCAGCTTTTCACATGTCCTCGAGCCTCCTCCTTTGAAGGGAAATCTAGCTTGTTTGCTAAGAAGACAGGTTCTGCACTGTGGAAGTTCTTCCTCCAAGCTTGGCAAATCATCTACCAAGCTATTCTTCTGGATAAATAGCATACTCCTCCTATGAACATGCCCAGGTCTTTTATGCCATAGCTCTGCATATTCTTCTTTGCATTTCAAAGCCATCTGTTGCATCTCTTGTGGCATGAACATAAAACTTTTGTCCCTCATTGGAATTCTCAACACTTCTTTGTTGTCTACATTATTAATGAGACATTCCTTTCCTTCGAACTTCACTTTATAGCCCTTCTCAACTAATTGACCAACACTTAACAGATTTTGATCAATATTTGGCACAAAGAGAGCATCCCTGATCAGCTTCACTTCCTGATTTCATTCAATAGCAACTATACCCTTACCTTGCACTTCAATGTACTATCCATTGCCAATTATGACTCTAGACCTGACTGTCTTGTTTAGATTCTTGAACAGCTTCAAATTGCCAGTCATGTGATTGGTACAGCCACTATCTACCAGCCATGTATCATTCTCGATTGAAGATTCACAAACTGAAGCTACAAACAGGTGCTCTTCCTCAGTTTCATTTTTACCGCGCCCGCTTCTCCGCTTCCCGGTAATATTTCTCTTTGCAAATGGCTTCCATATGACCCAACTTGTGGCATCTTCCGCACCTAGCATCAGGCTTTCTCCAACATCTAAAAAACTGATGATTGGTTCCACCACAGTACTGACATGGCTTTTTGTTCTTCTTCCATTTGCTCGACCCACAAGAGGTTCCTTCTTTTGGTACAAACCTCGAATCACCAGTATTTCCTCTGATCTAAATCCATTTCTTCCCTTTGCCTCCATCATTTGGCTTCACTTTAGCTTGCAATGCACCCTCTACATGCTCTTCTCTTCTCATTAGTCTTCTGTGCTCCTGTACCTGCAAAGCATTCAACAACTCTGCAAGTTTTATATCAACTAAGTCCCTTGTATTTTCCAGAGAAACTATGGTAGCTTCGAATTTCTCTGGAAGAGACACCAAGATCTTCTGAACAAGCCTTTCATCCTTCAAGTCAGTCCCTAAAACTCTGATTTTATCAGCTATCCCAACCAGCCTATCAGAGTATTCCTTCACTGACTTAGAATCCTACATCTGCTGTCTCTCAAATTCTCTCAAGAGATTCAGCACCTTCATACTTCTTATCTTCTCATTTCCCTCATATTCTTCCTTCAAGAAGTCCCATATAGCCTTTGCAAAGTCACACCTCATGATCCTTGTAAAAATAGTAGGCGAGACGGCATCATACAGGCAAGATTTTGCCTTGGCTTTCCTTGTGGTTCTCTCGTTATGGAATTTGATCTGATTCATGGTCAGATTATTTGGAAGTGGAGCAACTTCATAATCATCCTCCACAGCCTCCCACAGATCGTGACCCTCCATAAATGTTGTCATCTTAACAGCCCAAGCTTGATAATTCTCTCTAGTAAATACTGGAGCATCCATTGCAGAGAATCCACTCGATCCTGCCTCCATCAACCTTTTACTTCTTCACGCTTCGTTGCTTACCTCACTTCACAGTCCCTCAAGATCATTGAAGTGCTCTAATACCACAGTTATGACTAATCAAAGCAATAAACAAAACAAAAACCAGAGGCTATGGTCTTCGATTGAGGAAGATAGCATAGAAAAAAAACAGAGCACAAGACTTGCATACATCAGTTCTTAGAGAAACTGTCGAGTTCGGTCCCTAAATACATACAGTAACTGCTTACATATGTGCAACATATAACCGCACATAAACGTGTTAATTCACTTCCTAAAAATAACAAAAATACCAGCCGCATAATTTAACAAACTTAGCTATAAAAAAAACAAACAAAAGAAAAAACTAGAGTAGAGGAACATCAGCAACATCAGCACTGAGGCATAAACACTCCAACAAAGAAAGAGGAAAAGGGGAAATTGCAAGGTGGACCACGAGAAGTGAAAAAATACTTAGACCAAAACTGGGCTTCAAAGCCCACCATCGGCATAAGTTTGGGATTCATTGGGAAGGAAAAATGAGAATCCATGGGTAAAACGCCATTTTTTCCGTACCAAATTGTGAAAAAGGATGCTTTCCAATGCATTTTTAAGCAAGCCTAAAAAAATACTACTATGTCCAGGGAAAAAAACGACTTTTCTTTACATGCACATATCTATTCTGCTAGTATCTTGGCTCAATAAAGGATGTGACGCACGGGGTTATTTAAGCACATAGCCAATATAGCATCAAAATGTCATTTCTAAACTTTTAGTTGATACGACTAAAAAGGCAAAATGACACTAGAAGTTTCAAAAATCTCGACAGCACTCACTTTAGTGAAACCCTAATTCGGTTTGCTCAACTGAAGTTTGCTCGAGAATTTGGATTCCCATCATTTCTGGTGCCATACAGCATCAATCGTGACTGCATCGCCGACTTCACCTCTGGAAGAATACTGGAGATTGCTCTGGACTGCTTTGTTCTTTGGCCAAGGAGATTTGAGGAGAGTAAACCTCGTCCGAAACTTATCCATTGGTCCTGACCTGTCCGTAGACGATCGTGAAGGGTCCAATCACTGACTTGTATGCTCGTTGCAGTCCCCGAGTAGCAGGTAAGCCAGGTAATGTCATTTCCTCTTTTCTACCCTGTTTTGGAGAGGTATAAGACCGAGTTGGGTTCGTATAACTCATGTGTGAATCACTGAAGATTTGAATTGTTATTTGATGATTCGTGATGACAAGGTTTGTTAAATTTGTTGATTTTAGATGAGAAAAAATTTTGATTTCTTGACTAGATTCAATTCTTTCCATGCGCACAAACTGTTTGGCGAAATGCCTCTGGACTGCAAATATGAAGAACCGCTAGTTATCATTGAAACTAGAGATGCGTATATGTATGATGGACCCTAAAAATCTTGTTTTCAGTATTGGTTAAAGTAGATTGTGTCTACCGAATTTTATCTTTGAGATTTGTTGCTCTAACTTCACGGTTCTTTGTTGCCTATATGTTCTGGCAACGGTTTGCAATAGCGAGCGAACGATGCTGATGGCGAGTTGTTTGGAAGTCAAGCACCGAGCCGCGGTGGACATCCCAGCCCTATTTTGACAAGCCAATGCCACGTCAGTTTTGGATCGGATTGGTGGACTGTATTAATTGACATCATTTTGCATTAACCCAGCCACGTTGGATTGAGTGACGTCATTTTGCATGTCCACGTGGACTGGATTATTAAAATAAAATAAAAATGCAAACTCATTTTTACAATTTTGATTATAAAATTCACATAATTGTTTTAGTTGGAAGTTCTCGTAGAAAACACTTAAGTGATTTTTTTTTGGTCTAAATTGACATTTATGAACCGACAAAAAAATTTTGCAATAAAGTAAGCGTCATGCGAAACTTTTAGCACATTTGCAATCCTTTTGCCCAATTAGAAAGGTCTCAAAAGTTTTGTCTATTACTTGATATATTTCCGGAAATTTTAATATTCGACTGGGTGCTTAAACTATTTCAAAATGCTCAACAACATCCTTGCAATCAAGAAAGAATGTTTAACCTTAATTTATTAAAAAAATAATAAATGCAATACATATGTTTTTTTTTGTTTTTTGGTAAAAAGTACAATACATATGTTTACATATACATAATCCAATAATCCTCAATAATATTACATATCATATTTTATGTAACCCTAGAGACATTCTATGGGTCAAGAACATGTTTCGAGGAATGGCTTTCATGAGTGGATAAGCAACCATTTTGTTGGTTGAAATATATTGTATGACCACTTCTTTTTATGCTATTATATCTCTTATGAAGTTATTCTTTGTGTCAATGTACTTCGTACTATCATGATATTTAGGGTCTTTCACATAGGCAATAGTTACTTAACTATTACAAAAAATTGTCACTAGTCTTGGAATGTTAGTGACAATGGCTAAATTTTCTAAGAAACATTTTAACCATGTTACTTGTTACACTATAGCAAAGCATGCAATAAATAATGCTTCTATCATAGATAGAGTTGTGCATGTATGTTTCATTAAACAAAAACGCAATTTAGATGTTGATTTGCCCTCATCTAAGTCTCTTCCTGAATCATCATTTGAGTAGCTTAATAAGCGTAAATCGTTTCCTTGAAAACAAAATTAATAGTCCATAGTGCCTTTCAAATGTCTTAGAATCCTTTTAACCGCTTCTAGTGTGCTTGACCCAGATACTAGTATCGACTCACTAAACCTACAGCATGACATATGTCTAGTCAAGTACACATCATACTGTACATCAAACTTCTGATTGTACTGGTATAAGGAATAATTTCCATTTTTTTTTCTTTTCTTTTGGAGTCTTATGACACATCTTAAAATTCAGGCCCCCACCTTATATGACGGGGTTATAAATAGGATTACAATACTGTGTATGGAAATGTTCAATTCAAGAATCTTCATTATATAAAATTTATAACAAAGCAAGAAAATTTCTTTGATCCATCTTTTTTAATCTTAACTCTCAATATATGAGCAGCTTTTTTCATGTCATTCATTTCAAAATTAAAGGACAGCCATACTTTCTTAGTGATAATCAAATGTTTATCATTCCCAACTAACAAAATATCATCCGTATAAAGTGATAAAAAATCACAAATTTATCTTTGAATCGTTTAATATACATACAATGATCTTCTTCGATCATTGGAAACCCAAAAAAAAATTAAAAATTATGGCTCAATGAAAATGAAAATACCATTGGTTAGATCATTGCTTAAAGCCATCTATTGATTGACGAAGCTTGAAAACTTTGTGCTCTAAACCTTCAGCTATGAAACCTCTTGGTTGTTTCATATAAATTTCCTCATCTAGTTCTTCATTGAGAAATGATGTTTGTACATCCCTTTAATGTAATTCTATGTCCAAATTTGCGACAATAGCTAGGATAATGCATATGGAGGTAAATCTTACAATTGGTCAAAAGAAAATATGGTTTTAGACATAAGCATTGCTTGCATGAACACTTCGCCATATTTTTTTAATCAGTTCTCTACCAAAACTATGTATCGTCGTATTCCACAGATTAAATAGATGAGAAGAGGATATGTATCATCATTTTGGATTTTATGCTTGTTTAAGATTCAAATATGATGAAGTGTTCACACTAGTAAAGTTACCACTTGGACATATGTCTATGCTAGAAAATATGGTCATCAATAAGAATCATAAATCACATGAAAATCTCGAGGAAGTTAATGCACTCAAATTGCTTGTAGTGGCCTAACGACTTCAAAACTATCACAAAGCTTCTCAGCATGCTATGGTTATATTCAAATATCTAAAAGAAGGGCTCGTGAGACAGCACAATAAAAGGAGATAAGATTAACAAAAAAATATTTGTGTGTGTCTACCATTAGAATGCAAGATTAGAATAAGAACACAATAAGCCACGATATCAACTTAATCTGAATCAAGTGATGTCTCATGTATGATTTTTAGTATTTGAAGCAATTTTTGGGATTGTATTTTGTTTCAAAATTCTTCTAACATAATATCAATCTATTTTTGGACCTCTTTTCCTGAAGAAGTGGTTAGCTATCTTCTTTACTTATCGAGAGCCTATCCTTTCATGTAAACATTCGACTAGCTTTAGCTAATGTTTATAAATTTTATTTTTGATATCCTATGATGTCACCTGTCGACATTTTAAATATCCATTTATTTTGCAAAAATAAAAAATTTATAAAAATGTAAAAAGCAAAAAAATATATTAAAAAAATTGAAAAAATGAATGAAATGAAATGTCGGGTTCAGTGGGCCGGCTTGTTCAGCCCATCCTTCCAATCAATTTTCGGCCGTTTCAAAAGTGAAGCTTAGCTGCCCATTTAGTTCTTCCTTTCGGCCCACTTTTTCCCCTCTTCATTGAGCCCATCTCTTTTACTGTTTTCATGGCCCATTTAAATTTAAAATAACAAAGAGAGACAAGAGTCCAAAGTCACTTCTTCCTCTTCGCTTACACGAACCAACGTTCACGAAGAGGAAAAGGAAAAAAGGCGCGGATGAGGAGAGGACCATGACGAGCGGAGCATGAACACGTGCCCGTGAGCGAGGGAGGAACAAGAAGTAGCCGTGACGCAAGCAAATCCAAGCCTTCTAGAAGGCTATGCTGGCGTGAGGGATGAGCACGGCTAACCGGAAATGATACGGAAAGGGGCATGGGCTGCGTGCACGAGGGGCCTAGGCCAGAAGAGGCTTCGCAAAAACCGGAAGACCAAGTTGCAGAGAGGAGCAAGATGGAGAGAGGAGAAGGCAAAGGCTGGTGTTCACTGAAGGCAAGAGAGAGGCTAGCGTTCACTGAAGGTAGAAGCAGAGGGATCGTCGGAGCTTGGCTGCAACCTTGGTTGAGGCGCCGCTGGCCACTGCTTTCCTCTGCAGCAGGTTGCGGTATTCCGTCGAGTTCGCTGCTTCGTCGGAGGATGGAAAGGGGCACCGGTTCTCCTTTAAAGACTCGTCGGCGACTGCACCAGAGCAAGAAACGTCCCTAAACCAGGTGGGCTCCCGCTTGGCTTTATTACGTTCTGTAAATTTTTAGTAAATTCGGAAAAACATTAAAAATTTGAAAGAAATTAGAAAATCCATAAAAATCTAGAAAAATCGGAAAATCATTAAAAATTTAAGAAAAATCAGAAAAATCATTAAAAACTCGAAAATAAAAAAAATAAAAAAAAAAATCAAATGAATTTAGAAAAATTAGAAAACCCCTTAAAGAACTAAAGCCCTAAAATTGGATAAGCCTTTAGAACTTTACAATATAGATTCTTGTTTTTGCATTGTCTTGTTTTTTTTTTTTTTTTTTTTCAATGGATAATTTTAGGATGCTTATATACTTTCTATTATAATTGTAATTGACTGCACTTCACAATATTTAGATTTACTTCCTTGTATTATAATAATTAGGAAAAATTTTAGATTTTTCTTGATAGGCTGGTCACATGATTAGGTTAGGTATCAAAAGAGTGTTAGCCCTAAGGCTAATGTGATCAAATTTCTGAGTCCAAAATCTCTAGTTGCATAAATAGTAAGATATCCTCCCATTAGACTCAAAAAAGCTAGTGGCGACTCCTTAGTCAAAACTTACATAGGCTTAATTGATTAAAAATTTGAAAGTCTGATGTCATGCGAGATATGAACTTAAAAGAATTCGACTCAATGGATAACCGCCAACCCGAAACCCCAAAACTTAACAAACTTTCCCTTTCTCTCGAGAGGGGTTAGGTCGCGACATCCTAAAAATTAGGAGAAAAGAATAGTTGTGGGAAATTTAAGTCTATTGAAAAACAAAGCTAAAAGATGAGAGCGTTTGAAACATTATAAAGCTCAGCAAAATCTTAAACATTTTAATGATTGGGTACGCTAATTCTCATTTAAGCATAAAAGAACATTGTATTTCATGGGTTGAAGAGAGATCGAAATCGCAAGCTATTGGGATGGTTCAAGCAAAGGAAGTAGATTGCTCATTCTATTATCTTCCTTCTTCAAAAGGCTAATAAAGAAAGTTTACCGCAACAAGATGATATTGGCAATTGCTGGATGTGATGTATCGGATCCAAGTATTGATAGACATGACTTGGAATTCAAATTGTTACGATGACATCCATTACTGGGGCAATCGATGATGTGGTATACATATGCTTGTATTTATTATCAACCACTGTAGTGTGGACATTATGCTTGATGTTAAATTTAATCAAGTGATTAATCAAGAGACAAAAGGATGATATTGCATATTGAGTCAAATTTTAGATAGTATTTGTGTCATTTTTCCTATTATCAATAGTGTTGTAATTTTGTTCTCTTTACAATCTTTACCGTTCAAGATGCTATTTCAAAGATGGATGGAAATTTCTTCCAATAAAATTATGTCATAACCCACAATAGAAATTCTTAAATGACCATGAATGTTGCAACTCTCCCGACAGGTAGGAAACACAGATTCAGAGGTAATGTCAAGTTGAGCACTAGAGACCTTTAACCGACATGAGTTCTCCTAAACCTTTACCTCACCCAACGTTAATGATTCATTTTTATTGATTAACCTATACAAATTGTGTAATGTGAAGGAGTCGCCGATAGCTCATCACAATCAGCTAAGATCCAAGTGAGATATGGAATGTATCTCACTTCTTACACAATGAGACATCTAAGTAAAAGTACTTTATTACACTAATTATTCAACTAATACCCTTTCATTACCTGAACTTTTAATCACTTGTCAACTAAAGTGACCGCACAATTTTTTTTTATCAAATTATAAATCCTAAAATTCTCATCCACCAAGTGTCGATCAATATTTTTGTAGTTCATTATGATCCTAAATCGTAACCTAATCAACAAATTAGACAGACAAATCACAACAACAAAGCAATGTGAAAAGAATCACTACCAGTTTACCAAGAGTGGTAAGAGAAGACAAGTAAAAATAAAGTAACTAGATATAAGTCGGGCAAAGAATATACATTTCCTCATTTTAAGCCCTAAGACAACAACCTCTATGAGCCAAATTCATATTGTATGTATTTTTCCTAAAAAAAAATCTATGTAAAATTAAACTTAACCAGATATACCCATTAAAATCCCCAACCTATATTTCTACTAACTAAAAAAGACTAAGCTAAATCAAATACTAATTCCAACCGATTTCCAATTTTTTATTTTTGATTTTATCTTTTGATTTGATTTGAGTTGATTTGATTTTTCTTATTATTTTACTTATTAGGTCCCAACTCAATTTATAAGATCACGTTTTGTTTTATTTATCTATTAGTTTTATTTTTTATTATTTTATTTCATTTTATGTTATTTTAATACTTTCTCATTCCCAAAACGCAGTCTATACGGTCTACGTTTGCACTTTCATTTTTCGTTTTTTTATGTTTTTATTTTGTATTTTTTGTAACTTTTCTATTTTTTATTATTTTTACTTTCTTATTTCTGGTAGAGGAGGATTCGGAGCTAGGCCCTTGGGCCTGGGTCCGAACGAAGGCTAGGCTTGGACTTCGCAGGTCTGGGTCACTGGACATTAATTGAGCTTTTTCATGACAACCTCTTTAGTATGGACTTAAACTGAAACCATCAGAGTCTAATTCTCTATCCAAACCCACCTAAATTAAACCAAGCCCAAGCTTGCTAAAAGCCAACTGAAGCATATTTTTTCTATTTTTCTTTTTATTTCGTTTTTTTTCCTTTTTATAATTTTCTTTTAAGCCCTTCTTCCTCCTCATTTCTTCCTTTATACCAAAACGCACAAGCTTTTCATCACTCATTACGTAATCTAAGTTAGATATACGCACAGACCAACATGAAACTTCCATAAACGGCCGAGGCAACCACCACCTCGCTAAAGAATCAATGACATAACTACTAACTTTTTTTTAACCACCACAAACCCTCCACTGTCACTCGTTTGCTGCTCGAACACATACCGTCACAACAATCCAGAATTCTGAACTCAAAACACATTAAGAAAAATGTTTTGCTCTTTCTAGAATATAATGTCGAAATGAGAATGGAAAGAAATAACGTAATTTGAGGAACGACTTAATAAAAATTTAAAAATGAGAGGGTGCAAATCTTTTATTGACTTTTTACTCAATTTGAGATAGAGTTAAAATTAAATAAATAAATAATGAGAGACATGAAAAGAAGATCTCTTCCTCAACTGCAAAGTATGCTAAATTACATATGATTGTACTTATAACAAACAAAAAGACGCGCCTTCATTCAAATTTGGTTATGATGTAAATTCTAAGATGAGGTGTCCAAACATATAATAATAAACTCATCAGTTATTTATTATTCTTTGATTTTTTATTTTTACGATTATTCTCATGAAAGATTGCGTCCTTTGTAAATAATTCCTCTTCACCACCACTTAGAGTTTTTTGTTGGTCGAATTATCATTACTGTGGCAAAATTGTCCAAAAAGTCCTTAACTTGTTGTGTATAATCTAATTTAATCCTAAACATTTTAATTGCGTCAATCTAGTTTTAAAAATTTTGACGGTTTGTCAATTTAGTTTTAAACCTAATAAATAAATGGAGGAAAGGATTTTTGAATCTTGGCATTGACCAATTGGGATAGGATTTATGTTGCAGTCCATTCGATTTTGGATTACGATGTATTTGGGGAAATCATTGGTTTTATGACAATATCATTGATATTCTTGCCTTTCTTTCTTTACTTAAAATTGATGGTAAAAGAGATGAAGCACATCAAATTTACAAGTAAGTGATCTCTCTTGGGATTTATTACTAACGTCAATGTGATTTTTTCCTAAAATATGGAAAATCAAAGAAAGATTCCAAGTTCCTTTCTTCTTACATGATCTTCGCAATATCAATGAGATTGCTTCTCTTCAACATCCAAAACAAAAATGTGAATTTGTATCGACTAAATTCACACCCAAAGAAGAAATTTCTCATTCTTAAAAGAAAAAAAAAAGGAAAAAGAAGAAGAAGAAGAGAGAGAGAGGCAAAATACATGGATATTTAAGAGAATATTGTGTCTAATACACTTTGTCATTTCTTTCTCCCTCAATTTGAAAGCTCTAGTGAGCTTGATAAAATACTAAAAGGAAGTACAAAAAGAATAACAAAGTTGTAACGACCCTTCACAATACTTGTCTTGGAAATTTAGGCCACGCATGTTATTATCTCCATTTGAAATAGTTTTGGAACATAAAGATTTTTTTTATTTCTATTTCTAGAAGAGTTTCTAAGAAAAAATAACCGTTTGATAATAACGACACAAAATTTCTATACTAAAAATAGAAATTCGTTTGATAACGATACAAAATTTCTTCTTTTCAGATGGCGGCGGCGACGACTAATGACCTTTAATATAAAAAATAAAAATAAAAATGATTTAGTAACAAAAAAAAAGAATAAAATAAAAAAAATAAATCATAAAAATAAAATAAAAATATCATTTTATTTTAAAATAAAAATATCCTTAAAAATAAATTTATTTTATTTAGTCTATTTTATTTTATTTTACGAATAAATTTATTTTAAAATAAAAATAAAATATAAAAATAAATTTATTTGGCAAAACACTCAAGGCAAATGAAAATAAATTTATTAAATTTATTTTAAATAAAAATAAATTATTTTTATTTATCATAAATAATTATTTTTATTTATCATAAATAATTATTTTTATTTATCATTTTATTTTTACTTTATTTAAAATAAATTTTTAATAAATTTATTTTTATTTTTAAATGAATAAAATGAATATATTTATTTTTATTTTTAATAAAATGAGGAGAGGCGGATGAGGAGGAGGAGGTAGAGACATAGAGGAGATGAGGGAAAACTCACCGAAATTAAGGTTTAGTGGGAGAAATTATTTCGATTTCTTTCCGAAATCGTAAGTAGAAAATTTATATTTTTGATTTTCTTCCAAATCAATTTCGGAATGTAAATCTATTCTAGAAATAGAAAAACCGAGAGCTTATTAAGCAAGTTTCTATTTTAAAACACGTCCGGAATAGAAAAATTATTTATGGAATAGAAATTTTGGTTATCATGCACCTCCAGGTGCGCGTGATAAAATTTCTACTTCTCTATTTCTCTGTTTCTCTACTCTCCTAGGAATAGGTTTGGAACATAAACCGTTTGATAACGCAATTTGATTTCTCTATTTCTTAAATAGATTTATATTCCAAAAAATAAATTTGAAAAAGAATTCATAAGCTAAAATTTTTAACTTCTCAATTTTTGAAATAGAAATTGAGAAATCAATTTCGCGTAAATCAATTTCTATTCCAGAAATTTTGTTATGCGCACCCTTAGGGTCTGTTTGTTTGAAGGAAAACTATTTTCAGGAAATTATTTTCTAACTTTCCATTGTTTGGATGATGGAATACTAATCGATCTATAGAACATATTTTTCATAGGTTGAAAACAATAAGTTTA
Source organism: Eucalyptus decipiens (assembly GCA_014182575.1). Classification (NCBI taxonomy): domain Eukaryota; kingdom Viridiplantae; phylum Streptophyta; class Magnoliopsida; order Myrtales; family Myrtaceae; genus Eucalyptus; species Eucalyptus decipiens. Next base: position 36,226,310 of record CM024613.1, read on the forward strand.
GTTATGAGGGAAACAACTTTCCCTTCTAGCAAGAAGGAAATTCTTTCTCTAAACTAGCAAATAAAGGATAACTAACCATTTTTCTTAGAAATGATTTTCATGTAAAATATTTTTTCTTTATTATAAAGATTTCAGTTAAATAAACGCACCCTCCAATAAAGAGAAACCGAAGAAGATCAAGGGGTAGTTATTTTATTAATGCATGCTACAGTGAGTCTGCTAGAAGCAAAAGAAAATGTTAGAATAATTTTATCAGGAAAATAACGGGACGAGGAAGTGCAATTGCAATGTTGCTAGAGTGAAGACGTGAGACAGAAAAAAAGCCGAGGCAAGTTGAAAGATTGACCGGATTTCTCATATCAAGGGCGTTATGGTCACATAACAATTAAATGGGTGTTTTTGGTCAGAGAAGGGGTGGAAATAGCCCTCTCCTCAAGAGATCATCACGCCATTAGACAAGCTATTAGCATATGATGTTTCTCAAATGGGTAGGACACTCGGGGTTACATTAAGCACCCTGTCATTTTTCCTCCAAGGACCGAGTCCGTAGACTCTTCAATGAATGAGCACAGGTCTTGGAACAGAAGACGAAAATTTGTATTATCGATCTAGGATAAATTTGTAGTCGCAGTGTTTGTCGATTACATAAGGAGAGGAGAATGATTAAACTTCAGAAGGATTAAAATTACCCAGCAATAGTAGAACAGATTGTATATTTAACTTTGGGAGAGAAAAATTGGTATTAATATTGCTACTGTTAAATAGCATCATAGAACTATTACGTAAGATGACCTGTTCCACCGTTTCACTTTAGTTCGTTAAAACTGTAGTGATTTGCTTTGGAAGTGTTTGGTCTTATCTTTTAAATGCAATTAGCGCCTTGCTTGTTTAATTCTCGTTTTTAATTATGTATGTGAATGTTTAAGATGCAGTGTTAAATTTTAGTGCTTGTTTTTCGGTGGGTAGATTAGAAGGTTGATTAGATACTAGGGATTATTGCCGATAGCCTTCTCAAGCGTTGTGCATACAAGTAGGGGCTATTAATTATTAATTGTACTAAAGATTAAGTGTACAAGAGTAAGAGCAACACAAGAGCAAAATCCAAATGAAAATAGTAATCCAGAAGTTAGGTGATCTAACAGGTTAAATGTTCATGAAAAGGACTGTATGGACAGTTCTATTTTTGGATAGTAGCTCAATAGTAAATGGCTTGACATCCCATTTTCCTGCCTCGATTTTGATTAAATAAATTGGGCATTTCATCGACATAACTATAGTGTTGTTCTTTGAGTTGGCCACTCGCGAGATAACTAGACTAGTTGGGTAAATTATTATGGACTTTAAGGCAAATAGACTTGAGAATTCAACTAGGAATTGACTTCTCGACCGTGCTCATCTTTAGAGATCATTGCGGCACAGTATAAAATCGATTTGAAATTAGAGATAGGTTGGTTCGACTGAGATGAATGACCGATCATGGGTGACTCCACTAAATTAGAAAATTCTCATCGATCGGCACTAATTTGATTTTCTTATTGTTTTGGTGCCTTGTGTCCGTATTTGAATTCTCGAGATTTTCACGACAACTGAGAGTCGCCGATGAGTCGAGTGGGTTCATCATGGCTCGAAGAAAATCAATCACTTTGGGTCATTTGTCCTAAAAGTTCTCAAAACTAACTAGTAGCCCAGTCACACTCAAAACACGCCCGAGTGAAATTAATCGCCAATCTAAGTCCGATTTTAAAATTGGAATTTCGTCAAGTCACAATAAATTTTGGGAGTATCAACTCGATCTCAGAAGATTTTTGACAATCAAAACTTTTGGGAAAAAGTCGGGCCATGGCTTTTCGTTCGGTTTTAGCAAGGGGATTGTGAAATTGAGAAGCATGGAGATTCTTGGATGAGGAAAATAATCAATTTGATAAGTGAGACATCAATTAATTTTATGAGAATCATTTGAGAGAAATTCAAGAAAGAAATTGGATACAAAAACGCAGTGGGAATCGAAGCTCAATCTAAAATTCCTTTTTTTTGGGAATCTATAGCTTATTCAAAAGAAATTGAAATAAGAATTTTTCATTTGGCGAAATTCTATTCTTTTTAAATTTATTCCCATTTCTTTTTACCCCATTTGACCAAACACTTAATTTTTTCCACAAGTTCTCTTTCCTTCTTTCTTTTTCTTTTTCTCTTTCTTTCTCTCTCTTTCTTCACATGCGGAATCCCCCTCCACCGAATGCTTGGCTGTCTTCCTCTTTACTTTTTCTTTCTTTGACTTTTCAAACTCTCTCTCTCTCTCTTTCTTCACGTGCGGAATTCCCCTCCACCGAATGCTTGGCTGTCTTCTCTTTACTTTTTCTTTCACTCTCTCGTGACTGACTCTCTCTCCCTCATCTTGCTTGTGCGAACCAGAAGACAGCAGAAATAGAAGCAACGTCCAGCGTCGCCAGAAAGAGCCGCGACCAGCTGCTTGGATGTTGCCGCACCGCCGCCCGTGCGACGTCGTGCGCTCCGCCGCCCCCGCGATGCCGTGCGCTCCGCCGCCTCACGCTCGCGCTTGCCGTCCCCGCCGTGCAACCCCAGCCCTTGTTTTGCCTCGGTTCAGTCTTGTTCGGCTAGCATAGACCGCCGCCTGACCTCCTCCGGCCACCGTCCGGCCTCATCGGAGTCCCCTCGCCCTCCATCAGCCCTGTCTAGCTCGAATCAGCCCTGGATCCGCCCTAACCAGCAGCGAACATAAGGTTGCAGAAATGGATATGACAATAAGGTTTTGGCCCATTTTGGCCGTCTTCCTAAGCCCGGATGCTCGGCCCGCTTTGAGGAAAGTCAATCCTCGTGTCGACCTCATTGTTTGTGTGAGTTGTACTCACTAATTCCTTCTTAACCTCAGCTCCTCCAGGTTGGAGGAGCCACTGTTTTCGGTGATGGACTCCAGCCGCATGACCCACAAGAAGTGCCTCTTGCTGTTCACAGGGCCATGCTAGAATTCCGTGAACTCGTGTCTATTGAGAGTCATCGACTCTTTGTCGATTGAAAGCTGGTCATACTCCCAAAGTCGACTTCCCAGAGACGTGGTCAGGAGGGTTTGAGCCTCATATAGGATGAGCTAGTTGGAGATGAAATTTCGAAGATTTTCAAATGAGAAGGACATGCATTCTCCACTCGGCTCCGGGGATATAGCATAGTTGGTAGAGCTCCACTCTTGCAATTAGGTGTTGTGATTTTCAATTCTAGTTTAAGTTGTAGATTTTCAAAAAATCCCAAAGATTTCAAATCCTATCTTAAATTGCACCACATATGTGATATTTTTACGATCACGAGATATTTGAAAGATTTCAAATTTCCCATTATTCTATTCTATTTCAATTGAAATTTGGATGATCAAATGCATCATTAAAAAAAAAAATCATGTTACCAGTGGATAGTCTATAGGTGTTGTGGTACTTCCTTGTTATCCCATCTTTTTCTGCCCTTCGTCTTGTTTTGATAAAGATCTACTATATTCGAAGTGTCACTTTTGTTTACTCAATATTGCGTAGGAAAAGAGCAGACGCTTTGCACAAGGGAAGAAATTTAAGAAAAATAGATATGTCAGGAAAAATTGATTTGAAGTTTCGTCTGTTTAGGAAAATAAACCCGAACCATTTTGCAAGGTAAGAAGGATTTAACTCATCAAACACATGAAGAACGTCTGAATTTAATTTAATTTTTTTGGTCGGTGCCTGAATTTAAATTTAAAAAGTATTATTTACATAAGAAATTATGGTTCCACTATTAAAAGTCAATTTACTTTCAAATTACAATTTCATAAATAATTTACCATGGCGTGGCTATCACTCAATTAAATAATACGCATGGGTTTTGAGCAAAAAAAAAAAACGTATGGGTCCTTTTATGGATTCTATCCGTAAAATCTTGAAAAAGGAACTATCTTTTAGATTAGGCGTGTGCTGTATAAAGATTTAAATCTTAAAACATCAAACCAAGTGGGAGCTGTATCTTGCCGATAAAAATATTCATTCAAGAAATTTAAAAGAAGCAATAAATGAAGCAAAAATTCCAAGTGGTCCTGAAACTTGACATGCAAAAAAATTTATGCGAATCTTAAAGAGAAGATACCGCAGCTGATTGTCCAACTAGCAGAAGCAAGTCGGAATTGGAGCGAAAGAAGAATAAGCATCTAAAAGGAAATAGAACCCGCAAAAGTTGTCTTTCCTCACATAAGGAAGGACCTGCCTCCATGTTTTGAGGAACAAATTCATCAAAAAGTTGAACACCAAGCAAATTGATCATTGGATTTGCGACGAAGAAATGGCGAATTGGCAAGAGCTGCCACAAGAGATCCTAACACTCATCGGTTGTCGACTAGCCATAGAAGACTTTTTACCTTTTGGAGGGGGGTGTGCACCTCATGGCAGTCCGCTGTACGTCGAAAGCCTACTGCCACCAAAGAGGAGTACCAATGCAAGGGGAAAAGTGTCAAAAAAGTCATAAAACTTTTGTCTTTGTGCCGATTTAATCTTAAACATTTTTATGTTGTACCAATTCAGTCATTTCCAACCAATTTTGACTAGATTTTGTTGAGTGGACGCCGAGCCCGGCTGACGTGGCCTGATCGGCGTTGACGTGACACCTTTTAATAATATTTTAATATTTTAGAATTTTTCTTTTTTCTTTTTTTTTCTTCCCTCTTCTTCCTCCAACCGATCGAGCCTCGGCGATCGACCGGCGACGGCTAGTGAGGTCGAGGTCGACTAGCGGCCACCTCACCAAGTGGCCGCAAGGGCGACCTTGTGGCCTTGAGGCCCACCCGCCCGGTGTGAGGCCGCCCTGGGGCTTGGGCGGCGAGGCTCGCCCTCGCTGGATCTAGCGAGGGTCGAGCCTCGCCCACGTATCGCCGCCGTGGGAAACCAAGCGAAAATTTGGGGCCGGAGCTGCGCAACCGAGGACACCCTTGAGCTCTCATAAAACCCTAGAGACAACGACAACGAGCGAAGGGAGGAAATTTCTAGGGTGAGATTGGGATTAGAGGAACGGAGCAAGGAGAGCTGGCCTCGCCGAGCTAGTGGGGCTCGCCCTCGCCAACCCGTCACCTGGGCGGCGGTCGAGCCAAGGTTCGGCGACCAGTGGAGGAAGAAGGGGAAAGAAAAAGAAAAAAAGAAAAAAACAAGTAAAATGAAAAAAAAAAAAAAAAAAGTAAAAAAAAATTCAAAAATTCAAAAATATTAAAATATTATTAAAATTTGTCCATGTTAGCTGGCCGACATCCATTAGCAAGATCCGATCAAAATTAGCCGGAAATGACTAAATTGACACAATGTAAAAAGGTTTAGAACTAAATCGGCACAAAGACTTTTTTGGCACTTTTTCCCGATGCAAGGTGGAAGGCCCTATGAATCATGACTTATGGTTACAATATAGCTGAGTTCTCCAGCCCCTCTACGGGGAGAATATACCCAGGGCGGTTGCCAGGATCTACTGCCGAGACCTTGTCTGAACTAGGATGGATGCTCGTGTCAGATGGGAGCAATGAGTGCCATATCTTCAATCCACCTTCAAGCGTTAGCATCAGACCTAGAGACGTGAAAAACAGACTGCCCAAACGGGACCAAACTGGTAAGTTGGGTTTGGTTTTCAGAAATGCTTGTCTGGTTCCCAATTCCTTGTCCCCTTCCCGATGCCAAAGGAAAACTGGAGCTACTGTGTATTTTTTTTTCCTTCAAAAACAAAAGTGAACAGCTTTTTTTCTTCATAACATATAACATTAAGTAGTGGAAAAAAAGAAAGTGACCGATTCCACTTAACTGACCGGCCTGGTGGTCAAGTTAAGTTCCGGATTTCACCTTGGAACCACACCAAACTGGAACTAAATCAGGAACTGGTCACCCGTAATTGAGCGCCCTGCTTTGGAGAAGCTTCACCACGAGTCACACCTCACCGTGGAACTGGACGGGCTGGAGAGGCTCCAGTGCGGCCCCCATGTGATCAGGATGATGGCATTGTCCTCAAGCCCTTTTATGTCCAGGAGCTCACGGTCATGATCTCTTATACCAAATCACCAGGTTTTGCCTCTCCCAGATCAGGAGAGGATGCGTGGACGGTAGTGAGTTGGGACAAATCTGCGTCGGTTCATCGTCCTTCGACTGATTTATTGCGATGGGCTATTTGTGGCCTTGGATGCGCATGGTCAAATAATGACTCTTAACGAGCGAAAGCATCGCATGGAATTGCGACTAGTTCTACGGCTGAATTATGTTGAAGGTCTTGGCAGCTTGGACGTTATGGGGTGAAGAGCATGGACCTGTGAAGAAGATCCGAGTTTTCGAATTGATTTGGAGAAGGGAACTCAGAAGAGGTTAAGAGCTTGGGGAACGTGTCTCTCTTCTTGAAAGTTCAACGCGGAGTCTTGCCTTCCCGAATCAAGCCATACCATGTCTATTTCATGGATTACAAAGATGAGAAGAAGAAGAGTCACAGCATGGAGGACGGAAAAGTCAGGGACACACTTTGATGCAACTAGCAGTCACATCTATGAAACTGAGTGGTTCCAACCTATTTCTAGAATTTGGATTTCTTTCACGAAAAATGGGCCATTTTCAAAAAATATTTTTCTAGAAGTCATTTTTCAGGAAAATGATAATATTTTCTGGTATTCGGCTAAAACCTGAAAATGTTTCCAAAAATATTTTCCGGTGTTCAGCTAAAACCTGAAAATATTAAAGTGAAAAGACATAGATCGTTGGCCCAACATCTAAATCCCTCTGTCAAACTGAATGACTGCCAGAAAGGTCATGATATGTTGAGTAGACACTCTTGAAACAGAAAAAAATTGCAGCAAATAAAAAAAATGCCAGAAGTATGAAGTCCAGCACAGTTCCATCCATGAGAGATTGATTTTCTACAGCACAGTCTATTAAACACTATGACAGAAGACTGTCTACATGTGCAAGCCCTTCAGAAAACCAAATAGAAACTTCATGAACCTGATTCACCAAGACTATCCATCGTCCTTTATAAAGAGTATCACAAGCAGTGAAAGGTCTTGGATCATCTCACAAGCCTGCAACAGCAAACAGGATTCAATCCACGATTGATTGCTCCAACATAATACGTCATTCCCAACATTTAGTCAAAAAATAAAAAGGAAAAAGTCCACAAGAAAAACAGGAAGGCTGACACGAGCAAATGGGTCCAGTAGTGAAGAGGAAGCAGGGCACGTCGCAGAGATCAAGCATTGCTGAACAAGGGGACGCTCTGCCGCTACTGATCGTCAGCGTCGAAGGAGAAGGAGGACGAGATCAGAAACCCAAGGCTTCGTGAGGGCGGAGATCCAACACCGCCACTGCTAATCATCGGTGTCAAAGGAGGAGGAGGAGGACGAGATCAGAAATCCAGGACTTCGTGAGGCCAGAGATCCAGCACCGCCGGATGAGAGGATGCTCCACCGTTGCTAATCGTCAGTGTCGAAGGAGGAGGAGGAGGATGAGATCATAAACCCTAGGTTTCATGAGAAAGAGGACATAAATGACAGCTTTTGGAGTAAATGAGTAAGGAAAGAGGATTGTGTGAGAGAACGTGTGTAAGGCCGGGAAAATGATTTCCTCTTTCGAAAAAGAGGAAATCATTTTCCACAATCTCATAAGGAGATTAAAGAGGAAATCATTTTCCACAATCTCATAAGGAGATTTTCCGTTGACCGGAAAATATTTTCTTTGACCATTATTTTTCCGCCATCTGAATACCGGAAATTCCGGAAAATATTTTTCCGGAAGTTGTTTTTCGCGAAACAAACAGACCCTTAATATTTGAGTTTTTTTTATCTTCCTCAATATGAAGATTTTGATTTACAACCCAGGTCCAGTATTAAAAACTCAGCCATACATCAATCATTGGGAATCAACATGCAGCATGCCATTGACCTGCCCCAGTTCACATCCAGTCAGACCAATGCATTATGCACCAGATCCGGTCGATTACATTTACAATGATATTCTTCTCATGACATGATTCTGTATAGAAAAAACTTCTCAAAGTTAAGGTATAGGTATATACAGCCTGCAATAAACAGAAATAAGGCCTAAATTTATATGAGGGAAATTCCAGTCTCAATAGAGAGACCATAATTAGGAAGCCCAAAACAAAATGATTTTACTCACCTGAAGGCACTGACCAGCAACAATTATTTTAGTAGATTCCGATTCTTGCAAAGCATTTCCACGAGCATTTCGCAACACACTCCATACAGACCACCCTAGTCAAAAATCATTTTTGAAATCTAACTCAGCTTTGATTTGAATCTTATGATCCTCAAGAGCAAGAATATTATTTTTAGAAATTGGATCAGTACTTAATTATTCATATCTCCTTTAGTATTTACACCAACCATATCAAAATGAGAATAAGTAGACAAAACTATAAATGAGTTATATTAAATTCATATGGCTCCGATTTGAGTGGTAAAGAAGGTTATAATTTACTATAGTGGGGATATAGATATAATAGAACAAAGAGTGTATATACGAAAAAAAAAAGAGCTGTTTATATATTAAGCTCTTATAAGTTAAGAAAGTGATTGCTTCCTCCGCGTCACAAGTGGCATTTTCTTTTTTGTCGGAGTGCACATATGAATTCCCTAGCATGTGATAATTATGATTTAAGTGTTGAAAGTCAGTTTATCTTTAAATATAATTTCACACGTCATTTTTTTTTTTACACATCATTTATTATGTGACAATTACCATAATTTCATGCATCGCTTTTGGGGAAAAAGAGTTTCTTATTGAAATGGTACATAAAGTTTTTTTTTAAAGTATTAAATATTTTAGGAATTATGATTTGAGTGTTACAAGTGAGTTTACTTTTAAATCACAATTTCATGCGTCGTTTACTATGAAACAATTATCATTTACTTTAAGATTTTAAATATGAGATTTTTATGGGGTTTTATTCGTAAAAACTCAAAGATGAACTATCTTGTAGATATGATATATTCTATAGAAAGATTTGAATCTTATAACATCAAATAAGAGGAAGCTTTATCTTGCCAACCATGACAAAGGAATATCCATTCAAGAAAAAAAAAAATCGAGCCACATAAGTTTTGTGAAGCAATTTGTTGAAAGAGGAAGTCGGCTTGGGGTAATCTTACCCTAAAAAGGAAACCGAATTCCCAATAGTGGTCTTTCCTTACCTGAGCATGGACCCGCCTCATGTTTTGAGGAATGAATAAATCGAAGAAGTTGCACGCCAGGCGACTTGGTCATTCAATCTATGACTAAGTAATGGTGAATTGGGAAGAACTCCCACAAGAGATCCTAGAACTCATCGCTCGAAGGCTAGTCATAGAAGACTTTTTAGCCTTTCGAGGGGTGTGCACATCATGGCGGTCCGCTGCCGCCAAAGAGACGTACAACACCAAGTCGAAAGCCCCGTGGCTCATGAATAATGTGGACAACCAAAGAGCCGAGTTCTGCAGCCCCCCTACAGGAAGAATTTACCCGATGCGGGTGCCAGGATCTCATGTCCGGACCTTGTCTGCACCAGGATGGATCCTCGCGTCACAGGGGGACAGGGAATACCATATCTTCAATCCGCTTTCGCGCGTCAGCATCGAACTCCCCGCCTTGAAGAAGCTTCGCCGCAAGTCACGTCTCAGTGTGCAACTCAATGGGCCGAAGAGGCTCCGATGCCGCCATCCCAGAATCAACAGGATCGCGTTGTCCTCAGGCCCTTCTTCATCCAGGAGCTACATAGTCATGATCCATATTCATGAGAGTCTTGGACCACTAGGGTTTGCCTTCCACAGATCAGAAGAAGATGCATGGATGGCAGTGAGTCCAGCGATGCATCTGCGTCGGTCCACCGTCCTTCAACTGATTTTTTACGATGGGCTATTTGTGGCCTTGGATGCGGCTAAGCAAATAATGACCTTTAACGAGAGAAAGCGTCGCATGGAATCGCGACTAATTCTAGGGCAGAACATTTTCGAAGGTCATCCGTATCTCGTTGAATGTTCAGGCTCATTGATGGCGGCATGGACGATATGGGGCGAAGGGTATGGACCCGTGAAAAGGATCCGAGTTTTCAAAGTTGATTTGGAGAAGGGAACTGAGGAAGAGGTCAAGAGCTTGGGGAACGCATCTCTCTTCTTGAATGGCAACTCTTCGTTCTCGGTGGAGTTCAACGCCGAGTCTTTCCTCCTCGGGATCAAGCCAAACCACGTCTATTTCATGGATAACCTAGATGAGAAGAAGAAGAGTTACAGCATGGACAACGGTGAGGTTGGGACATACTTCGATGCAACTAGCTGTCACGATTATGCAGCCACATGGTTCCAACCTGATTTTACTACTTTCTTATGATGAATTTTATTTTTCTCTTCTTGAATGGGAAGATTTTGAGGAATCGACTGGAGTAGGCCCATCGTCGCTATAAAAAATTTTCATGGCTAACTTTGCTGGAATTGCTTTAACATATGAATTCTAAGAAATTAGTGCCACTTTGTACTTGCAATTATTCGGGAGAAGAAGTGCATAAGTGCCACAACTTTCGTATGGCATTTATTTGAGTGCCATAACTTCTTTTCACTCACTTAAGCACCCCATTGGAATAAAATTGATCATTTGAGTGTCATTTCCAACATATCATATTACATGGATTTTTTAAAAAAAAAATTTGAATTTTGTTTTTATGTTCCTTTTTCCCTTTTTCTTAAGGGCCAATGGGATCACCGGTGGCCAGTGACCCTCACTAGCCATAAAATCATTGTAACTTTCCTACGGCACTCATTCCGAGTGTTATACCTTTTTTTCGCTCACTTAAATGCCACATTGGAGTAAAATTGATTGTCATTTCTAATATATCATCCTATGTGAATTTTTAAATTTTTTGAATGAATTTTTTTTTATTTATATTTTCCTTTTCCCTATTTTTTAAGGGCCGATGGGGTCATCGATGAACCTCTCTAGCTGTGAAACCATCGTCCAATCTGCGCAAGGGCCAACTGCTAGCAAGACCGCAAAGGCCCTCGCCAGACAGCTACGGCGGGCCTGCCTAGGGCCTTCTGATAGAGGGTAAGGGTTTCACCCCTAACAAAAGGAAAAAAAAAAGAATAAAATTTAATTTAAAATAATAATGAAAAATATAAAAAATTAAAAATATTCAAAAATTATCCACCCATCGTTGACAAAGCCGCGTGGGCATCCTCGCCAAATTTCTTGGTGAGGCAAATGTCGACGGCACTTATGTAATCGATTTTTTTAAATTTGTGATACTCAATAGCAAAAATGAAATTATTGCACTCAAATAAGCACCGTACGAAAGTTATGGCATTTGCGTTGTTCCTACCCCTATTCTAACTTGGAATTCTAAGACACAACAAAACTTCACGTACATCAGAGTGCATCACTGATTTTGGTTTTTTAATTTTTTTAAGCAAGAAAAATGATTATAATTCAAGAAATAAGTAGGCCTCATCAAAATTAAAATGGGAAATTTGTTAGGTAATCATCTATGGATATCAAATTTTAATTCTTGATATTATGTGATGTCCTCTTTACTTATTTAAAGCGAGATAAGATAAGGGTATTTTGGTCATCTGAATATTAGTTATATGCAGCAGAGATAGATGAAGAGAACCATATATGAAGACAAGTGAGCATCTTTATCTAATTTTTCCAATTAATTCTAGAAAAAAATGTCAAAAATTCTTTGAACATAGATAATTGGACATCACGGAATGATAGTGAGAATTTTTTTAATATCTAATTCGGTGTTTGGTTGATTTAAATTGCCATTAGTAATTTACGGGGAAAACTACTAGAAGGACCCAACTACGTTCGAAAATCACCGTGGTGAAAAAGGTTGATATAATTTTGGTTACGCATTCTTGTCTCATACCTTAATCCATAAATTACTATCATTAATGCAAATATTATTTGCTTTTAAGCTTGGAGTTAAAATTTAACATCATATATTGAAACCAAAAATAGACGATGAAGTTCCAATCTAATTCCAATTATTAGACTGAACAATTGAGCTGACCAGGTTGGCATTAATATATTACACTTCTGCCCCTTATTGAGCCAAGCCAATTAGATGTGAGCGATTCTAGGTTCCATACATGTTTTACCTGGAATCTAAAACCTACCAATTAAAATAGATTCCTTATTTTTAATTTTATATTGTCATAGAGTCCAAGGTCAATGCCGGGTTTTGCCCGGATTCTACTTGTATTATTAATTTCATATTGTAATGAATTATCACTTTTAATAATCATCACTTACTACTACAATCCACTAACCTCAACCTATACTTAAACACACGAAGAATATGAAACATCAATGACGTAAAAGTCTCAGTTATAAATTGGAAGCTCAAACTAAACATATATTAAGAAAAACACATAAACTTATTATAGATTTCAAGTTCTAAGTTCAACAAAACCTCCTTGTAGAAGCAGGTTATTCGATTTTTGGAACCTACAACCTACCTTGCATGTCTTGGAACTTGGATTCGAACAAGTTCTCACTAGTTTAGTTTTTCAATTTCAAGTGTATCAATTTAGGATTTTTCACAGTATTAATCCTTTAGTAAATAGAAACTAGTCCCTACTGCATTATTGCTCTTATAACAACTTATCTATTTTTCATTTCTCCCATCTCAAAAGCTTACTTTTCTAGTAAATTTTTTTATTTTTAATTTTGCAAGTATAAAATATATATCAAGTCTCCATATTTACTATATAAAGAAACTGTCTTTTTCTTATTTCTATCAACGAGATGCTTTAACAAGGAACACGTTAGATGTTATAGGAATGTTTAGAAAAAAAATTAAAAACATTGACATGAAGAATTTATGCGCAATAAGACATCTTGACGTTGTTTGTGAACACTCCGCAAATAATATTAATTTTTGTCGATTCAAAACAATGGAATTTCTATGGCATTTTACCAAAACAAAAATCTTATTTTATGCAAAGGTTTAGTATAGTTAGATTCAATCTTTTGAAGTTTCTTGAATGAGAAGGTAACTATAGTTTTGTCTTGGAAATGCTTTAAAGATTTTTTTTTTTTTTTTGTAGTCTCAAATGATCATCCCATAGTACGTATAAGTATATAAAAGACAACTAATAAAAAAAGATTTGACGGTGATATGCACATCAATAATGTAAAAGTTTATAAACACGTGACTATTTTTAAAAGTTATCTATGTTGAAAATTTGTTTGACAATGTGGAAAATAACTAAGGGGCTGTTTGGTAACGTGCCAAACAATGCTAGATTTTGATTTTTTGTTCCCGGGATCAGTTTGGGAACATAATTGCGTTTGGAAAAATTTTTGTTCTTGGGAACAGATTTTGAGTAGAATCAAGAATAATAAAAAAAAAAAGTCGATTCTTGTTCTGGGAACAAATTTGAGAATCAAAACCAACACTTCTTCTTCTTTCCTTTCACCATCTCGCGACCGTTGTCCACCACCGCTCGTCGTGGTCCACCGCCACTCGCTGCCGCGGTCCACCGCCACTCGCCGCCGCGGTCCACCGCCACTCGCCACCGCTGTCCACCGCCTCCCACCATTGTCAGCCGCCGATCGCCGCTGTCCGCCGGTCGCCATTCGCCGGTCCGACGAGCTCGCTGGAGGCTCGCTAGGCCAGGGCGAGGTCTGGCGAGCTCACTGGGGCTGGGCAAGCCTCACAACGCCCAGCCCCATCGATGGCCTAGCGAGCCTCGCCTAGCCCCGACAAGGCTCGCCTGGCCACCGGTGAGGCTTGCCCAACCCCGCCAATGGCCAAGCAAGCCTTGCCCAGCCCCGGCGAGGCCAGCCTGGCCATCGGCCATGATATCAACTTAATCGAATCTAGTAATGTCTCATGTATGATTTTTAGTATTTGAAGCAATTTTGGGATTGTATTTTGTTTCGAAATTGTTCTAACATAATATCATTCTATTTTTGGACCTGAAGAAGTGGTTAACTATCTTCTTTACTTATTGATAGCATATTCTTTCATGTAAACATCCAACTAGCTTTAGCTAACGTTTATACATATTATTTTTGATATCCTATGATGACACCCGAATTTTTGTTGACATTTTAAATATCCATTTATTTTGCAATAATATAAATTTATAAAAATGTAAAAAGAAAAAAGATATATTAAAAATTTGAAAAAATGAATGAAATGAAATGAAATGTCGGGTCCAGTGGGCCGGCTTGTTCAGCCCATCCTTCCAATCAATTTTCGGCCCTTTCAAAAGTGAAGCTTAGCTGCCCATTTAGTTCTTCCTTTTGGTCCACTTTTTCCCCCTCTTCATTGAGCCCATCTCTTTTAATGTTTTCATGGCCCATTAAAATTTAAAATAACAAAGAGAGACAAGAGCCCAAAGTCATTTCTTGCTCTTCGCTTACACGAACCAACGCTCACGAAGAGGAAAAGGAAAAAGGCGCGGATTAGAGAGTACCGTGACGAGCAAAGCATGAACGCGTGCCCGTGAGCGAGGGAGGGACGACAACAACAAGCCGTGACGCAAGCAAATCCAAGCCTTCTAGAAGGCTATGCTGGCGTGAAGGATGAGCACTGCTAACCGGAAATGATACGCAAAGGGGCATGGGCTGCGTGCATGAGGGGCCTAGGCCAGAAGAGGCTTCGCAAAAACCAGAAGACCAAGTTGCAGAGAGGAGCGAGATGGAGAGAGGAGAAGGCAAAGGCTGGTGTTCACTGAAGGCAAGAGAGAGGCTAGCGTTCACTGAAGGTAGAAGCAGAGGGATCGTCGGAGCTTGGCTGCAACCTTGGTTGAGGCGCCGCTGGCCACTGCTTTCATCTGCAGCAGGTTGCGGTATTCCGTTGAGTTCGCTGCTTCGCCGGAGGATGGAAAGGGGCATCGGTTCTCCTTTAAAGACTCGTCGGCGACTGCACCAGAGCAAGGAACGTCCCTAAACCAGGTAGGCTCCCGCTTGGCTTTATTACGTTCTGTAAATTTTTAGTAAATTCGGAAAAACATTAAAAATTTGAAAAAAAAATCAGAAAATCCAAAAAAATCTAGGAAAATCATTAAAAATTTAAGAAAATTTAGAAAAATCATTAAAAAACACTCGAAAATTTTCAAAAATAAAAATAAAAACAAAATCAAAAATAAAAAAATAGAAAAATTGGAAAACCCTTTAAAGAACTAAAGCCCTAAAATTGGATAAGCCTTTAGGGCTTTACAATATAGATTCTTGTTTTGCGTTGTCTTGTGTTTTTTTTTTTTTTTTAAGGGATAATTTTAGGATGCTTATATACTTTCTATTATAACTATAATCTACTGCGCTTTGCAATATTTAGATGGTACTTCCTTGTTTCCTAATAGTTAGGACAAACCTTAGATTTTTCTTGATAGGCTAGTCACGTGACTAGGTTAGGTATCAAAAGAGTGTTAGGCCTTAAGGCTAACATGATCAAGTCTCCGAGTCTAAAATCTCTAATAGCATAAATAGTAAGATATCCTCCCGTTAGACCCAAAAAAGCTAGTGATGACTCCCCAGTCAAAATTTGCATAGGCTTAATTGATTAAAAATTTAAAATTCTAATGTTGTGTGAGATATGAAGTCGGACGAATTTGAGTCAATGGATAACCGCCGACCCAAAACCTTGAAACTTAACAAACTTTCCCTTCCTTGCGAGACGGGTATCGCAACATCCTAGAAATTAGGAGAAAAGCATAGTTGTGGGAAATTTAAGTCTATTGAAAAACAAAGCTAAAAGATGAGAGTGTTTGAAACATTATAAAGCTCAGCGAAATCTTAAAATTTTTAATGATTGGGTATGCTAATTCTCATTTAAGCATAAAAGAACATTGTATTTCATGGGTTGAAGAGAGATCGAAGTCGCAAGCTATTGGGATGGTTCAGTAAAAGGAAGTAGATTGCTCATTCTATTATCTTCCTTCTTCAAAAGGCTAATAAAGAAAGTTTACCGCAATAAGATGATATTGGCAATTGTTGGATGTGATGTATCGGATCCAAGTATTGATAGACATGACTTGGAATTGAAATGGTTGCAATGATATCCATTACAGGGGCAATCGATGATGTGGTATATATATGCTTGTATTTATTATCAACCACTGTAGTGTGGACATTATGTTTGATGTTAAATTTAATCAAGTGATTAATCAAGAGATAAAATGATTATATGGCATATTGAGTCAAATTTTAGGTACTATTTGTGTCATTTTTCCTATTATCAATAATGTTGTAATTTTGTTGTCTTTACAATCTTTGCCGTTCAAGATGCTATTTCAAAGATGGATGGAAATTTCTTCCAATATATTTATGTCATAACCCACAATAGAAATTCTTAAATGACCATGAATGTTGCAACTCTCCCAACATGTAGGGAACACAAATTAAGAGGTAATGTCAAGTTGAGCACCAGAGATCCTCAACCGACATGAGTTCTCCTAAACCTTTACCTCACCTAACGTTAAATGATTCATTTTTATTGATTAACCTATAAAAATTGTGTAATGTGAAGGAGTCGCCGGTAGCTCATCACAATCGGCTAAGATCTAAGTGAGATATGGAATGTATCTCACTTCTTACACAATGAGACATCTAAGTAAAAGTACTTTATTACACTAATTATTCAACTAATACCCTTTCATTACCTAAACTTAATCACTTGTCAACTAAAGTGACCACACAATTTTTTTTATCAAATTATAAATCCTCAAATTCTCATCCACCGAGTGTCAATCAATATTTTTGTAGTTCATTATGATCCTAAATCGTAACCTAATCAACAAATTAAACAAACAAATCACAACAACAAAGTAAGAGAAGACAAGTAAAAATAAAGTGCCTAAAGTAACTAGATATAAGTCGGGCAAAGAATATACATTTCCTCATTTTAAGCCCTAAGACAACAACCTCTATGAGCCAAATTCATATTGTATGTATTTTTCCTAAAACAAATCTATGTAAAATTAAACTTAACCAAATGTACCCATTAAAATCCCCAACCTATATTTATACTAACTAAAAAAGACTAAGCTAAATCAAATACTAATTCTAACCATTTTCCAATTTTGAATTTTGATTTTATCTTTATTTTGAATTTTCTTATTATTTTACTTATTAGGTTCCAACTCAATTTATAAGATCACAATTTCGTTTTATTTATCTATTAGTTTTTTATTTTTTATTTAATTTTATGTTATTTTAATACTTTCTCATTCCCAAATGCAGTCTATACGGTCTACGTTTGCACTTTCATTTTTCGTTTTTAATGTTTTTATTTTGTATTTTTTGTAACTTTTCTATTTTTATTATTTTTACTTTCTTATTTCTGGTAGAGGAGGATTCGGAGCTTGGCCCTTGGGCCTGGTCCGAACGAAGGCTAGGCTTGGACTTCGCAGGTCTGGGTACTGGACATTAATTGAGCTTTTCATGACAAACCTCCTTAATATGGACTTAAACTGAAACCATCAAAGTCTAATTCTCTATCTAAACCCACCTAAATTAAACCAAGCCCAAGCTTCCTAAAAGCCAATTGAAGCATATTTTTCTAATTTTCTTTTTATTTCGTTTTTTTCCCTTTTTATAATTTTCTTTTAAGCCCTTCTTCCTCCTCATTACTTCCTTTATACAAAAACGCACAAGCTTTTCGTCACTCATTACGTAATCTAAGTCAGATATACGCAAAGACCAACATGAAACTTCCGTAAACGGCCGAGGCAACCACCACCTAGCTAAAGAATCAATGACATAACTACTAACTTTTTTTAACCGCCACAAAACCTCCACTGTCACTCGTTTGCCGCCCGAACACATACCGTCACAACAATCCAGAATCCTTGAACTCAAAACACATTAAAAAAAAATGTTTTGCTCTTTCTAGAATATAATGTCAGAAATGAGGATGGAAAGAAATAACGTAATTTGAGGAACCACTGAATAAAAAATTTAAAAATGAGAGGGTGCAAATCTTTTATTGACTTTTTACTCAATTAGAATAGAGTTAAAATTAAATAAATAAATAATAAGAGACATGAAAAGAAGATCTCTTCCTCAACTGCAAAGTATGCTAAATTATATATGATTGTACTTATAACAAACAAAAATACGCGCCTTCATTCAAATTTGCTTATGATATAAATTCTAAGATGAGGTGTCCAAACATATAACAATAAACTCATCAGTTATTTATTATTCTTTGATTATTTATTTTTACGATTATTCTCGTGAAAGGTTGTGTCCTTTGAAAATAATTCCTCTTCACCACTTAGAGTTTTTTGTTGGTCGAATTATCATTATTGTGGCAAAATTGTCCAAAAAAGTCCTTAACTTGTTGTACATAATCTAATTTAGTCCTAAACATTTTAATTGTGTCAATTTAGTTTTAAACATTTTGACGGTTTATCAATTTAGTTTTAAATCTAATATATAAATGGAGGAAAGGATTTTTGAATCTTGGCATTGACCAATTGGGATAGGATTTATGTTGCAGTCCATTCGATTTTGGATTACGATGCATTCGGGGAAATCATTGGTTTTATGACAATATCATTGATATTCTTGCCTTTCTTTCTTTACTTAAAATCGATGGTAAAAGAGATGAAGCACATCAAATTTAGAAGTAAGTGATCTCTCTTGGGATTTATTACTAACGTCAACGTGTTTTTCCTAAAATATGGAAAACCAAAGAATCGTCTTGATCTTATGGCTGCATCAGTGAAGACTTTGAAGCTGTTGGTTTCCTTTTTTGCACCAAATTTCTTGAATTTCATATTCCAAGTTCCTTTCTTCTTACATGATCTTCGCAATATCAATGAGATTGCTTCTCTTCAACAACCAAAACAAAAACGTGAATTTGTATCGACTAAATTCACACCAAAAGAAGAAATTTCTCATTCTTAAAAAAACGAGGGAGCAAAAAAAAAAAAAAAGAGAGAGAGAGAGGCAAAATACATGGATATTTAAGAGAATAGTGTGTCTAATACACTTTGCAATTTCTTTCTCCCTCATTTTGAAAGCTCCAGTGAGCTTGATAAAATACTAAAAGGAAGTACAAAAAGAACAACGAAGCTGTAATGAGCCTTCACAATACTTTCTTGGACATTTAGGGTCGGAAGGAAAACTATTTCCAGAAATTATTTTCAGACTTTCCATTGTTTGAATGATGGAATACTAATCAATTTATAGAAAATATTTTTCATAGGTTGAAAACAATAAGTTTAGATCGGAGGGAAACAACTTTCCCTTCTAGCAAGAAGGAAATTCTTTCTCTAAACTAGCAAATAAAGGAAACCTAACCGTTTTTCTTAGAAATGATTTTCATGTAAAATATATTTTCTTTATTATGAAGATTTCAGTTAAATAAACGCACCCTCCAATAAAGAGAAACCGAAGAAGATCCAAGGGGTAGTTCTTTTATTAATGCATGCTACAGTGAGTCTGCTGGAAGCAAAAGAAAATGTTGAATAATTTTGTCAGGAAAATAACGGGACGAGGAAGTGCAATTGCAATGTTGCTAGAGTGAAGACGCGAGACAGAAAAAAAGCCGAGGCAAGTTTAAAGATTGACTGGATTTCTCATATCAAGGGCGTTATGGTCACATGACAATTAAATGGGTGTTTTTGGCCAGAGAAAGGGTGGAAATAGCCCCACTCCTCAAGAAATCATCACGCCATTAGACAAGCTAATAACATGTGATGTTCCTCAAATGGGTAGGACACTCGGGGTTACATTAAGCACCCCGTCATTTTTCCTCCGAGGACCGAGTCCGTCGACTCTTCGATGAATGAGCACAGGTCTTGGAACAGAAGACGAAAATTTGTATTATCGATCTAGGATAAATTTGTAGTCGCAGTGGTCGTCAATTACATAAGGAGAGGAGAATGATTAAACTTCAGAAGGATTAAAATTACCCAGCAATAGTAGACCAGATTGTATATTTAACTTTGGGAGAGAAAAATTGGTATTAATATCACTACTGTTAAATAGCATCATAGAACTATTACATAAGATGACCTGTCCCACCATTTCACTTTAGTTCATTAAAAATGTAGTAATTTGTTTAGGAAGTGTTTTGTCTTATCTTTTAAATGCAATTAGCGCCTTGCTTGTTTAATTCTCGTATTTAATTACGTATGTGAATGTTTAAGATGCAGCGTTAAATTTTAGTGCTTGTTTTTCAGTGGGTAGATCAGAAGGTTGATTAGATACAAGGGGATTGATGCTGATAGCCTTCTGCGTTGTGCATACAAGCGGGGGCTATTAATCATTAATTCCACTCTTTGGACCGTTAGTCGATTTAGGAGGAGGCTTGGGAAAATCGAATTGCATGAGATCAAAGGCCGATCCCAAGGCCATTCTATGATTGATTGGATGAGTTTGGCCGATTGCCTTGTTTGTTGAATGTATGACTAGAATGCAGATCGACATCATGAATGGTGATCGATGGCGGCACCCACTGAAGAGTTGGTCAATTGAAGACAATGGCGTGGTCGACCGATCTCCGTGGCTGTCTTAATCTTTTTGCAAGAAGCTTTAGTTTAGATTTCTTAGTCTGGTCAATTAGTAAACTTAGGCTCTAATTAGCTTGGGCTATAATTGATAGGATCAATTTAGACTTAGCTTCACTTTTAAAAGAAATGGTCAAGGTAGCTTAATATAGTCCCACTCTTAATGAAAATGATTAGTATTAGAATCATATTTGGTAGGTTCTAGTCTCTAGCTTCAAGCTTCCGAGGAATTATGTCTCAAGACACATAATGAGGTCATGTGTATTCTTTGCCTGACTCCTATTGGGTTCTTACTTTCAGCCACATTACTTGCTTTCAAAACTTGAGTGTTTATTTATCACACTGTCTTTCAATAAATTGGATATTTATCACTTCCCTAGAATAGATCAAGATTAGTTTAGACTTCAATGTAAATTGACCCCACAAAAACATTTGCATGATCATTTAGCAATTTTGATGCCTTTAAGACCATAATTGGTAATCAAGACCATGTGACCACTTGGATTAAACAACTTTCCAAGTTAGGGGTATCCAAAGGGTGCTAATAAAAATATTAGCATAATCAAGCCTCTGATGCTAAAATCTCTTATTGTGTAGGAATCGAGACAATGGTCTCACATCTTGATTGGTTTTTAGCTAATCCAATGTAGCATAAGTTATAAGCTTTGGAGAGTCTGTGAGAGTTGTTGGTTGGCCTTTGGGCAATGCCCTTAAAACTTATGCCTTTTCCTAGTTGAAAAGGGTAGGTTGCGACATTGGCATGGAGTATGTTTAACTCTATATAGGTCAACTTATTTTTTTTTTATTACATTTGAAAATTATCAATTGCCTAATATGAGTAGATATTAAAGGTAAATAGTGTTAGAGAAATATGTCCAAGTGACTTTAATGATGCTCAAACCATCCTTAGTATAATGTTTACTATGACATGTGCAGATATTTTTAATAAAGGACATCCACGATGTGATCCGGTGGATAAAAATTTTAACGTGTCTTGATATGGTTTTCCGTAAACAATACCAACAAATTTAAAAGATTAGCTTGTGACAATGCCTATGCCGATGCTACTAATATCAGGTTATTGGTACTTTGAAATGTTTGTTGGTTTGGTAAAATAGCCATAGTGGCTATGGATTCACAGAACAGCAAAATCCAAATGGAAATAGTAATCGAGAAGTTAGGTAATCTGACAGATTTATTAGAGACTGCTACCCATGCTATTTTTAGATAGCCCACAAATGTTCATGAAAAGGACTGTATGGACAGTTCCATTTTTGGATAGTAGCTCAATAGTAGCTCTGACAACTCTTTGCTTCTCCAATCCTGCTCCAACAGATTGATTGAAGATGGTTATAAAATATAAGATCTCTAAAGCTAAATGTTAGAGAGAGAGAGAGAGAGAGAGAGAGAGCGACATAACAAGATCAAAAAATTTGCTTCTAATTGTGTTCTAAGCAATACGTTCTCTTTGGATTGTTTTTCTAAGTATTGTATTCATGATGTTTTAATAATTGTACTAAAGATTAAGTGTACAAGAGTAAGAGCAACAACTAAGTCCTGGTAATGTGATCTATTATGTGATTGGATAAATGTTTGCTATATTATGACTTTCTGAGCAAATTAGTAATGCAATCCAGCCCGACTTAATGCTATTAGTTTGAAGAGCAAACATAGGTATAGGGATAAAATCAAATCACTATATATGATTCCGAGTTTTGAAACATCACATTGACAAGATCTTTACTTAGCGTAAGTTATTTTCCACGAAAGATTGTTAAGTTTTCTAAAACAACCTATTCAACCCCCATTGTAAGCCCCCCAACAAATAGTACAAATCTTAGAACCTTTAATTTAAGTAGTAACTTCAAGATATGGTATATTTTGTTAGTATAATCTATTCTTACCAATGAAAGAACATATATTTCTTTCACTCAATCTTCTATTATAAAATGATATCGAATACTGCATCCTTTTTTTTTTTTTTTTTGTCAATTCCGTAATTAAATGAACCTAAAATGGCATCCTTTTTTTTGTCAATTCCATAAGTAAATGAACCTAAATGGTAGTGTAGTAGGAAAACCTCCTTAAAAGTATAAAAGTAATAGCCAATTCTTTTTTAGATAATTTTGATGCGGTGATTTTCATAGATGACAACTCTATACCAAAGGAGGCGCCTCCAAATTCTGTATAAATCGACCTCTTGCCAGCACAATAAAATGTTGTCTTTGTTTCTTCTCATCCTAAAACAAATCAAGTATGCTGCAATCTGCGAATGGTGATTGAGGTAAGATTCCTTAAGCTTAATCTCATTTGACATTATTTATGCAATGATATAGTATGGATCGCTCATTCTTCTAGTTGTATCAGAGAAGATCGGACCGAGCCATCATCAGAGCAAACGGAGCGTTATATCTTCTCATGCGATTTTAATCTAACTCTTGGTTCAAGACTCAACAACCTCATTCCGGCTCCCGCTTTCATACTTGCCATCCTTTTAAGGTCACTCCTTCCTCCCTTGTTAAGGAATATTTGTGATTGAGGTTTTGTTCATCAGTTGAAGACAATAGTCAAGATAGACTAGTATATTAGAGACAGAACTCTTCACGATTGGCATTTTCTCTGTCATCATTTTGCTTACCTTGAGATCTCGAGTCCTGTTGTTAATTAATCAAAGTAGATTATTGAGTCAAACATCTCTAACTCTCTCTCTCTCTCTCTCTCTCTAAAGTTGCTTCTATTACTCGAGTGCAGGAACTATCATAAAGATCAGTAGTCCCATACTCAACACACTCAACCATGTCCACTTCCAAGGTACACCCCATGGTTATCTTCTTATTCCTCTCCCTCTTGCCCAACCTCATCCCCGCCAAAAACCCCAACAGCCAACTCCAAGTCACTCACTCCAGGTGCCGAGGCACTCCCTACTTGGACCTCTGTGTCTCCACTCTCGCCTCCTTCACGGGCCTTGCCTCCATGTCCTTCCCAGAGATCATATCTGGCATGCTTCACCAGTCCGCCTCCGAAGTGAGAGCCGCCTCAACGCATTGCACAGTCATGAAGAACCATTTCCTTGAGAAGCTCAGCATGCTCGAAAGGCAAGCCCTGGACATCTGCCTTGAGCTATTTCGTGACATCCTCGATGACTTTGACAATGCCGTCTCCTACCTTGAGAACTCGAAAGTCACTATACGCCACTATTATGACCTTCAGTCCCTCCTTAGCGGAATGATGACCAACGTTTACACTTGCAACGACGAGTTCGATCCCCACACAGATAATCTGAATCTCGGGGATAGCATGAAGGATAGGCTCTCGAACATCTCGCGCCACGTAAGCAATTCACTATTTCTCCTGACAAAGATGCGCGGCGTCAATAGTCCTTCTGGACATGGTGTTAGAGAGAGGTTCCCAGCGTGGATGTCTTTAGAAGATAGCCTATTGGTGCAAACACCGACGAATGCGACAAAGTTCGATCTTGTGGTGGCGAAGGATGGATCTGGTAACTTCACCTCCATCAACGATTCTGTGGCAGCTGCTCCGGACAATAGCAACACCAGGTATTTTTATAATTTTTGCACATTTAACTAGTTTTAGTAGTATTGTTTTTTCAAATTTCGATCTTAATGTGACCATTAGGGCTAATAGCTATTTTTAGTGGGGCTGTGTTCCTAAGGATTAGTTGGCTAGTAAATACATTGCATTAACTTGAAATCGAAAGTAGAATATAAGGTTTCATTTGAATGCCTGAAGAAATATTATATAAAGTACAGCTGCATATGGCTTATAGCTATTTTTAATGTACGGCTGCATAATGGTCCTTCGATTTGTTTCTCTTGCAGCCTTGTACTCACTAACTCATTGATTTATTGTCGATTTGTTCGTCTCGTGGCCTTTTTACTCACTAACTAATTGATTTATCGTTTCAAATCGTTAATTCAACCCACACTAGGAAATACTTATTTATTTGCTAAAACTTCTTTTCAAGATGTAAATTTCCTTAATTTTTACCCTGACTTTTTCATATTCATCAAGCTTACCGTTTATTTTCTTTTATTAAATAACACATATTCTTAAATACTTTATCTTTGGTTAAAAAGAACTACATATAAACGTCATTAATGAGAGTTGTCTTTCGACAATCGTTATTAAATACTTAGGTCGAATTATAGTCAGCTTATTTAGAGAACGATGTCCTAGTTCATTTAGATATCAATACTTATTCTTTCATTGCATGAATAGCGTTCCATTTTTTAATAAATGTGATTTAACTATAAAGCAAGGGACTTTTACAACATCAACAATCAATTACTTGTATATGTCTATTTTGTCAAATTGCAAATACTATAAAACGGATTATTTTCCCACTTCTGATACAGCCAAGGGGTTTTCCGATTGCCGCTACAAATATAACTAATGACTTTGTCCATTGGAAATGAGAAGAGTCGAATGGAAATGAAACTAATTCTTCTTCACTACTTCGTTTTCATTAATGTAGGGAGAGGTGCATATAAATAAGAAGGAATGAGTATGACTAAATAAAAAAGAAAATTCCAAAAATGGAGGACTATTTGTGACAAGAAAACAACTAAATCAATAAATATGAAATAGAGGTTCTCTCTTTACCTTTTTCACTTTCCTTTCACTGGCAACTTTGAAAACGAGATCTTTGTTGTTATGGTAATATTGTTATTATATTTAAATTATAAAAACCTCCCCTTCCGTGTTCCCCAATTTCCCTTTTCGTACAGGTTTGTCATCTACATCAAAGAGGGGGACTATATGGAGTATGTCACGGTGAACAAAACAAAGACCAACCTCATGTTTGTAGGCGACGGGATCGAGAAGACATTGATCAAGGGCAACCGGAACTACGACGATGGGTGGAATGCTTACTGGTCAGCCACCGTTGGTGAGTTCTTGAAACTCAATTCCTAATCAAAGAGAAAATAAATATTTATTTCAGATCCAAAAACAAATTGCTCTACTTGCCAATCGGCCACCATTTGTTCTTTCGCAAGTGAATTTTTGAATTTGCTCGTTATTTGTATGTCTCTTCCGCTCACCATGTTTCTTGTTATTCATTGTACCATTAAGAAAGTTATCAACACCACTTACATTCTTATCATATAGTAATAAGACCTAGGGGTGTTCTTTTTATTAATATACCATTTTTTGATACTAAGGTGTTTCTTGTACTTTGGTACATATACTTGTATATACACTGATTTTCATTTTTCCAAAACTGAAACAAAAAATCACTCTAAAACAAGATTATCTTGCTTAAATATTGAAAAGGGTAATTGGCTGACAGATCAATCTTAGAATTCTGTTATGCCAGTTGCTCTCGATTATGTTAACCTAAAGGATACGTAATTAAATCAATAATAATTAATTAATGTTATTTCCTCTATCTGCAGCTATTGAGGGTGATGGATTTCTCGCTAAGGGGATTACCTTTGAGAATTTTGCGGGGCCCAAGAAGGGTCAGGCAGCGGCTTTTCGGAGCAGGTCGGACAAGTCAGCGTTCTTCCAGTGTAACTTCTCGAGCTACCAAGACACGATGTATGTGCACAGTCATCGCCAGTTCTATCGCGATTGCGATATATATGGCACTATCGATTTCATATTTGGAGATGCGGCGGTGGTCTTCCAGAATTGCAACTTATATGCGCACAAACCAAACGAGGGACAGGCGAATGTGTTCACTGCCCAGAGCAGAGAAGATCCGCTAGGGCAAACCGGGATGTCGTTCCTTGGCTGCAACTTTGCAGCCGCACCAGACCTTGCACCTGTACAGTCATCATTTAAGACATTTCTTGGCCGTCCGTGGAAGGAATTCTCGAGGACGGTGATCATGGAATCGTACATTAGCGACCTGGTTGACCCAGCTGGGTGGTCGGAGTTCCACGGCTCGGCTGGGTTGAGCACTCTCTTCTATGGGGAGTACCAGAATAGAGGCCCGGGTTCAAACACGAGTGACCGAGTGAAATGGCCTGGGTACAAAGTTATTACGAGCTCAACAGTGGCAAAACAGTTCACAGTCGAGTCTTTCATTCAAGGTAACCAGTGGCTCAATGACACCGGTTTTCCTTATTTTTCGGGTCTGGATTAGAGAGTATTTAAATGTTTAGATTTTTCAGAGTGCCTTAGTAACGTAAAGTTCTGCATGCAGACAGAGAGACTAGCAGCTCTAGTTTCTCCTTTCTGTTGGATTTGAACTAATGACTTCAGCCTGTTGACAAGTGAATTTTTGCCGGCAACTTAAAGGTGCATTTTTCCGAAAAAAAAATACATGGATGAATAAAAACATAAGGATAAGTGCAATAGAAATTCTAAAATTTGTCACAAAAATACAATTGAGTCCTAAAATTTGCAAAAAGTGCAATCAAGTCCTAAAACTTGTTAAATTGTTTCAATCAATTCCTAAAATTATTTGGTGGGAGGGCTATACATTGTCCCCATTGCTCAATGATTGCTCTTCATCGACTAAGCTATGTTTGAGAGGCTGTCGTTTCTTGTCCAGCGATAGTATTAGATGGAGTTCGCTTAAATCCTTGTCCATTCATAATGTGAGCGATGATGTGCTTTCAAAGATTTTGATGGGTAGCCCTGTTCTCGAATACTTGAATTTGATAATGCCAGGGAATAAAGGAATTCCATCGAAAAGTTTTGAGAGAGTTGATTATGGGTTCTCTGTCGTGGAATCCCCTTTGGAGATTTGGACTCACTCGTTTGCTTTCATTGCGTGTGAGAGTGGATTTGTTTAAAGAGATAATAAGAATTATTGAAGCGCCATCCTAGTAGAAGCCGAATTAGATTTTGACAGTCCGATCAAATTAGATTGCTCTCTGCTTATGGAAATGCTTTGCCAGCTGAGAATGCCACTCAAATTCTTTTGGTGCTTGGTGCCTTCGGGTGAGCATAATCTTTTTGCTTCCTAATGGACATTATTTTTTCCAAGTAGTTTTTCACTTGGGGTAG
The DNA here is from genome assembly GCA_014182575.1 of Eucalyptus decipiens. NCBI lineage: Eukaryota > Viridiplantae > Streptophyta > Magnoliopsida > Myrtales > Myrtaceae > Eucalyptus > Eucalyptus decipiens. The sequence goes on from CM024613.1 coordinate 36,253,794, forward strand.
GGGACATTATTCTGCCAAAGCTTATGGATGCTCAGGTTTTATTTTAATGGAATTTTATATGAGAAAAGGTACTGGCTTGTGATGTACTTAAGAGGAGTTCCATCAATATTCCGGCATTCCAGTTATACTTTGCTAAAACGACAATGACCCTTTTCAAACTTTGATTTTATGATCTGTCCTTACCTTTTGACGTGAGTAGGTTATGTGGCCTCCGAAGGTAGAAGACATGCCGTCTCGCTGCTGAATTGCAAGTCTTTGACACTTGCACATGTCGGTTCCCCAATTCAGCTTTCCTGCTATAACAAATATGCTAGCAGCTACACCAAATTTGGAGAAGCTGGTCATTATTTTAAGCCATCTGATTGGGTCTCCTCGCGGGTATACTCCGTAAGCGCCAATTCACAGGTTTAGATAATTCAAAGGATTAACTGGAATGTACCACCTAAAATCTCTCCTTCCCTTTTTCTTCTCGAGTCCATGAAGTTCCACTACTATCACAGCCTATATTTCAAATGCCCCTCTAATGCTCCGGAAGTTTCACCCATTGATTCACTCATTCTTTCTTGTGAAGGCCCTTTGTGATGGTGAAAATGAGAAATTTGCTCTTGCATTGATGAACCGAGTGCACAAATTTGGTTTCTCTTGTTTATGATGATCTCAAATCTGATTACTGTAGGCGAGATGTATAATTTGACAAGTGATAGGTGTGGAAACTAGATCATGCTTTATGTGGAACATTCACTTTTGTCTTTTATCTATGAGCAGTGTATATCTTACTTAGAAATGTTGATCATGAGAGCCATTGGCATATAAATAAGAAGTTCAAGCATTAGGCTCAACATCTCAAAATGTTGAGATTTTTGGATTTTCTGGTTGTTTAAGATTCAAATATGAGGAAGTGCTCACGTTGGTAAAGTTTTTGCTTGAACATGCATCTGTGCTGGAAAATGTGGTCATTCAAGTTAAAAATCAGAAATCACAACAAGATCTTGGGGTAGTGAGCTCACGCATGCTGCTTGAAGTGGCCCAAGGACTTCAAAGGTTTCACAGAGCTTCTAAGCATGATGTGGTGTTACTCAGTTATCGAGAAGAAGAAGAAGAAGAAGAAGAAAAGCGGCAAAAGGAAGCAGTTAGAGTAACAACAAAATGTATTCATGTTGGCCATATGGATGACTGATTGAGATAGGAACACTTTAAGCCACAACATCAACTAGCTTGATCTGTTGCTGGTAATGTCTAATGTAAGCTTTTCAGTGTTTTGAAGCAAGTTCTGGGGTTGTATTTTGTTTGGAAATTGTTCTACGAGGTTGAGCAACGTTTTGTTGCAGGAAAATGCTATTTACTTACGTAATGTCGTTTTAAGGAATCCATATTGAATCACATGACAGCGACATCCCCCCATGGCCTTTTTATTGAAGAGGGCATTTCTTGTCATAGGAGCATCCGAGAATGCTTGGGACATTATAAACTACACAACCTCTGAAAAGTTTAGTGATTGGGCCTCCTAATTCACTTTTAAGCTTCAATGCTATTATATTTAATCGTATGCAAGTATCTTGACTTAGAATGATATTGCATTTTATGGGTTGATGATTGATTGAAGTCGCAGGATTTGGGATGGTTCGATAGAAGGAGATGGCTCATTCTATTAGCTTTCCCCAATTACATGATATACGCAATTGGAGTAGAGATATATCGAATTCAGGGGTGTGACTTATAATGAAAATTGTTGTGTAATTCTCCAGTACTGGTGCAATCGATGGTAAGGTATAATATAAGATGTCACACCCCGAATGCCGAGCACATGAACATCCCTCGGCGATCGATTAAAAATGCAACATCCTAAGACGTGTCGCCGACCTAGTCTTTTTATCTTTTGATTAAACGCATGCGGAAGCAATTGAAATAAACACCTAGTCAATAAACAAATAATAGGGATAGTAAAACACAACAAATATTGCCAAAAACATCATATTTATTTGTCCACTGTTATCCCTAGAAAGTTTAATAATTACAAGCATTTCTACGGCCACTTCCTATTGACCCTCTCAAAAACCTTCAGGGGTTAGGGTTAACCTAAACTTCACTAATGTCGGGGTTAGCCAAAAAGTGTTGCATCTCGTGCTCCCTATGACATCCCAAATTTCTGATTCTACTTTCAATTAAATGAGACGGACTTTTCATCGACGCGCTTATAGTTCAATTCTTTGAGCTGATCACTCATGAGATAACTAGTCTATCCGGTGAAGCCATTAAGGAAATTAAATGCAATAGACTCGAGAATCTAACCATGAATTAGCTACTCGACCGTATTAATCTGGAATGATCATTACGACACTATCGGAATCGAACAGAGATTAGTAATAGGTCGATTTGGCTAAGATATGTGATTAGAGTGTGGGTGATTCCACCTGATTTTAATATCCTCGTCGACCGGCACTAAACTGATTTTTCTGTTGTTTTGGGTACCCTACGTCTATAATTGAAACCTCAAGATTTTCACGACAACCGAGAGTTGCCGATATGTTGAAGATTATGTCGTGGCTTGAAAATAATTAACCACGGGTCAATTGTATTGAAAATTCCTAAAAGCTACCCAATAAATTAAGACATGCTTAAATCGCGCCGATTGAATTTAACTGTGATTTTAAACCTGAATTCAGAAATTAAAAGCTCTGTAATGTCACAGTTCATTTTAAGAACGTTGACTTATCTTTGAAAGATTTTTCATGCAAACCAAGTTTTTCGGCAAATTAATCAAAGTATGGTTATTTTGGCTCGAGAAATTAGTAGGCTCGCTTTTGGTCGTGCTTTTGAGACTCAAGAAGGTTCTATGGACAAGAGAACATGTGAATTAAAGTGTGGTGACATTGGATTGATTTTATGGACTTCAATTTGGTTCAATTATAAGAGAATTGAATGAAATTGATATACAAGATTTCATGCCATGGTGGAAAAAGAAATTGCAACTATTGGAATAAGGTTGTGGGAGATTGAAGATAGTGGAGTGTGACATCATCAAGTAATGTCAAGGTGGGGCTAGAGTGCATAGGATCTTGACAAGTGGAGGGTGAGGATTGGCTCTAAAAAAGGTGGGACATCACTTCACCAATCAACTCCATCTTCAACCTTGGCTTCTTGGATTTAGAAATTGGAGAGAGAGGGAGAGAATCTGGCCGGACTAGCCTGTTCAATGCCGCCCCTTTCGCCCGTTCGGTCGCCCTCTCGTTGCCATCGTTGTCACGGTCGTCATCCGTTTGCACGCAAAGGCCCGTGCATGCCTCACTAGCTAGCTCTCAAGTTGCTCCGCCTTCGTCCCGTGTCCTTTGGCCGTCTACCTCGCCGTTCGATAGCCACAACACCGCCTGGGAGCCGCCCAAAGCTTCATCTCGCCCGTCCGGCCACTAAACCACTGCTTCGTTCGCTGTTGCAAGCTGCTAGTCACTGCTCTCTGTTCAGCTTGTTTGCACGTTGTCTTGCTCAGCTCGCGCCACCAGCTGCTGTCCCGAGGATCCCTGGACGTTGATCAGCCATCGTCGGGCCACCTGAGCCACCGCTTGTACCCACCTAACCTCCGCTTGCTCACTGCTGCTCCTCCTTCACCGTTTAGCTTCAACTGCCGTCGGTTCCAGCTGGTTTAGTCCAAGATCGGCAGCCTCCGACCAGCAAGCCTATCAGACTTCGAGGAGCGTTTCGGGGCTCTTCCCGGCCTCCGTTGGTGTCGCCGCTTCGAGGTTTATCGACCGCCTTGGCATCGTGGTTGTTGTGAGCTCACCGGCACACAAAACCAATGAGTTTATCCTCTAAACCTCGTTTAGTAAGTTTATCATGCTTAAGCGGTGTTTAGATTAGTCTAATTAGGTTTAGGTGGTTATATTAGATTATTTTAATGTTAGTTAGATTAGTTGTATGATTAGTTTAATGGATGTTTAATTAAAGCTAATTGTATGTTTAAATTAGTGTAATCTAGTTTAAGCCCTAATTATTTATTTTTAATTAATAAATTATTTCGAATTTTATAAATATTATTTTATTAAATTATATTATTATAATATATTATTTTATTTAATTTTCGGAATTAAATTTAATTATTTAATAATTTCGAAAATTTTGCCGGGATGGCCGGTCGCTAGAATTTCGCGTTGATCGCAATGGTGCAGTCAGTTTGTGCCAATTGTATGTTTAATTGAGAAGTTGTGTAAATTGATGATTTTGGTTATTATTCCAAAAGTATGGAATTGAGTGAAATTGGAGAAGTTTTGGCATTTAACTTGAAAATACTTGGTGTTGGCTTATAGCACCGTAATTGGTTGGTAGGACCAGTTTGTATCAATTGATTGAATGGTTGTTTATATGGGGATTTATCCCAAAGATGTTTGGTATCAATATTCGATTGGAATTTGATTGTGAAAGGTTGTGAATGGATCTAGAAAATCATCGAAGTTCGACTGTGCCCTGTTAGACCATGATTTGCCACTTGACAAAGGTCTCACTTGATAAGGCTGTAATCTGCCATCTATTAAAGGTCACGCCTGTTGGGCCGTAAATTGCTACCCGATAGAGGTCGCGCCGATAATGCCATAATCCGCCACCTATTAAAGATCGCGCCTATTGAGCCATAATTTGCCACCTAAAGATAAGTCGTGTCCTTTCGACTGTGGTTTTTAGTGAATGATTTGATTGATTATTTAAATGTACTGACGTGCAGGAATGGACCAAGGTGAGGTAAGTCCTTAATCCTCTTTGTGTGGCTAGAGCGCCATGGGGCTTATTTTCTTCCTAATTGAGTTTTAGAGAGTAGGACTCATTGAGACATTGTCTCACCCCGTTGTGGGATAATATTTTCAGGTCCCTAAATGGTGGATCCTCCGGAGCTTTTTGGTAGACCAATGAGGGTCACTGAGAGAAGTTTTGATTGTCGATCCCGGATCTCATCGGGTCTATGAGCTTGTGGTGACTATTGTCTAGGTCGATGAGAACCTTCCTGGTAAGGTCCCTCATTGATTTAGAGCATGGTATCGCTATAGGCCTGATGGATTCTTGGATGGCCCTCTCAGGTGTTTTGATATCCCCCTGGTATTATAGATGCCGCTCTAGGTGAGAGTGTCGTTGATCCTTCAGATGGGTTGGTGGAGGACCCAACGCCCCCGATGCCTGTGGAGACTGAAAAGCTGGTGAATGGATCTGATTAGCTGGTCTTAGGACAGTTTAGTTTTTGAGGACCGATCTTCTATAGATCTTCTGTTATTAGCCTAGTCCTGTAATCGAACTGGTTTGATGTGTTTAAAGTGTGTGGTTTGGTTTTGAAAATGCGATCCTGCTTTTCTATCCCAATTGAGTTTTGTTTGGGGATTATTTATTCGCTTCCGCATGTGTAAATAATTGAATGGGTCGGCGACGTGTCCTGGGAAGTCGCATTTCTAACGAGCGCAGATGTGCGTGTGCTCGAGGTTTCGGGCGTGACACCCACCACATCCACACTCGGCAGATCTCCACAATACGGCCCCGAAAAATTTTCTCACAATGGGATGAGATAAAATCTCAACGAGTTAAAATCCCTAAACCTCAATTAGGACGCAAATTCGTCTCGGAGGCAGTATAAACATGCAACGGCATACAATCTTACCTTGTCTTGGCACACCCCTGCATATTAGTACGTCACATATGCCATTATAAATACAACAATCATAATCAATAATCAGAATACATAATTCCCGTTCACCAAGCATCCACACGGGTCCTGATTATAAGGTAAAACCCGTTTTGGCACGTCCCATACCATGCCTAACAGTTTTACCCCATAATCAAGCACAACGCGTCACACTCATTTACACGTGTTCCGATTATTACGATCCCTCGGGCCACGGTTAATACATGAGTTGGCGGTCTTCCGACATGACCTAGCATCGTCCCGCCCCATTGAGCATGGCATCATCCAGAACCCCCGCCTAGACGGCATTCCATAAAGGAGCATCGATTCGGCCTCAACCATGGCTCGGCATCCGGACCCCTGCCGAGCATCCAATAAAAATCGGGCATAGTCCCCAAACTCCCGTTGGGTGACAGGTTAAATTATATGACCACACAAGCACGCCAACACTCAAGCCAATTTTTATCTTCCGTCAATTAGCCAAGTGTAAAAGAGTTCGTGCTTAAATAGTAAATCTCGGAAAATCTTTACATTTAAAATTCTGGTAAAATAATCGCATGGAGTCACCTCTTTGAAATCAACCCATCAAACCTTGCACACTTTCATTTTTAACTTTCATTTTAAAACATCATTGCCCCTTTTATTATGTAAAATACGGTGTCCAAACACGGCACCTCAAAGTTTGCTATTTTCTTACCAATAAACCATATTTGAAAAATAGCATTTAAAATACATGATATGGGTAATCAACTAGGTAGCATCGACACGCGACACGGACACGCGACACGACACGACACGACACGTCGACACGTCATTTCTTAAAAATAAAGAATTCCGACACGTTCCGACACGTTATATATCAAATAAATATTTTTAATTTAAATTCAAATTCATAAATAAATAAATAAAGAACTTACAATAAATTTACACTAATAATATTAATATCTAGTATTTTTATTTTTCAAAATAACTTTTTAACCCATTGATTTATTTATTTTTTAGCATTACCATGTGTTAATAAAATTATTCAACGTTGGTTACCAAAAAAAAAAAAAAAAAAAAAATTATTTAACGTTTACTATTTTTTTTAGAGCTAAATGGATCCCACCCATTTATTTCAGCCTCCCTTTTCTTCCCCCACCCCACCCACCGCTTGCGCCTCTGTCACTTCCCAAATCACGCTGCACGAGGTACGTTGCACAGGCTTTCTTTCTTCCCAAAGCCAGAAGCCGTCGACGCGTCTCTCTCCTTGGTAACACTTCCCAAAGCCAGAAGTCGTCGACGCGTCTCTCTCCTTGCTCTTCTTCCTAAAACAAAAACCCTAGCAATCGCTTTCTTTCTCCTCTCCCTTGCTCGGTCTCCACCTCTCTTGCTGCTGCCTCGCCTCCGTTGCGCCCTTTGCCATCGTAGCCTCGTGTCCAGCCCTCTATCGCGGTGTTGCGGTTTTCCATCTAGGCGTTGCAGTCGGCGGTCGCAGCCCTCCCTCGCCATCGGTCGCAGTGTCGCCTCGGCTCTCTCACCGTCGCTTGCAGCATCGCCTTGGCTCCCTCACCCTTGCCTCCGCCCTCCATCACCTTCTTCCCTTCCCACCTGCAGATTCGCCCACAAACCTCCGGACACGCTCCGACGCGCGTGTCGGAAAGAGTTGACCACGTGTCGAAAACTCCGACACGTGTTGACCGCGTGTCCGAACGTGTCCGGCCGTGTCCGACACGTGTCGGGGTGTCCGACACGACACGGAGGCCCTCCGAACGTGTCCGTGCTTCCTTGGTAATCAAACATCATGGCATTACATGCTCAAACGATCAGAATTAAGTGTAAGCTCATCCAGTAAAACAAGCACAAAATTCCACTTAACAACTAATCCGTCATTAATTATGCTAATCGAGATTAATTAAACCAATCGAGATTAATTAAGTTACTTACGATTAATTAAACTAAACTCAAATAATTAATCTAACCATGATTAAATAATCTAATCATAATTATTTAAACTAATCACACTAAATTTAATCTAAACCATCATTAATCGCAATTAAAACTAAACTAAAATTTGTAAATACTAACCATCATTAATATTAAACTAACCACCCCCTACGCGTAATTAATACTCTAATCCACAATAAGGAAGTTAACTCACGGGTTTTCCGGCGACGGTGAGCTCGCAGTGATGGTGGCGTGACGGCGACGCGACGGCATCGAGAACTTGACCCTCACAACTTGAATGGCACCGGTTCGGTGAAGTCGAGCTCACGGCCAAGGGCGCTTAGCTTGGGCGGACGGTGTGCAATGGTGAGGATGATGGTGGCATGGTGGTGGTGGAAATGGGGGGGGTGATGAACAAGGAAAGAAGAAAAGGGAGAAGATGATGATGTTAGAGAAAATGAAAGCAAAGAAATGGAGGGGAAGAAGATGGGGGTGCTGCGACAGAAAGGGAGAATGCGTGATGGGGAGAAGAGAAAAAGAGAAGGAAGAGAGAAGAGAAAAGAAGAAGGGAGGGGGTTGTCATGAGGAGGAAGGGGGAAGAAGAGAAAGAAACAATAAAAAATGGAGGGGAAGTTGGGGGAAAATTGTGGTAGAAGGGCTGGCGTGAGCAAGAAGAAAGAGGAGAAAAAGGGGGTGGAAATTTCGGTACAAAGAGGGGGAAACGTGAGGAAGAAGAGAGAGAGAAGAGAGAGAAAAAGGGAGAAGAAAGAGAGGGAAAGGAAATTTTGTGAGAATGAGGAGGGGGAGAGAAAGAGGGGGAGAGAAAAAAAATATTCTTATTATTAATTTATTATTTTTTTTTTTTTCTTTCCTTTCGGTCTTCGATTTTTCATTCGACAATTTCTTATCCGAAATTTCGGTCTCGCCGATAGTTCAACGGATGATAAGACGATTTCCAATAATTAAATATAGAAACCCTCGAAAATTCGATACCTGAAATTGAATTATATTTCATGGTTAAAATTAATCGAACGCGACTTTAATACAACCTAATATATCGGGTGGCTTTTAGGGTTCTCACACGATTGACCCGTGGCCAATAATTTTCGATCCACGTTTATGTATCTTTAAATCGCGGACGACCCTCGATTGTAATGTAATCATGAGGATTTATTTACATACCCTGAATTTAAGATCAATAGAAAATCGGTTTATCATCGTTTGGCGTGAATATCGTAATCGTGAACCAATTACGTACTTTTGTTGAATTGATTCATATTCGTTCACTAATTGATTTATACAGTGTAGTATTGACCATTTTCAATCTTTATGGTCAAGCGGTTTATTCTTGATTGAATTCTCTGATCTTTCGCGTTTTAACCCTTTACAACCTCACTCAATGGATTAATTAACTCGTGGGTGATTGGTTTAGAGTAAAATAACCATAAGTGCGTCGATGAAATAACCATTTCATGCATTTCAGAATAGGGCCAAATTTCAAGATATCACATAAGAGGTGGATGGGGCTCTGGCTCCTCAGCTCCTCCAGGTTGGAGGAGCCACTGTTTTCGGTGATGGACTCCAGCCGCATGACCCACAAGAAGTGCCTCTTGCTGTTCACAGGGCCATGCTAGAATTCCGTGAACTCGTGTCTATTGAGAGTCATCGACTCTTTGTCGATTGAAAGCTGGTCATACTCCCAAAGTCGACTTCCCAGAGACGTGGTCAGGAGGGTTTGAGCCTCATATAGGATGAGCTAGTTGGAGATGAAATTTCGAAGATTTTCAAATGAGAAGGACATGCATTCTCCACTCGGCTCCGGGGATATAGCATAGTTGGTAGAGCTCCACTCTTGCAATTAGGTGTTGTGATTTTCAATTCTAGTTTAAGTTGTAGATTTTCAAAAATCCCAAAGATTTCAAATCCTATCTTAAATTGCACCACATATGTGATATTTTTACGATCACGAGATATTTGAAAGATTTCAAATTTCCCATTATTCTATTCTATTTCAATTGAAATTTGGATGATCAAATGCATCATTAAAAAAAAAAATCATGTTACCAGTGGATAGTCTATAGGTGTTGTGGTACTTCCTTGTTATCCCATCTTTTTCTGCCCTTCGTCTTGTTTTGATAAAGATCTACTATATTCGAAGTGTCACTTTTGTTTACTCAATATTGCGTAGGAAAAGAGCAGACGCTTTGCACAAGGGAAGAAATTTAAGAAAAATAGATATGTCAGGAAAAAATTGATTTGAAGTTTCGTCTGTTTAGGAAAATAAACCCGAACCATTTTGCAAGGTAAGAAGGATTTAACTCATCAAACACATGAAGAACGTCTGAATTTAATTTAATTTTTTTTGGTCGGTGCCTGAATTTAAATTTAAAAAGTATTATTTACATAAGAAATTATGGTTCCACTATTAAAAGTCAATTTACTTTCAAATTACAATTTCATAAATAATTTACCATGGCGTGGCTATCACTCAATTAAATAATACGCATGGGTTTTGAGCAAAAAAAAAAAAAAAAAAAAACGTATGGGTCCTTTTATGGATTCTATCCGTAAAATCTTGAAAAAGGAACTATCTTTTAGATTAGGCGTGTGCTGTATAAAGATTTAAATCTTAAAACATCAAACCAAGTGGGAGCTGTATCTTGCCGATAAAAATATTCATTCAAGAAATTTAAAAGAAGCAATAAATGAAGCAAAAATTCCAAGTGGTCCTGAAACTTGACATGCAAAAAATTTATGCGAATCTTAAAGAGAAGATACCGCAGCTGATTGTCCAACTAGCAGAAGCAAGTCGGAATTGGAGCGAAAGAAGAATAAGCATCTAAAAGGAAATAGAACCCGCAAAAGTTGTCTTTCCTCACATAAGGAAGGACCTGCCTCCATGTTTTGAGGAACAAATTCATCAAAAAAGTTGAACACCAAGCAAATTGATCATTGGATTTGCGACGAAGAAATGGCGAATTGGCAAGAGCTGCCACAAGAGATCCTAACACTCATCGGTTGTCGACTAGCCATAGAAGACTTTTTACCTTTTGGAGGGGTGTGCACCTCATGGCAGTCCGCTGTACGTCGAAAGCCTACTGCCACCAAAGAGGAGTACCAATGCAAGGGGAAAAGTGTCAAAAAAGTCATAAAACTTTTGTTTTTGTGCTGATTTTTTGGTGCCGATTTAATCTTAAACATTTTTATGTTGTACCAATTCAGTCATTTCCAACCAATTTTGACTAGATTTTGTTGACTGGACGCCGACCAGCTGACGTGGCCTGATCGGCGTTGACGTTGACACCTTTTAATAATATTTTAATATTTTAGAATTTTTTCTTTTTTCTTTTTCTTTTTTTCTTCCCTCTTCTTCCTCCAACCGATCGCTGAGCCTCGGCGATCGACCAAAGGCGACGGCTAGTGAGGTCGAGGTCGACCTCGCCGGCCACCTCACCAGTGGCCGCAAGGGCGACCTTGTGCTGGGCAGTGAGGTTCACCTGCCCGGTGTGAGGCCGCCCTCGGGGCTTGGGCGGCGAGGCTCGCCCTCGCTGGATCTAGCGAGGGTCGAGCCTCGCCCGACGTATCGCCGCCGTGAGGGAAACCAAGCGAAAATTTGGGGCCGGAGCTGCGCAACCGAGGACACCCTTGAGCTCTCATAAAACCCTAGAGATGACGACAACGAGCGAAGGGAGGAAATTTCTAGGGTGAGATTGGGATTAGGGAACGGAGCAAGGAGAGCTGGCCTCGCGTTGAGCTAGTGGGGCTCGCCCTCGCCAACCGTCACCCTCCGGTAGCCAAGGTTCGGCGACCAGCTGGAGGAAGAAGGGGAAAGAAAAAGAAAAAAAGAAAAAACACAAGTAAAATGAAAAAATAAAAAAAAAATAAAAAGAGAAAAAAATTCAAAAATTCAAAAATATTAAAATATTATTAAAATTTGTCCATGTTAGCTGGCCGACGTCCAGTCGGTAAGATCCGATCAAAATTAGCCGGAAATGACTAAATTGACACAAT